>JARLTB010000320.1:4077500-4147899 GCA_030141615.1 Unio pictorum | reverse complement strand
GGTATTTTAGCGTATCTAGAGGCCGACCGAAACTAAATTTCTGGTTTCGGCCGAAAACGAAACAAGACCGAAAGTCATAAATTGACTTTCGGCCGAAACCGTAGCCGAAACCGAAAGTTTAACTACACCTTCGGCCGAAACCGAAACCGAAACCGAAAGATAAGCCGAAGTTGCCGAACACTAGATTTATTAAATAGGCCTGGGTCATGATGCATCACTACACTAATTAAAAACGAATCTAAAAGTAATCATTCAGAGCCTGCAGTAAGAGGACTTCGCTAAATGTCAAATTGCCTAGCGCCGAATGACATGCCGACAAGCAGAGTAATAGACGCAGCACTAGCGTTGCATTCTGAAAGTTAAAATAGATCTTCGGTTGATGACCGAAAGTCAATATCAGTTTCGGCCGAGACCGAAAGCAAACCGAAAGCTAACGTTTTGGCTTCGGCCGAAACCGAAACTATGCCGAAAGTGGTCATTTGCCAACTTTCGGCGCCGAAACCGAAACCGAAACCGAATTTCGGTCGGCCTCTAAGCGTATCATTATTGAATTCACCAATACTTTAATGAAAGCAGTTTATATTAATTGCCACCAGTTAACAATAGTTAAAATTATGGTTGTAATCATTTAGAAAAATGCCTCCAATGAAGGCAACAATACGATACATAAAATGCATAACGGATTAATTAATAATAATCCATATTTTTAAAAAGTGCGTTTCCCAGTCCAGAGGTTTGTTGCCCACCATATATTATTAGTTCATATACTCCAAGCATAGTTCAACATCATCACCATCATTATCTTGACCTAGTGTGGTCGTCGAGGCACTGTGCTGCTGAACATCTGAACAGTTCCCTCCACTTGTCTCGATCGTGTACCAATGCTTGCGTCTCCAGAAAACGTTTCCTAGTCAATTCTGTGATGTCAGTCCACTTTTTTCTCTGTCTACATCTCTTTCAGCCACCCTGGACGCTGCCCTGCATTACTGTTGTGTATAGCTAACTCTTTTTGACGGTGGTGGTAAGGTCTTCGCATTGGTTTGCTGCGTCTGATGGTGTTACACACCTCTTAATTTGTGATATGGTCCATGTAAGAGATGCCAAGGATGGTTCTATAGCATCTCACAGGAATACAATAATATTGTGATGACTAGTTTTCAGACAGATATTCTTGTCTCTCCAGATGGGTCTTAGCTTTTAACATAGCTGCCGTTGTTGGTGTTGCTCGTGACAAAATGTATACTCTTGTTCCCTATTAGGTGATTACGGAACCAAGATATTTGAACTGGTCCACTGTTTCCAGTTCTTGTCCTCTGATTTAATCTTGGCTGAGATGTGTTTGCCACTATTTGTCACCAGCTTTGTCTTCTCACCGCTTATCTTTATGTCAAATCTGGGAGATGTTTCAACCAGGTTCGTCATTAAGGTGGCAAGTTCACCTTCACTGCCTGTCAGCCCACCAATGTCGTTTGCAAAGCGGAGGTTGGTGATGTTACGCACTCCAATGCTGACTGTCCCACAGTGGTTTTCCAGGACTTATCTCATGATGTGCTCTGAGTAGATGTTGAAAAGCGTGGGTCACAGGAGACAGCCTTGAGGTACTCCCACTATTGTCTGGAACCAGTTCCCCACATAATTGATCAATCACTGTACTGGTAGTCTTGGCGTACAGCTGTTTGATGACATTGGTAAACTATTGACCCATGTTGTACTTTTTCATTGTTACCCACAATGCCTCATCGCACACTCTGTCAATGTCCTTTTTGAAATCTATGAACACATGATAGATGTCTTGTTGATGTTGTGAATACTTTAACACAGAGCCCTGAGAATGAATATTTTGTATGTTGTACTTCTTCCACTGTTAATAGTACTATAACCATATACATACATACATATATATATATATATATATATATATATATATATATATATATATGGACAAGGCAGAATAGCTATAAGCCCTTATGTTGGCTGTGTCTAGCTTTAATTCGGCCCTGGCCAAATCTGTATAAAAAAAGCAGTTGGTGTGAAGTAATTGTAGCCTGGCAAGTTTATAAGTATAATATACAAAGCTTGTAGTATTTGACATAGCTTTTGCCATTTGGACAAACTACAGAATCAAATCCATTAGTTGGGGAAATTGCAAGATACAATGACGCAGATAGAAAGTAGATCTCAGCACTTGCAAGTAGCCATTTACAGCTTGCATCAGTGAAGAATAGAAAATGCATGACTAGAATTATGAATGAAGCACTTGCAAGCAGCCATTTACAATAATGCATCGAGGAAGATTAGAAAATACATGCACATAATTATGACAGTAATCCCCCTCCTTAACATGTTACGCACGAGTTACCCTCACATCCCAGTCCACTTGTGGGATCAGTCAAATACCTGGACTTGGATCTACAAACATTACAAATTTAAAAAGCCCCCAGCACATTTGATCCACAGAGAACACGTTCAAATGTCCGAAGGAGGTAAAAAAAAATGTCATATATAAAGGGTGATTTTTTCTACTGTTCATGTTGATCTCAATATTCACTTGCTGCAGCTGTGGTTTTTTGTCCAAAATTTTAATTCACAAGGGGTATTAATTCGATCAAGAAAGATTTAAGCCTTTCGCGAGTGACAGAATTTTGTGAACTATCTTGATCGTGATATTGATACTTCCATTTCAATTCATCTAACATAGACGCAGGGAAGTCCGTAAGAAACGCAGCTGCTTTTTATGCAGGGACTTGAGATGGGAACTCTTTAAATTAAGTGCAAATGGTAGCTTTAACTTTTCTGGAAGTAACTTGAATGTAAAAACAATCCCCATGGATTACAGAGCGAGTTTCTTTCCTGACCGATCCTGATTATATATTTATATATATAATTACATATGGGGATTTTTCACACTCAATCTGTGAACTGGACGAATTGCCAAAGATCACACATCCGATCAGAAATTTACAGAAGGTGATTCCAAACTTCACATCGTACAAACTCCTTACGATTCCTTTCATGAATTCAGTTAAGACACGTTATGTCTGTGACGAAAAAGAAGACTTTGTGTTTCGTAATGTCCACAATATAAAAAAGGCACCGACAAGACAGGATAACACAGTCCCAGAGACAAAGTTATTGTTGTCAAGAAAAAAATACATTCTTCAAAGTGTCCTGTAACGTCCAAAGAAAGTAAAAAGACTAAAAAGAGATTTAATAGACAAACAGAAGCAATGGCAGAAGACCAATACTAGTTTAAACAATAATAAGAGTGCAGTTATGACGTCAATATAAAATTTCATTGTGATTCTTATTCATCAGAATATACCAAAAATGTATCCATATTTCGAGCTTCTGCTTTTATAAGATACTGGCATTCATATTTTGGGATGGGATTTGATCTTTAATTTGACAACGACTAGCATCTCTTTTATTAAAGGCACAATAGTTGCATCTTTAAATTGCTTCTCTGTATTCGAAGCAAACAAAAATCAACTTTTTTTTTAGCATCATATTTGATTGCCTTAATCCTTTCCCAATTCTAAGTCACAGTGAATAAGGAGCTTTCTTTGCCATGATATAAAAGCAGATGCACTTTAATGAGTTGCTTGAAATAACATTGTTTTGTTTCTTTTTGCTTAAACCATTGTACATAAAACTGCGACAGAAGCTAGTATTGTTGTTTATACCTTAGAACACACATACACTGTATAACACTGGGTGAAGTCCTAGGCTTTGTGTGACCTTGTAACCTTGCTGTAACAGTCAGTATAACCAATGTCACAAACATAGTTTATATCAGCATAACACAACCTTATTAGACAGTTCAGCTGAGGACTTGATAGAATTACAAGCAGTGCACTTTTACAATACCTACATTTTGCATATGTATAAAAGACATTGTGTGTGTGTGTGTGTGTGTGTGTGTGTGTGTGTGTGAGAGAGAGAGAGAGAGAGAGAGAGAGAGAATTCATTAACTCATCAAGAATTTAAAATAATATTTTATTTAAATTTGGTATTTACAAGCACAAGTGAGCCATATTTTGACAATAATCAGATTAAACCTAATAGATTTACAAAATTATATTAAACAGTTTTTTGTACAAAATATTTTTACTGTTTATGAATCCATCAAGATGTATAAAGGGTACTGCAATATTTTAGTAAGTACTTATATCCCAACTTTTTAAAATTTTATTCTTGCCTTGAAAATAAATCAAACAATCAAGTGTGCAAAATAAATACTTCTAAATACTATTTTTAAACGACAACAGATACAAAGCTAATGATCCCTGCTGACAGTCTAGAGTGAAACATTATGTAGCGCACTCGGATCAAAGCATCAGATATTGACTGGTCATATAAAATATACGTCTCAAGTTTTGATGAATAAAACAAAGTAAAATACAGGCAACATCTAAATCTGTATTTCTCTCTGAACATAGTTTGTAATTATATTATGAATTTCCCGAAAGTTTGATTACGCTGCATTTCATGTTTACATGAAATAAGCAAACACTATTAAAATAATCCATTTCATTTTACTTAAACCTCCAAAATTTCAATTACACAACACTGAATTTGAATTTACCTGAAATAAGCCAGAAACTATTAAATATTACTTATTGCAAGACAGCTCACAAGACAGGTCTTAATGATATTAATTAGAAGCTAGTGGTTAGTCGGTAAGTGCCAACAAAATACCCATCCACTAGGTTTGGGCGGAAAATGTTTATAGTACACCTGTTTTAGGAGATCTGACCCACTGAATTCTACACAAACATTTTGGCAAGACAAAACTGAGCTTTATGATCAAAGATCAAATTTAAATAGTTTTTAGCGTGATTGAATAAGATGATAGAAACAGCTGAAACTACCATAACTGAGTTTTAGCAAAGTCTGGTAAACCATAAACAAAAGTAGAAGTGACCTAGTTTGGGTTCACAATGCTAGCTTTTTCAAAGTTACAGCCACATGTTCAACTTTTTTTTTTTTTTTTTTTTTTTTATACTCCTGTGATAATTTTCAAATTAGTTGTGTACTCCAATTCTGTTGCACAACATAACTTTCCACCAAATATACAATTCACATTTCAAATTGAATAGTGATAGATGAAACAGGTGGAACACAAGGAAAGTTACAGCCAGCTCAACCAATTGGCAGATGGAGGCATGGCTGAACAAAGTGTTCTATTGAGGGTTGAGGTGCAATATAAGGGCATTAAATTAAAAAATGGTTAAAAATGCTTAACAAAACTTTGAAAATGGCCATGCAATTCTGATTAGAGTTTTTAAGTATTAAACACAACAAAAAAAATTAAGAACGTATTGTCTTTCAATTTACATGGGTCTTGGGTTGATCAGGGAGTAAAGAATACATTTTTCAAAAGGACATCAATGTATATCAGCAAGCATAGAAGGTACAAACAGTTATGTGTATAGGAAGTTCAAGACAGTGTGTGCATTTCCTTTTACTATCATTTCAAACTTAATTAGCTTGTTTAGACACCAAATATAAAAGTCAACAGTAAGAAAATCAACCTGACTTCATTTGTATCTGCAGCAATCATCACATCAGACTGTCAAACAGCTAACATAAAAAATATAAACATGAAACCAAAGTGGATTCACCTAGATGAAGCATGAGTAACCTATGCCCTTTGACCTGGTGTTATCCAGTTACATTTACATCACACAGTGTGGTTTTTATGTGGCCCATGCCCTAAATAAAGTTGCACATACCAAACCTAGACATACACCTCAAGGAGTCTAATGTGCATATAAGTCAAGAAAATTATTAGAGTCATTTCTTCAAAATTAATAATTATACATAGTTTCATACTTGGAAAAAATTTTAGTCAAAAATGTTACAAAATGTCTCATCACAACTTGAATTAGACATCATGGTAATCCAGAGCATGAAACCTTCAGCATCTCTACATCATCTTGAAATGGTAATCAAACATGACTGGCAAGTCTTGCAGTATTTAACTTGTAATCTTTAATCACCTCATTTTATTTGATCCTTTAACATTCCAGAGATACATCATCTGTCACTCCACTGGAAAACAACATGATGCATTCCAACAACTACAACATTTGATCAAACAGCATATGTACATACAGTTTACCCCCCCCCCCAATATAATTATAATAAAGGATAACAAATACTGTATTCCCTCTATTTTATATATCTTAAAATCTCTGTATTACACCATAAATACTTATTATATTATTAATAATTTGCTCAAAGTAATCAGCATTATGTTAACATCAAGTTAATTATGTCCATTTTATCTGCTACAACATAATACATTGTAAACAGTAGCAGCATATTCTAGTTTAAACATGTTGATGTGTAAAATTAGGCCTGACAAAGAGAGAGAATGTTATTCTATATTAGTTTTCTCTACAATAAAAAATAATATCAGTAAGAACAGCCATTTCTAATAGGAGATAAGTATAAATTGTAGGTTTTTCACCTGGTTGCTATGGAAGCCACACTACTATTAGCAGGCACTCTTTAAACAACTTGGATAGAGTTTGTTCAGAGAAACAGTAATACAAAGTTTGACCAGTTTGGCTGTTTTGAAGAAGTTGAAAATAAGTTTTTCTTAGGTCTGCAATGGAAGTCTTAATACTAAATGTACTATAAAAACCACATTGGATAAAATGTTTGTCAGGGAAAGTTTCAAGAAACACTCCAAATAATTCCAAGAACATGAAATTCCACCTGGTTGCAAAGGAAGATACATTATTAATATTGTAGTCACCTGAACATTATTTTAACAAGACTGTGTCCTAAGTGGCATCTGTACCAAGTATGATCAGAATTGGCTCATTTGTTATGGAGATAATAAAAATAGTTTTTACATATGGTATATAATCCATATAACAATTGGATTAAACATCCAATAAGCTTCTTACCAGTTTTAAATTTTAAATAAAGTTTTATTTTTGTACAATTAGCTCAGATGAATTATTAATACAAATAGTTCAAAGAATTCACAGCTTATTACAATAAATTAAAGGGAATACAGTACAGACAGCATTCTGCCCTATTTTTCATCAGCCACATGCAATTTTTGCCCTTTTAAAGCATGATGGAATCCTAACACAAGTTTTGTTTTGCAGCCTGTAATTTTGAAAAGATATTAGTTGTCTTCCTTTCTGTTTTTCTGCTTAACTTTCTGCCATGAGATACACTACAGTCCCAATTCATACACAAGATATTCATCAGCATGTTTTCGCCATTAACTGTAAGAACATTTTGATTTTCACATATACAGCAATCTGAAACCACCTATCTGTTACTGGTTAACAAAAAGTGACCAGTTTTACTGAAATCAATAATCACTGTAAAATGTTGAAATATTCCTTAATATGAAAAGGAACTAAATAAAAATTACATACTGAAGGGCTTAAACTTGCACAAGTTACACTATTAATAGGCATGATGTAAAATGGGCATTTGCTGTCTGTGATGCACTAAAAGTTACCGTAAGCAGTACAAAGTATATATATATTTTATATATATAAAATCAGAAGAAAAAGAATTAAAACCAAAAGAACATCGAAAAACATTTTCTTGTGCAATGTAACAATTGAAAATTGTATCATTAGGAAAGTAGTTGCTTGAACTTACATTAATGAAATTAAAATATATAGATGTGTACATATACTTATCACCCCATCCCTTTATGATACATGTACTATTCACTGACTGTATGTAAAGATGTCTTATTTGGTGTGTTTCTAACAGAAAAGGTGGTCTGATGTTCTGTACATTTTAAAATACATTGCTGTTAAGTAATTATATATCTTATGCACAATATTTTGACTATAACAGATTACATTATGCATCATTATGATGATAATTTACAATATTTTAGGATTACTCCAACAGAGTTCTTTCTCTTTATCTTCTTGATTTATGTACACTTTTAAAAATACCTGGGGTATCACATTCATTACAACGACCAAAAAAATAATAATACAAAGCTATTTATTGAGGCACATCTCTATTAGTACATTGTCAATTTTTGTATATTCAAAATTGATTAAACCTCTATTTATGTTCCTTAAAATACTTTTTGAATAATCAAAAGGTATGTCTTGTCCCTAACTTAAAGAAAAGTTTTGAAGATGATTAATTTATACGTATGACATTTAATAAAAGCAAAGTCATATATATATATATATATATATATATATATATATATATATATATATATATTATAATAATAATAATAATAATAATAATAAATTTATGTATGTCATTAAACAAATGCTCATGATGAAAACTTGATTTTTATAAAATTATTTTATCTCTATCAGACTTATTTGCTTCTGACCAATTAAATGCAGAAAATTCCAGTGATGCAGAAAAAAATCTTCAATTGCAATAATGTGGACAAAAAATCAGCATTTTGAGATAATACTGGTCTACAGTCACATGTCAGGTAATACTGTAGTAACATGTCATTCCCTTTTTATCTTTGATCTCAAAAGATTACATAATTACATTTATTTGGAAGGGATTATCCTCCTAGTAGAATGTTTGGCAATTCTTTATCTGTATATATTAAGAATTTTATTGGCATTAAACTAGGACTGTTCTGACCAGCTGTTAAATTCTATACATGCTGTTAAATACTGTTGGGTTTTTAAGCTAACATGTCGAGCAAAACAGTTGCAACTAAGTGTTATTTCCTGATAAATAAATGATATGGAGTGTCTTGCAATTCATTTATATCATAATTTTTACTAATTAAATGACAACAAATTAAAATTAAGAAAACTCATGAGCAAACTTGTTATCATGTCTTAATCAACTTTAATGTATGTAAAACTCCAATCAACTAATATATATATATATATAAAAGTGGAAAATGAAAAGTTTCTTTCATGTTGGGAAAACTTCAATCATCTAACATATACATTTAACTGGAAAATCAAAAGCAGATAAGATTATGTCATTCATGCTAAATGCATAATCCCCTGAATGCAATGTATTAGATATTAAAGTAAAACATTTCAAAGTGGGTGAAATAGGCATTTTATACTAAAAATACCCATATCAGTTTAAAAGTATATAAAGATGTCCAGTTCATACAGTATACAATTAAAGGTATATAGTTAAAATATACAAAGATTTGTAGGTAATTCAAACTATATTTTATATATTTAAAACTTGGGTACAGTAGTGTCGAGTTTTTTTAAAAATAAAAGTGCTACATTATATCAACCTGATCTTAAATGGCATTTGTGTGTGTGTGTGTGTGCTTGCGTGTGTGAGATTTTGGATTTTTAATGTAGCTTTAGCAATCTTTCAGTCATATGGCTATGATGTCTGCAGTGTGGCAGTTTATAGTAATGCCTAGCACTGGGGCATCATACCATTTTTGTAAGTCTTTGGTATGACTTGGCCAGGGATGGAACCCATGACTTCCTGCGTATGAAATAGTACACTATTAGTATTGGTAATGATTTTAGCTAGGTGTAAGAGATGCACTAACATCTATGTTAAACACATGCTCAAAATGCCATGGCATGCTCACCTGCATGCATTCAGCAGACTATATATTTAAGAAGAAATACATATATTACATTTTACATTGAAATGCAACCAATGTTTGGAATCATGTATTTATCAGCAGTGATTTATTATGATGAAAAGAGAAGATATTTAAATTAACCATGGTCTTGCATTTATGTCATGAATTTCCAATTTACTAAAACCAAAAAAATGATTATTCCTCATAATCCCTCATGAGGTATGACAACCCCCCATCTTAGATATGCATGGTCATGTCACTTGATATACAGTGAATCAATAACAAGATCCATAATTATAATTATTAACTCTATATATTGTAACTGTACCTGAAAAACATTCAGACACAGAATAACATGTTGAAATAATAACATTAAATACAAAATATATGCCATAAAATTGATATAGGTGTACACATTAAAAAAGTTGCCAAATCATACAAATGATTATCTTACTTGATAGTATATATTTTACTCCAATTTCACACAGAATACTATGCCACAGTGATTTAAAATTTTAGTAATACTGTCTCATAATCTGGTAAATACAATTACATGTACATTGAACAGCAAAACTTCAACTGAATTTTATGTTTGTGTTAAACATTATACCATAAAAGGTATATAAAAGGTGTTAAATTGTTGTGTTCAAGGTATATTAAACTACATTTTCATAGAAAAATATATCTCAATGGGGATAAAACAAACTTTCACAACTTTCACAACAAATCCATCTCCCTCTATCTCAAACATAATACTGTAGTAAACTGACCAATTGTTATGATCAACATAAATAAAGCAAAGTCTGGGAGAAATGGTGTGTTCTTCGATGGCACTTTCTATGCAGGCCATTTTAGACCTTATCCTTATGTGAGGTGATGAATACCAGTCACACCTTTCAAATAAAAATGGAATAAAAATTCTACACTCCTCATAAAGAAATACTTTATATACAAAATCAAAAAGTTAGAAAATCCAAAATTTTGATACATGAATTATATGATACAACAAAATCCATGAAGTAATTAAATTTTAAGAAAATATTAAAAGCATAGCAATGCATATTAAAAATTTTAAAAATCCACAATTCCATACTGATTATAATATGAACAGCAACTAATTTATGAAACATGACAAAATTCTTGACCACAACAATGAAATGGTTAATTAGTGAATCCATATTATCTCAAATTGTGCAAATAATCATAAACATAAGCAATACAATAACCAATCAAACTCTGCAATGAAAAAGTTATGAAACTCTGTAAGCAAATTATCCAACCAGAAAAATCTTAGACTAGATGTACAAACATGAAATTAGCCATATTATAAATGAAATGCACAATAAGCATCTATGAAGAAAAAAAAAAATCCAAATTTGATGAAACATTGTGTGTACATATAAACAAATCCATCAACAAATGTAAATTCACAAGAAATCATCAGGTCTACAGCTCGAATTGCAAAATGACCAACAGTCTGGATTAATGCACATAAAGGTGCCATTCATTCAAATTCTTTCAGGGTTCAATAAGTGCACACAATGAAGGAAAATGAAGTCTTACTCTGATATACATAGAAAGTAAAATACTGTAACTCCAGCTCCAAAGATATTAAAATTATAAAGTCCAAGTAACATTACATAATACAATATAATCAAAATACCACTAAAACATAAATTACAAAGAATCCAAATGTTCAAAGAGAGAAAAACTCCCAGTTATTTTCAATTCAAAGATTTAAAATAAAAAAATCTATCATCACACAATAAATTTAAAGTTTTCATTCTCCAGTCCCAAAGTGCACAAACATGAAAAGTATAAACAAAAAAGTCCAAAAAGATTCTAAGACTGATGGAACCCAACTAGTTTTAATTGCTATTTATTAGTATAAAGAGTACACATACAGTCAATAGACTGATGGAATCCACCTAATTAAATTTATATTTATTAGTATGTACAGTACATCTACGGTCAATGGACTGATGGAATCCACCTAATTCAATTTGTATTTATTAGTATGTACAGTATATATAGTCAATAGACTGATGGAATCCACCTATTTAAATTTGTATTTATTAGTATGTACACAGTACATATACAGTCAATAGACTGATGGAATCCACCTAATTAAATTTATATTTATTAGTATGTACAGTACATATACAGTCAATAGACTGATGGAATCCACCTACCGTAATTAAATTTATATTTATTAGTATGTACAGTACATCTACAGTCAATAGACTGAAGGAATCCACCTAATTAAATTTGTATTTATTAGTATGTACAGTATAGTCAAAGTCTAAAAATATCCAGTGGCAGATGGAACCAAACTAACTTTAGTTATTAGTATGTGAACTATATACACAGTCTAAAATATCCAATGACTAATGGAACCCACCTAACATTATTCAGCTTAGATCCATGTTCTCATGAGTTGAACTCCAATGTGTGCTAAATACGTATGGAATGCACATAGTTCAAAATGTCCCAGGAATGACAGAATCCAGCCAACTCACTGGATAATAATCCATACTTTCATGAACTATTAAAGCCAGAATTTTATATTCTACCACTTGATATTTATGAAGTCAAAATTATCCTTAAGAATTAGAAAAACCTAGCAAAACTTTGAATGGGCAGAAAAAATATTCCCCCCATCATATAGTACATGACTGATAACACAAATTTACATGATCTAGCCTCAATATTTACACAATATGTAAAATATGTAGTCCAAATTATCTCAACATGTCCAAAAAAAACCTAAAAATGACTAAATTAAAAAACAGTGTACACTGAATATTCAAGTTCAATGCAAAACAATATAATTACTATATAAAATAATTGCTCCACAAAACAACATGATTAATCCACAAAACAACTATTTAATAAAATAATATAATTACTTGATTTTAAAGGCTTTATTCGTATGTCCAAAGAGATACAGAATACCAATATGGATAGCACAAACTCAAACCAGTATAACTTGTTCAAATTTGTTTCTCACAAAGCAGTTTTTGCTTCAAATGCAAATCTACCAAGATTTGCAATATTTACAGAAATAAGTATAGTAGATACATGTAGTCATAAATTGTCCTAAAAAATACAGCAGACAATCTGAATAAGAATAGTACATTTTCTTGGAATATTTTCTATTAATTTAAACCAAACATTTCCATTTTATTTCCCAAAATGAGCATAACATATACAATATTTAGAGAGTCCTACAAATGTACAATTCATGCCAAATTCTTATGTTGTGAAGAGTTCCATTTCTAACAAAACATTAAACAATGTATCCCACAAGTCCAACTTTAGCCCCAATATTTACAGATTATATACAACATGTACTCTAAAAAAATCTTCAAAAAACTACAGTTTAGCTAATTTAAACTGATAATGGTTTATAAAGATATATTAATCTTTGAGTTTTAATTTCTGAAAAATGTATGTACAGGCAACAAATTATTTTAAGAACATTCAACAAACTTCAATGGGTAAAGTTGATACTCTTATGAAATATTTTATGTCAAATTCCCATATTCTGGCCATGACATTTGAAGGACAAGGTCAATATGTACAAAGTATTCAATGTCCCAAGAACGATAGAATTTGCGGCAAATTTCAACTGCTACAAAATTAATCTTAGCCCCAATATTTACAGATTATATACAACATGTATACTACAAAAATCTTAAAAGATCCACAGTTCAGTTAATTTAAACTGCTAATAACCTTAAGTTTCAATTTCCTGCACTAAAGACTTCAAAATCATATACAATATGTATAGAGTCAAATATATTTAAAAATGACAACATTCAACCCACTTCAGTCTTCAGTGGGTACAAGCCTATACTTGTTCATATTCTGCCCTGCCATTGCAAAATAAGTTCAACATAACAAAGTAAAAAAATGTCCAAAGAATGACCAAAGTTTTGTCAAATTAAAATAAAAACATCTACAAAATTAATCTTTTTACATAATGTTACAAATTATATACATGTACCAACTTACAACACTCTGTCCTTTACTGTATACAAAATGTCCAAAATATAAGGAATATGTTTAATTTCTAAACAGTACAAAAATGTCAAGGAATGAAATATAAGGAACATGTTTAATTTCTACACTGTACAAAAATGTCAAGGAATAAAAGATTCCAAGAGCTATTCTCATTAAATATTAAACAGGAAATTTAAATTCTGTAGCCATGAAATTCACAGAATATGTACATTATATATGGAGTCTGAATTGTCCTTAAAAAAAGGCAGACAATTTCAGTGGCTACAAGACCCAAATACACATGAAGAATTACAGTATTTAACAGTTTCCATTCTCAGACTCTAATCAGAACAAAATATGTGCAGTGTTTACAAAGTCCAAGATATCTGAAAATACCCCTATGTGTATACCAAAATAAGAGAACTCTATGAAAGATAATTACTTGCAACTTCAAGGATTTAAGATATTTTGTGATGAATGAATCCACTAGCTGTATTCTGATATGTGCAAAATTTAAAGATGTAATAAGGCAAGACCTTTCTTTAACTCAAAGTAAGAAATCAACTTGTAAAAACATGATAAACCTCCCTGCCCCATCCCCTAGTATTTTCAATTCCAACTAGAACAAAGCATGAACCCTTGTAAGCATAAAATAATTGGGACCGCTTCCAGTACAGTGGTCCCCCTCATGAATGGCCCCCTGCAGTGACCACCCACTCTTTTGAGCCAGAATCCCTTGGCACTGCCGAGTTTGTGTTAAAAATTACCCCTCAAGAAAGGCCACTCCTTTAATGTGTCCAACAAACTAGTGCACAAATGTAAAATTTACCCCTCACAAGAGGCAACAATTTTGTCCAGGACCAATATTTAATTACAGTAAGGTAATTAATCTGATTATCTTTTCTGATATCTGTTTCTGGATGTCAGGTTTTCGTTACTGAAAAATGTGTTGGTTTCATGTACTACTAAGGCTATTATTATATCATCAATGCTGACTTTTCACAGGAAATGGGGTCAGCAATGTTTTTCTTCTTTGCACAGCAGATTTTTTTAATTTGATGATTATGACTGAACATAACTGCCAAGATCATGACATGGGCAGATAGAAATTGGGTTAGCAATGTTTTGATAGAGCTTTTAGACTTAACACAGCATTTCTTTGGGTGTGAATTAACACACACACACACACACACACACACACACACACACATACACAACAATTAACCTGGAACAAACAGGGTACCAGAGAAAGACTAAAAAGCATGTGACAGTACATGTATCACTTCCTTTATAACAAAGTTTTTACAAAAGTTTTGTCTGCAACATTAAATTGCAGTATTGTATGATTTGCCACATAAACAAAGAACAAGTTATTCAACTTGACGATATTACAGAGAATTATCTTGCTCAAAAAGTTTTCGTTTGGAAGACTAAAAAAAACCAACAAGATCATAAAAGATAAGGATAATATTCTGTTGCAGTATGAAAATGGAGTAAATGGAAAGAGAATTATTTTAAATACAAACTAACGTATGTAGCAAGATTTAAATAACATTTTTGAATGGTTTTGTATTGTGCATGCCAACAATATCCCACTTACATTTCATGCCGAAAAATGAGAACTATTAATTTATTTTACTTGAAATAAATCTGTTTTTAAGACAAGAAGAACATTGTAATAATTCATATTACCTTTATATTAACAAATTAACTGTTTTAAGTTATATGTAGCTTTCCTACTTTATACACATATACATACCCATCACACAAATACAGTCCCCATCTGGAAAGGCCACCCCTCTTATGAGGCCACCTTCCCCATGCAGAAAGAGCATGACTGGCTGAATAAAAGGGGGACCACTCTATGCACAATATGCTAAAGGTAAAAAATAAAGAATTAAAAAAGGGAAATCACCCATTCTCAAACATATATACAAAACACAAAATTTTCAATAAATGTGTAAATACTCAGAACACTGGTCAATTTTCAAAACGGCTAAATAAAAGTTACTTACTTGTCTGTAAGTGCTATACCAGATACAAACGATGGCAAAATATGTACATATACAGTGCAAATATGTTCATTGTTCCAATAAAAGTGATACAAGGTATCCATCCAATTATTCAATTTATTATATTCATTCATTCTATGTTCCTGTTTTGAATCATATATAGTTTACAGAAAAAAATCTTTGCTACTTCCAAAATGTATAAAATGTATATAAGTCAACTAAGGTTATATGTGACTGCAATCATCACCTACACTATTTCTTTTTCATGAGAAAAGTCTTCCCAGAATTCATACAGAAACATTTATGCTTAGGAATGTTAAATAATTAAGTCCAAAATATATGCAGGTACAAAAGTGATCATTGGTCAAATACAACCACATGTAACCACATCAACATTAATATCAATGTTATATCAAACAAACCATTTTAATTTTATAATCAAAGCAGTTATCTTAAAACAAATTAAATCACTACTAAATACACACACAAGCACAAGTCCCATCTTTCTCCATAATGGCATAATCTAATGTGAACTCTCAGTAAGTGCAAACAATATGTTTAGCTCCATTATGTACAAATGTGAAATGGTAGAAGGATTTATTAAAAAGTGAGAAAGAAAATCAGATTTATATGATGTAGAGTCCTCTGAACTTAAAATTCAAGATAGAAATTCACCCTCTGCCCTTGAAATTATGGTTAGTTCTGTAAATACAGGGACGACATATTCACAATTAAGTAATGAAAGCAACTATACACGAGTTAACATTTAAGTTTACTGTATATACAAAGTTTTAGTCAATACTGGTAACATACAAAACAAGTAGTGCTGCTGTTTTAACTCTGTACAAAAAATGCACATTTGACATTTTGATTAGACATAAGGAACATGAAACCGGATAATCACAAAACTCAATATTTATCAATCTCTAGCACTTAATTAAAAAAGAATATACAAAATGTGTCACAATATGTTTAAAATAGCAAGAAGTAAACTACCCTCTTGAACACACAGTACATGGGCTAAATATACATAGGGCAACATAAAATTCCACTACATTTATTTAGTTATTCTAGCAAAAATATACAGTGACTGATGAAGACGTATACTTATTTAATCTATGTCTTCCTGTTGAAGAGTTTCTTTTGCTTCTTCTTTGCTGAGCTCTTGCTAACTGTCCTTGCTGGCTTGTTCTGGGTGCTTGTGCCATGTGTAATTCTCAGGTCTTTTGACTTCAAGTACTGAATTAATAAGAAAAGTAAAAGAAATTACTTTAGTGATGTTGACAAAAAACCTCTCATTATAGCAACACTTTTTTTTATCAGGCCTAGTCTTGACACACGAAGATAGTTAAGAAAGTAAAATCACCAACTGTGTATGTATATGATGCAGAAACCATAAATGGAAGACCCAAGTTTTGGAGGAGCTTCTATCATGAAACATCTACAATGTGATAACCTTTAATAAAAGACTGAAGTCCTGAAAACCACTTTTTTGTTGAGAGGAAAGGCAATCTCTAAAGAATGTTTTCCTGTACTATATAATCCTTGGGTGGAGTTTCCAAACCAAAATATATTTTCTAATTTTCTAAGATTCATGATACAGTAATATTTCACCTTTGATTTCTAGATGATGCATATGTATAGATATGATGAACAGAAACTATGGATAATCCAGACTTGGACAATTTCGGCTATACTGTACTGTAATTTGCATGATTAAAGTACAACAGATTAAAAAAGGCTTAAATATGGGGACACTCGTAAATACTTTGAACAATTAAATGCATATCAATTATTAGAATTTGCATAATTTGGCCTTTGTGAATAAATTTGACAATACACTCTTGAATTTTATGGAAGAAAAATCCAAGCATACAAAGATGGTAGATCTCTGATGATTCCCTAAAAGATTTAAATAGATAAATAAAAATAACAAAATAAACAAACAAATAAACATGTAAAAAGTGATAATTTTGGTTTTCTTTATCTGTCAGCCAACTAATCTTCATTAATTCAGTGATGTATATTTCAGTAACTGCTGCATAACCTGATTTTATATTGTGTTCTGGACAAGTACATTGTTATTAAGTGTGGCATTGATTTTTTCTTTAAAGTTTCTACAGCTTCCGATTTCACTTGAGCTTTTCCATTTACTCAAATCAGGCCTCTGCTATGGGCTAAAATCTCTTAACCCAAAGTAGAAAAGGCACATAATGAGAATCTTTGAAGAGCTTTTGATCAATATATAGTACATAACTATTCAATGGCTTTACTGTCTGTGGAAGGAGCTAGGCAGGTTTTAAATTAGCCAAAATTTGGCTAAGGATTCCTGTTGCCATACTCAGTGAGGCTGGTACACAACTAATGTCCTTTTAGCCCAATTTGGCTAATTCCTACAAAGCTGTTCTTCACACTCTTAGGCTGAAACCAAATCTTGGCTAAATGAATGCTTAGCCAAAATTTGGCTAAGGATTCCTGTTGTCATACTCAGTGAGGCTGGTACTCAACTAATGTCCTTTTAGCCCAATTTGGCTAATTCCTACAAAGCTGTTCTTCACACTTTTAGGTTGAAACCAAATCTTGGCTAAATGAATGCTTAGCCAAAATTTGGCTAACTGCAATATTGTCCCTTTCCATAATGTACTGTATGACTTTTAGGCAAAGACCAAATTTTGAATAAATGTATCCTTAGCCAAAATTTGGCTAGTGTGAAAAACAGCATTTAGTACAAGCTGCATGTATGGCTGTTATAATCAAAAAGCGTAAAAGCAATTAATTAGCAACATTTGGCTATTCACCTCAATGTCTCATACCATAATGTACATTTATGACCTCTAGGCAAAAACCAAAGTTTTGGAGAAATATGTTTTGCAAATGGACGATCAGCCAGCATTTGGAAAAATTAAAATAAAAGCTTGGAAAATAGAAAAATAATCTTTCCTTCTTTCAGAACAAGTGTTTATACAATAGACTCATGCTGTATGGCACCCTTTTAATTGCAAATGGAGTAGCACTCAAAACCTAGTTTAGTGGCCACCTACTTCAAAACTCCATCCTTTCCTTGCTCTAGTTTCTATCAAGTTTGCCTGCAGATGTTGACCACCTGATCAATGACCACTGTTTTTCTCCCATGGATCCTTGTGTACTGTGCAAGTGATTATCTAAGCATGTTTCTTTCCCCATCATGGGACTAATCAGTCACACTTAATACAAAATATTTGCAATCTCAACTGCCTAACTGATTTCAACAACTGTCTATAATTACATGTATATGTTTCAGTTAATTGCAATCTTGCAATGTACTTTGTTTTCCTTATATGTTATCCATCCTTCTAAATATCCATCTTCTTATATGTACTTGACCAACTATTAGTTCTGCTCTTTCTCTCTATCTGCTGCCATCCTCTCACATTTCCTCTCTCATTATATTGTTTCATGCCTATATCTTAAATCCTTGCACATTGCACGGATCCAGCATATAAGGTCATCTGTTGGGCTACTAATGTTACATGTAATTTGAAAATGTACATAATTGAGCATAGAACGTAGAGTGTAACATTCAAATTTAATGAATGGGAGACTACCAAACCATCCCAGTGATTCTTATAAGGTTAGAGAATCAGAATAGTCTAGTAAATACATAATACAGTAAAACCTGTCTTGATACCACTGTTATGAGAGACCATAATTTCCATACACAGACTTATTGATTATGTAGGATTATGACCTGTTTTGAGAGACCATTTCTTTTGGCAGAAGGGGTGGCCTTTGAAAACATGTTCTACTGTACCACAATGCTTTTAAATACCCAAATTTGTAATGATAATATCACATGGCATTTAGAAATTCTTATTATAAATGTAAATTTAGAACTAGTCTTTCTGAAATGTATTATATCAATCTGTGCTTGGTCAAGTTTTGCCATAAAATGATGTCATGACATTACTTGTGGAACTTTAAAATTCAGTACACTTTGGCCAATGTGTTTCCTGTATATATAAATCTTTGTAAGGAATAGCTTAATTGGCTTTGACATTCAGTGAACCATAAACATTTTCAGCACAAAAATAAAGTTCAGCTAAAATATATAATCTCTTCAACCATCAAATTGTCTATGCAATAAGAATGTAAATGAATAAATGAAACACTTGTAATTGGTACTATGTCTTTATTTGAATATTTCATAAAAAGAGATGGGAAGCACATATTGGATTATATTAATTAGGTCAGATAGAGTAATAAAAAGCATATTATCAAGTATATATCCTGGTAATCCAATTATTTTTAAATCTGACATCATATAAGACAAGTGACTGAAGCTTTAAATATAACAGTAAACACAGACATAAGGTTTTTTGTTTCAAGTTCAAATGCACATATTAATAATTGTGTAAAACTTTGCTCAGGCTCTGTATGTCTTTGAACTCTCCGCAGAGTCTGTTTTGAGTAATTAATGTATGGTTGCCATCAACAATATCAACGATACCTTCAGACTTGAAATTCAATTCTAACAAGTCATCACCAACATCTACAGTTCCAATTGCAGGAGGAAATTCCTTGAAGTTTCCATTTTGTACCAGAACTTTTGCATTGATATACAACCTGCAGACATAATTATGATCAATGCTTCTGACAGCAGTTTTGCTTGATGAACAATGCAGGGTCTGTATATCAACCTCAAATGTTCCAAGAAACTTTGACTGAGCCGCATGCATGAAAACATTCTGCTCATTCTGAAAAACATAATCACATTGGAGATAATGAAAATCATAATCACACTGCAGATAATAAAAAACATGCTAAGCAATCATAACTTGATTAAAATGCCTTTCTTGGTATTTTGAAAGAAACTCAAATTCCTACCAATGGAAAACATTATAAAGCTTTTCAGAGAAGCATTTACTGTAGTCAATACATCAATGAATTATAGTCTTCTATAAATGTGCATGAATATTCATGATAAATCTCGTCTGACTAGAGTTAGAAGTCCTTCTATAAAAATGCTACCAAGGCTTCATGCAGAAAGGCAATGTAAAATAGTCTGAGAAAGAGACTTTTGCTATTTTTGTCAATGTTGCTGAAAGGTTATATAGCGCAAACGTCACATAGAGCTGAATTCCCTTTGCAAAATGTTAAGTTACTTACAAAAGTACAGTGCACTCGTTAAATATGGACAATCTTAGTCAAAACTTAATATATGTTAGGGACAAACCAGTTATTCTTCAGGGATGGTTGTTGGAGGGGTGGGTGGGAACTAAAAAAATAAGTGAATAGGAATTCCAAAGAGTGTTTGCGTGATTTTAATGCTTTACATATCTTTAATAATTGTTCAGTCATATCATTACGATGTCTGGTGTGTGACAGTTTATAGTGATTTCTATTATTGGGCCATCATACAAAAGACATGTGGCATGCTGTCCCACCCATTTACATTATCCTGACACCAGGCCAATGAATTCTAACACTAATGTCTTAATGCTGGGCAATAGCAATGCAGCTGTTAGTATCATTGTTATAAGTCTTTGGTATAACTCAGCAAGGGTTCAAAACCACAACCTCCCACATCCAAGGCAGATGCTCTAACCACAAGGCCACTGGTTCAGTTGGAACTCCAATGCTAACAAGAATGTTAGCTGGTAACAAAGCATGTCAGATTTTGTTGAAAGTTTCATTGTGATTTTGTCACACAGGGATAATCTCTGTACTAGAACTTTAATACAATTTTAATGCATGTGTGTGTGTGACAAACCGCATAATAACTTTATTAAGTTAACAAGATCAGACTGAAATAAAAGCCACAAATAGATTTTGAAAAATTTGGAACTTGTTTTCATGGCAACCTCATAAATATTGATCAATGTTTATAAAGTTAAAAATATTAGCAAAATATGGTCCACCATTGATGTACAGATGAGTTAAGCTATTGGTGGATGGAACCGATTTTGTATTCCAGACTTTTCAGTGGGTGTGATACTTATAGAGATCAGGTTTGGAAGACTCTTGAGTTCATTGTGACTACTTTCCTTTATAATTACAGAAATCAAATGTAAAGACACTGTATTTACTAATGAAAAAGCATATTACCTTCAAAAATGTGCTCAGACTTTCACAGAAATATGTGACACTGCTGCAGTCCAACTGTTTGTAAAACAGTGTAGTACTCATGACATGATCTGTCCAAAGCAATTCCACTGTAAATCCAGCACCCCCAATACACTATAAAAAGATAAAGGCACATAAGAGCCAATTTATAATTTTTTTGTTTGTTTGCATACTGACAATGAAATCCACAAAAAGCATATACACAAAGTATTCCATATTAACAATCCTTTATTATCCACTGAATTAGAAAAATAAATATAACACAGGTATTATAAATGCTGCACAAAATCAAATTATGGCAACATGGAAAATGCATGTTAATACTGGTTTTTAATACAATTTTGACTGTCATATTTTTCTGCACATGTTCTCTATATATACTCAGGAATCAATGACCTACTGATAATCACACACTACCGGTAAGTAGTTATTGAATTAACTACTTGCAGATTGGATTAATAACAGTTCAGTTTTGCTTGCCACACATTTTAGTTTCCAAAAATGCACACCTTGAAAACTGTTATTACAGATCTTAATTGTATACAATTTATTAATAAACTGATGTAAAATGGTCAGTTTGTGTCCATATACATTTGTGACAAAGCTTTCCCAGATTATAAATGTATCCACCAGCAAGTCCACCATTAACTCTTATTCATTATTCTGTTTCCAACTAATACATCAATATACAGGAAAACATTAAAAAAAATATAAAAATTTGATCTATATTTTTATTACTTAAATTTCATTATCTGTTATAAATAATTATTCTTCATTACTGGCATTTTTGCTATCAGGTTACAAATAAAAATTATATCATTGATGAAATGTAAAAATGTATAATTCAATGGAATTTGGAGACATGCTAATGGCTCAACCCATGAAAAGAGGTGTGCAGCTTGTTCACATCAAGTATACAATATAATATACATGTACTGATCCTAAATTGTCTAGTTCAAACTGTTTTAATGTATGGACCATTTTAAACAAGAGAGTTTGCAATGTATATGAGCAAAAGAGAATTTAATATGCTTTTGTTAATTACCTTTATACATGTTTCATCACAAGTAAGTCCACATTCTTCAACTGTTCCAAACTTGTAATTTATATCTGGATCTGTAAGAAAAGATTTAATAGCATCTTCAATTCTAAACAACTTATACATACACTATCTGAAACCAACTTATCTTAAATCATCCTCTCTTAATCTCTTTCATGCATATATTTCATGTGATAAATCAGGAGATTGACTGTTAAAACTAGAATATTGACAATTCTGCAAAGTCCAACTAAAATGAACATGATTTATTTTAAGTCAAATTTAAAACCAAAGACTTCTTTAACCTGACATGCATAACTTTTATATTTTTATGTTTGTCAAAATGTTCCTTGTACAAATCTGAATTCATAATTAATTGTGTTGTATGGTCACATTTGAGATGAGAAATTTTAATACACTTTATTATATTGATGTGAATGACAGATCAAGTTTTTGACAAACACATAATGTTGGCAACTGATAATCAATTATAGAATATTTAAATCTTCTAATACTAGTATTAAATTAGTTTTGATTAGTGTTTCTATTTTTGTACATGTGTATCAAAAATTAATTATCTTAACAATGTGAACTTCAAAGGTGATCATGTTCACACAATATTTGGAGGGTGTGTGTGTGACTATCAATATAGGTCTCACCAACTAAGACTGTTATAACCTGACTCTTTGGAATGTACCTAGTCACAGTCAGCAAGTGAACAGCAGCTTGATTCTCTAGTGAACAGTGGTGTAATTAATTTCAGAGATTGGATTCTCAGTCACTATTCAGCAATGAATGAATTTGAATTCTGACTTTTTCTGGCTCACAAAATTGCATATTGGTGTAAAAATATATCATACATATATATATATATGAGATTTGGTCAAAAACTTAATAATATGGTTTGAAAAAGTATTCAGCAGAGATTAGAACTGCTGCATACAACCTGTCAATAAATAATAACATAATATAATTCTGTCATTATTGCATGTCTGGATAGACATTTTGAATATTTTCTGTCATGGTAAAAATTAATACCATTTCCAGTTAATCTGCAGTTTTAACAGCATTACATATCCATAGAAAAACTGTTTTTGGTCCACAAAATTCAATAACGTTACACAATATTTTTCTATCTCCCTTTCTAGAATCTGGAGAAGAAAAAAAAACATTTTGGTAATATTGTCTGGTAAAATATAGAAATATACTTACATTTCACTTTTACATAATTATCAATATCTGTGTCATTAAGATTTATGCAAATCTTTCCTTGTCTGCTGAGAGTCAAAGACCATGTGCTGAAGGAGAGCAGATCCATAGTGTAGATATGACAACTATCAGACCCTACAAAAAATGAGATATTTTATGTGTCAATTAATAACAGCATTAGGAATGTTCCTTTCTCTTTACAGTACAATTATTATTATTATTATTATTATTATTATTATTATTAGAAAAAAAGAATAAAAACATATTTAATACATACCCTTGTCAGTTTCTTGGAAAAAACCTGAACATTTTACTAACATATTGTGGATTTTAAATTAATTAGAAATGTATTTAAGGAGCTGAAACAGCTTATTACAGTGCAAAAAAAATGCTGGCTGGTTGTTTGATTGTTGCATTGTTTCCTTGTGTATCTATCCTGAACTAATTATTATTATTTACTGAAAATTAAACCTTTCATTGAAATTTAAAAATGAAAGATCATGCTTTCTTTAATTTGCTTGTTTATATGACACAGTATACAGAAACAAATCTTTATTTTAAAATTGTTTCAGGTAGAAATATAGTTCAGTAATTTCTATTTTCTGTGTAAAGGCTTTTAATCATGAAGTGTCTCAATTGATATATTTTAAGAAATTCAGTTGTATATAGCATTCATTAAAAACAATATAAACTGTACTTACTCTCTCCTGTCACACCAGAATCTACTTTTTCATGCCCCTTCTGTTTCATCTTCTTCATGAAAATCATAAACTGATGACATTCTTAAACTGTGTTACTTCCTGGCTCAAGTGTGTGCTGCTACTACTGGCATTTCTAGGTGGGCATACAATATTTAACCTCTCAAAGACATGCCTTAGTCCAATGTCTGTATAGAACTTCTGACTTTTGATCTTGGAGTTGGATCACATGGCTTATTAGTCTGGTCTTTGATATTAATGGCCATGAACAGGAGCTGTTGAAGCTATGCTGATTGGATTATCAGTGATGATTTGTTGGATGATGTCTTGCTTTGTGCAAGATAAACAAATTATATAATACTGAAATGCCCATAGTCAAAGTGCTGATCTCACAATTTGCACAAATTATAACGATGTACAAATCATTGTTTTTAAAATCCTTTAATTTTAATGCAACATCAATCTAAAAAATTGTATAGCTTATTCCACTTTCCTTTTCTTAACCAGCAATTGTTATAGACAGTGTAACATCAAGATCTTCCACCCCAACCCCCTAATTATTTATTTCCACCTCCCTTACAACTCATTAGTTTCCCCCTCTAGTTCTAACTTCTACTCCCTTGCCTAAAGTAATTAATTTCTTTTCAATAATGGACACCTTGGTAATAAGCTGAATGCAACAAGTATATATGTAATGAGTCGGCTAGCAATTGGAAATGGGGTAGATTCAGCTATCACATTCTTTTCCCCATTCAACCAATTCATTTATTTTTATTAATGCGCCCTTTGGTAATACACTTAAAGCATACAAGTGAGATACCACAACATAATGGATCCTTTAACAAATGGGGGGGGGGGGCCAGATCTATCTAGCTGATTTTCCCCCCACTATTATGAATTAGTTCCGTATACATAATCTATTTAGTATTAAACATATGGAAATACCATGCATGTAATAGGTCATACAATATATTGTGCATGGGGGTACATGATCAATTAGCTGATTATTTCTCCTAACTGCAATTAGTTTCTTTTCCTTTTCCACATTTGATATATAATGCAGGTATATGTTTACTTTACAAAATCTCATATATGGATGATTTCAAATGAACCTTTACAGTTAAAAGACATTACAATTTCAGACTAATAGATTTTCAACAGTCACTTGCATAGTATAAGACACAACTGTTAAAGAATCTTCCTGGTTATTCTTAGCAAACTTACAATGCATTAAAATGGGGACCATTCTGATGACCTAAGTAGTTAGAGCATCCACTTGTGATCTGGGAGGTTGTGCGTCAGACCCCAGCTGAGTTATATCAAAGACTTATACAAATGGTGCTAGCATCTGCCTCACTTGGTGCTCACCATTAAGAGGTTAGTTCTGAGAATGGTCGGCCTGGTGCCAGGATAATGTGACTGGGTGGGACATGATGTTACATGTCTGCAGGGCTATGCATGAGTGTTGTACATCACTTTAAACTAAATATAAAAATCCAACACACACACACACACACACACACACACACACATGATCATTTGCAAGGTTTTGTAAAAAAAATCTAGAGTGAGTGAAAGTGTCCAAGGAAATATATGATGGGTACCTCAACAAATAATACTGGGTAACTCTTTTGGAATTGGATCAACATATACTATACACATAAATGTCAGTAGAGATCAATGATGTTGCACTCATAATCTTGGCATCTTCTGCCCACACATTATTTGTTTACTTATTTCTGTCCAGTAAATACTTATTTACATTGTTTTTGTGGTAATTTCTAAGTGATTTAGTAATCATTGTGGAGCACATGTCTGACAATACTATTTCAGGAAATTTTGAAGCTGTCTGCGCTTGTAGCTTAAAACATACAATTACCCTCACCTCATACAATTTGCAGTGGATGAAAGAAGTGAGAAGAGAGAGAGATTAAGCAATAGAGAAAGACTGATATAGGAAGAAGAGCGTAAGACAGATGAGAGCCATAAAAACAGAGTGGAAGTGAGAGGAACACAAGAGGAAGACAGAAAAGAAAAAGAGGAATACAGAAAAAAGAAACATAAAGACAAAGACGAGAGAGAGAGAGAGGAAGAAAGATACAAGAAGATAAATAGAGAAATAAGAAAAAGGGCAGTTTTATGAAGGAAAGAGAGGCGTAAAAAGAGAGAGAGAGAGAGAGAGGGCGAGAGAAAGAGAGGGAGGGAGGGAGGGTGTCAGGGCTGATTATTTTCCTGCAGGAAGAAAATCACCTGGCTAAATTGTTACCAAGGAAATTGTTAGGAGAGGAGAGGGATTAGGTCTTTATGATACAGGCAAGACTTATGTATAATGAACACCAGCTTGTCATCCAACATGTATAAAATCATCGATATTTTGAGACCTTTTTCAATAAAACCATGATGTTAAGGTGCCTAAACTGTCAAATCAAATATGGTTATCCTATTTTTAAAGCACCATTAGTGTCCCATTTTTATAGCATATTAGTACTATTTTTTTATCATTCTAAAATGTTGGGTGCAGTCAAATTTGGAGGCATGTCTTATACTGTTACTTAACCATGGGATATTATGTGACACTGATTAAGTCCCCTCTATGCAGTACTATATGGTATCAAAAATCATTTCTGCTTCCACACATAAACTGTGCAATATGTTACCAATTAGAAAAATATGTAACCCATCCAAAAATTGGGAAAAACATAATATTCCTTTGAATAATTATGTTGATGATTGGGTTAACAAATCTTATCATAAGCGACTGAGAACAAATTGCAGATGATTAAATAAAAATTAAATGTGTTTAATGTTTCTAAAAATAGAAAATATAAAAGCTAAAATAATGTTCGAATATGAAAAATCTACAACTTTAAAACATATTGTTCTCTTTAGATTACTGTCTTTAAGACATTATTATCTCTCTATCCTATGGGCTTTTATGTAATTAATATAAAGATATTTATAGCAGTGCATAAACTTATCAATGTTTTATTAATTATTACACAATCAAAACCATGCCTATGTATGCCATCTTTTATTGTGCTATTTTATTATCAATGAAATAATTATATGTACTAGAATTTATCATGTATATATATATATATATATATATGACTTGTCTACTTTCATTCAGTAGACATTGTTTTTTTGTTTTTGTACTATTTCCCATGCAACGCCAGCAGTTGGTCGGATCCAACCCATGACTTCTTCACAGTTAATTATAAATGTTCATAACTTTACAGAGAATAGTTGTTAACATTAGTACATAGTATTATATTCTAATTCTAAACTCATTACAGAATATAAGCTATGAGAAAGAGAAAGAGCCGAAGAAAAGTAAATTTATTGTAAGAATTTCCACTTATATACATATATGTACCAATACATATATGCACATTAAGCATTCACTCATTACAAGTTGTATAAAGTAACTATGGTTGTTACTCATTTGAAAGCAATTCAATTCTGCTATTATTTTAAATGTTATTTTAAATACGTATTTTCCCTTAATAGCAATCTTTGAAAATTAAACAATTACCATTGTAATAAGAGTTTCTGACACTAGGAAGAAATCTAACCTTGCCTTGATAGGTTTATTCTTTCTCCAAGTGGATCCTTTTGAATCTATATTATTTTCTCATCAGAAATAAATTTGAATACATTCATCATAAACATCAATTAGGACAATTAATGTTCATAAGTTTGAACGTGTAATTTTGAACTGAAGTATCTAAAACTATATTGTTGCTGTTTGCATCTACTTTGTGTCTGTGTATAGGCAACTTAAAGTTATTGCTCAATACAATAGCTTCTCCCCTTGAATCTGAATGCAAAAGAAATTATATATTGGTAACCCCAAGATGATCTAATATGTCTCCTGTCATTTAGTAAAATGTGTATCTTGCAATAGATATATTGAGTATTCCTCATTTTCTTCAGGTAATTCATTACATCTCCAACCCATAGCAATATGATAGGATAGATTTTTCACAAGGCAGTTCTTTTATATAAATGTCTACATGGAACTGCACTAGAATATCTTCAGGACTTGTTCAGGCCTTTTTCACCAAAATACCAGTTGGGAATAATATCACATGGAAAACTTCTAGTACCAAAACCAATAACAGAGCAATTCAAAAAAAGTTTTCAATATTCTGGTACAGTTGTATGGAATAAATATTAGAGTACTTAAAACGAGATATCATGAGCATGCATGTGTTTATTATAGATGATGATCATACCTATATTTATAGGTATTTCCTTAATGACAGCTTCTGTGTAGACTGTGACACTAATTATTGTTTGTTTTGTTTTGTATGGTTTAACGCCACTTTTAAGCACAATATAGGCTATACATGGCGGCCAGTATTAATGGTAGAGGAAGAACCCGGAAACCCCCCAGAAAGAACCACCGACCCACGAGAAGCTACCGGCAAGCTTACTCACATAACTACATTAGCCAAATCTTAGACCTGAACACACGCAGACAGAGGTGAGATGGCAGTGATCCGTAACGGACAGCGCTTTAGACCACTCGGCCACTCTGGGCCCCTCACTAATTATTGCTATCTTCATATAATGTGCATTTTCATACTCTCCTTAAGAGGGCCTCAAGGGAGAATAGTCCTTTACTAATGAGTCACCCTCTATAAATAAAGCATTATTATTATTATTATTATTATTATTATTATTCATCATAGAGGCAATTCTCAATGAGTCATCCGCTGCCTTTATTATAAAATTCTTATATCTGATATTGATCATTACATTACTTCTAGGATTTGCTGAGATATTCTATTTGATAGTGAACATTTTATTTTTAAGGCTTATGTTATATATAAAAAGAAAGTTCATATATTGTCATTAAGAGAGAGAAAAATAAATAGAAAGAGCGAAGGTCATTTCTGAAATAAAAAATAACACAAACAATCAAAGGTCATTTAATAAAGTTGATAGAAATAGAAATGCAAAAATATTAAAGAAATAGTAAACCAAATATCCAATCATTAAATAAAAGTATTTTGCAACTGTCATCCTTGATGTTTTTACACAAAATTGGGTAACTTCTCCTTTTCAGATTTAAGAACTTTGTTCTGTAGAATTTCTTTTTAGTTAAAATATCTTATGTACTTAAAATGATATGGCCTGTTAGTATACTTCATGTTGTTTACTTGATATTAGAGAAAAAGTTTGTTGCTTTTGGCTTACCAATAGATATTCTTTTCAATGAAATGTCAGCCACATTACACAAAGTAGCTTCTATGCAAACAACTTCACCTAATATACACTACTCTCTCAAAAGTACATAATAACTGGTGAGTGCCTGCTTGAATGTGAAATTCAAATTCATTTGTTTCTTTTTTGTTGTTGCATCATGACATTTACAAATCTTTATACATTTTGACATAGTGAATTGAACTTTGACATTTATTGAACAATTAATGAAAGTAATTTGTGAAGTTAGTAATTATTCATTAATATGTGTGTTTTATCAGTATATATAATTTATTATGTAGCAACAGATCACTGAAAATGTATGAGAATGTGTGAATGACAAAAATGCGAACAAAAGTAAACATATGATAACTGTTCCTTATATTTGTTGGTGTGTTTTGGAAAGGACCAAAATATTAAAATGAAAACTTCTTTTTAACACCGTTTGATAAATTAAAAAAACTTTAGAATTTTGAAATATATAACTGATGAAAATAAGAATATATCATGAAATATGCATCACTATTCCAATTTTCTCAAAACTATGTTAATGGGTCAAACATATTGAGGGCAAAATGTACAATAAGAAAGAATCACATATTGAATCATTTTGGGATTTTACTTCTCACAATTTGCTAAAGACAGACTCTCACAATTTCATTAATTGCACATAAATGCCCAAAAGTTAACTTTGAAAATCTTTTGCATTCTGCATGTATTTCTATGCGAGACATTAAATTTATTATCTTGATTTAGTCTACCCACCTACCTACGTATCTATCTACCTATCTTTTAAATAAGTAAAGATTGAGTATTATAATTTGTATTATGACAGTATAATAATCCACCATTTATTTATTAACTAAGTATCTATTCTATAGTGGCTCTTCAATAACTATTTTGAAGAGACTCAAAAAAGTACTTGGAACACAAGAAATTTAGAACAAAATTTTACTGTTCAAGTTTCATTTTGATTTTCCTTTTGTGTAGCCCAGTGCTAACAGTTGGACATGTAACAAGGGTCATCCTGATTATCACCATCTCTAATTCAAATTTCACAGCTAAAATCACTTGGGAGAGCATGGTTAATTACACATTTGAATAATCTAATCATGATGGCAAGCCTTTGATGATGCCCTATGGACCACTTGCTTGTAGCTAACAGTCTCTGACCAAAGTTATGGATCTTAGATTATTTCATTATTTGGATTTGGTTTAGCTGAAAATTTCTACAATTTTTAAAATATAACTTTATATGCATGTCACAACAAAGTCAAGATATTAAAAGGGATTTTCATATATCCATATGATCGGACAAAGCAGTACACTGACATCATAATTCATCAAATTTGAGCACAAGGGAAAAGATTAAATGTACAGATCTTGGTGCAAATTTTGTATGCACATAACATTCACTACAATTCTCATTGGCTAATTTTTTGGTAGCTGAATGAGTAAATAAACAAACTAACTGAATCTTGATTGAACAATATTTGAAAGGACTGTAGATGTATATTTTAATAATCTTGACATGTAAATTCATGGAACAAATGTAATTTTAAAGTGGGTCTGATAATGTTTTGAACTATATGTTAATAATCTACTTATCAAATGCATCATAGGCTTATTTTAATATTTACAAGATAAGAAAATAAATTATCCTGTATGATAATTAGGCATTATGAAATTACCAGTAGAAGCACATGTAGCAATCAGATCAATTGGTTGAAAAATTACTTTGAAAAGTGTGTACAATCTGTAGTTAACTTCAACACCTGTTAGAGAAATATGTTATTATGTTTACACCCATGGCTGAGTATTCACTGCACTACTGTCTTCAATGCAATGTGTTGATAAATATTGATTGCAGATAAATTATAAAATTAATTCCTTTTATAAATACACGTGTGACTTTATTTTTTTTCGCAACTGCTCATCTCAACTATAACAATGCGAACACTATAAACTCAACATTGATATGGGTTGTGAAAAAAATTATGTTGAATTGTTCATATCATATAAACACCAGAACTTTATAACAGGGCACCTTACAAGTATATAAACAATACAAGGCCCGAAGCTTTTTCACATCTGGGAAGATAGGTTGCTTGCTTTCTAGGTTAAGACTTGAACCAAAAAAAACGGCTGTGTTGTGAATGACATATACATGCTTTTTACATTGAATTAATATATCATGGTCTGTTGTGTCAAATGCTGAAGACAAATCATGGAGTGTGTGGAATGTAATCTTTCCCCTATCCAAAGCAGAGAGAATGCCATTAACTACTTTCAGAAGTGTAGTTTCAGTACTGTGGCAGGGGAGATATGCAGACTGTACATTGCTATAAAGACTGTTTGAATTCAGATGAGATACATGCTGGGTCAGAACAACTTTTTCTAAGATTTTTTATATGAACGGGAGATTAGAAACTGGTCAGTAGTTCTTTAAAGCATTAAAGTTGAATGTTAGTTTCTTCAGCAGAAGGTTTTATACTGGCAGTTTTGAAAAATAATGGGAATTCCTCTGATGAGAGAGAGGTTTTAATAACATCAGTTAGTAAAGGCAATATTGGATCAAAGCACTCAAACAGCAGTGATGTTGGAATTAGATCAAGTTCACATGACTTTGGTGCACTCATCATCACAACTATCAGAAATTAATCCATGTGCTGCTAATTGTTGTCGCTGAAATACTGTAGTGGGATAATTTGGCTAAATGGACTATGTTTGTGACATTCTTCTTGGCAGCTTCATAGATTAGCTTATGAAAGTGAGTCTGTTGGAAAGTCAAAGCCTCTCCACTTCACAGTAGTCTTTTTTAATGGTGCAAAGATGATCCCTAACACTGCTATACCATGGAGAACACATTTGAATTGATACTCTGCACTTGATGGCTGAGATGTTTTCAAGCAATGAACACAGGCAGTTATCGAGTTCTTCTACTGTAGGAGGTAAGCAAGTTGTTAGGTTCGCTTGGATGTCATGCATTAGTTTGGTTCTATTTATCATATCGAGGTGTCTTTTAATAGCAAGTAAAGGTGAAGGAACTGATACATTCAGATAGCATATAATGCAGTAGTTAGCTGATGCAAGTTCGTGGGATACAAGGATGGACCATAGAATATTATAATCAGGTCTATGAAGACTTCAGTCTAAAATGTGACCATGTTTATTGGTGGGTTGGTTAACTGTTTAAGGTTGAAAACATGAATGGAAATAGGATCATGCTATTGTTATCTGTGTTGCCTCCAAAGCTAAAGAGCAGCACATATATTTGTATTGTCTAGCAGCAGTTGTGTAAATTACATGATTACTAGTATTTTCATTTTTTTCAGTTTTGCTTATTTATAAAAAGACATCATGTCCAAGTTTTGAATGGGCTGTAATGAAACAAATTCTGGAACAGTAAAACTATACTATTAAGATAATACTTGATCTACATTATTGTGATTACTATATAATATCTGAGGATATTCCATCCATGATAACTTAATTAATGATTAGTTTAATGTTATTCTCAGTGATAATTTCCCACATATATTCATGAACTTAGTAGCATTTATCTAAATTCATCATGAAAGACTCGCAATACACAAATTTGATGGAAATAGGTGGAATATGATATATCTCTGTGTGTCTGGCTGGCTAGGATTAGTTGATAGTGGATGCAATAATTTACTTTACAAAATATTTAGAAAGCTGATCCTTTTTTCAAATGAAAAAAGTAGAGACTTAAAATAAGGTTACTGAAATTTGCACCAGATTCTTTGGTGCCATATTGAAAACATTTCAAACACTTAGAATGACAGAAAATGCCATAACATTTGGCTTTTCAGTCTACACAGAAGCTGTCATTAAGGATATGCCTATAAATATAGGTATGATCATCAGCATTTAAACATCTAACATTATTGAATTTGTATTATCATGGAGTTTGCATACTATACTATGATAGCTGGACAAGTAACACAATTCATAAAACCAAGTGCCTTATTTTTGAGTCAGTGTATGGCTCTCTCCAGGCCATGCTCTTGGTGTAAAATTCCTTTGATCATGACAGGCTTTCATTGATCTTGCTGAGTGCTTAAAAGCTGCCTGCTGGGCATGTAATAGCCTTGATAGAGGCAGAACTGGTAGAAGGCATTCAACCAGTTACAGCAGTATAAATAAGGTTAGTTTTCTTGCTACCAGAGAAGTTCAACTGAAATGTCCAAAGTGTGAAGACAAGGACTTGTACAGAAAACTTCTTGGAAATGAGTTCAACAAAGGTGTGTATAGATTTAAATTGCTAATTTGTAAACATTCTATAGATTAATAAAACAAACAGAATATAAATAATAGTACATAGTTATATTATGTTAAATTATCTATTAGTATTAGGCACTTTTATTAAACTATTCAGGGATTTTTATTCCATTCAGTAAGCATAGCCCACATCTTATCAGAGCATACTCAGTATGAATTAGATTTGGCATAGTTTTGTAAATTTATGTTGTGAAGTTGACCCTATGAGCATGTATTACATTTTATCAAATTTAAGTGTAAAATTTTCTAAAGATATTTTTAGCATTACATGTAAAATATTTCAGACCAGTAGATTTACATATTTTGACTAAAGATATTCACTCCTAAACCAGTAGATTTTATTTTGTCTTCATAAACTTTATGTTGCAAGTACTGAAATGTTTTTTTCCCGCTGTAATATTTTCTCTCTGCATACTATAATATAACAGCAAGTTTTGAACATAAATCAGATTCAGATTCTGATGGAAAATGCTATAACAAAAGGGAATTATTTAATTTTCAGTTCACTGCAAAGATTTTAAAAAAAAAATTAATAGCATTTTTAGTTTCCATCACAAGATTCCTGCCTGGTGACCACTGATGGAATTCATTTTGATTATTGAGCCTAACACTTACTGGCTATCAACAGTTCTCTGGTCCAGATTTCTACTTGAATAATTACTATGTATTTCTTTTAAAATAATAGAGAATATACTCTTGATATCAGTATTTTTATAAGTAAAATGCTATTGGCATAAATGCATTCAAATATTTAGTTATCATCAGCAGTAGGAAAAGAAAACTCAGAATGATAGTTGCGTAACTTTTAAAAGGTATGTTAGGTGAATTAAAGACTGCAGCAAGAACTAACAGGTTGAGACTTAAATTTTTTATCTTGCAGATATCGGTCTCCCAGCAACAAGATTTGTTCAGAAACGGTTGTCATTTTGTATGTCTAATATAGGTAAATTACAATTTGTATTTGTTACACAGCAAGAACAGCAACTACTACTACTACTACTACTACTACTACAGTAATTGCCACTTAGATTACAAACTTAAAGCATATAAATAAAGCACTGAAATGGTAGAGTGAAACATATTTTCATTTCAGTCATGCATTATTCACCTACTCCACCAAAATAACTTTGAGGCTAATTAGTTATGGATGTTTATATGCTTAATTATTTAAGTGCCCTGATTTTACTGCATTAAAATCATTTTAGTATCATTACTTAATTCTTCTAATTTTATTTGACTTTTTCAGTAAATCTTCTTTGAATCTTAATAAAGCAATGTAGCTTAATTATATTAAAAGAAAAACAGAAAGATACAAATTATTAAGCAGTTTAAATATATGCATTAGTATGAAAACATCACAAAATTACTAGCATCATCATATGCATAACATTAATGCTTGTTTTAAAATCTGTCTGCATACTAAAATCTGAAGACAATTTCAAATGCCATATGTTGCAGATTTCAATGTGAAAAGAAGAAGAGCTGCATTAGATTTAACTTTCATTGAAAAGGAAAAATCTGTGGCATGTGGGTGCAATAGTCATTGCAATGACAACTTTACAACGGAGGACATTTTAGTCTGCCGACAAAAATTGCATATACTACCTGAAGGACCTAAACGGATGACAGTACTCATTAGCATCATCCGAGAATGTGCAATGACATATAAACATACAAAAACACAGACTTTCAAGGTCAATGACAAGACTGTATGCAGGTATGTATGGAATATAAAGTCATATTTGTTATTTTCAGACACCTTCCTTGTACACAACAAGATTAGTGTTTTCATTGAAACTGTCATATCCATCAGCACCATTACAATAACACCATAAATCTGACAAATTTAAATCTGAAGGAATGTTATATGCATCAGAAATCAGATAAAAAGAGTTGTACACAATTTAAGCCATATTTAAATGTTAAATCAGTCCTTTAACATTTGAGACTTAGTTTATATCAAAATCTAGTTGTCATAGATGCTCATCAGATTTTGGACAAATATAAATAAACATGTATGATTTTCGGTATGTGTTTATGACCAGACCATTTTTAATACAATTCAAATCAATTTTAAAAATATGAATTTACTTGAGTGGGGGAGGGAGATGTAGAACACTTATTTTTATGGATATGTAGATGGCCAAATTATATATATATATATATATATATATATATATATATATATATATATATATATATATATATATATAAATATAAAATAAACAACGCCAACACGTATTAATGTTGTGACCGGTTTCGCTTTAATGCTTTATCAAACTATCAAATATATATATATATATAGTGTTCTTTTAAAGATTTTAATTATTACTTAGTCATCTGGACAAACTGAAGAGTACATTTTCCAAACAAATATCTGTTCTCATGAAACACTACAGTCAAATGTAATGGGCAATTGTTCCAAAATAAACATGGTTTAGTACCTAAACATTTATCTCTGAAAGACATACATTGTTTTATGGATATTTTATAAGAAGCAAATAAATAGTTTGTTCAACTTCTCCTTTTAAATGAAATGTCATGTTAAACTTGAAAATACCAGTTATAAAAGCACCTGAGTGAATACTTCAAAATATTTCCACTGAAGACTGTTCCATTGAAACAATTATGTAATATTGATACAATACAGATACAATGAGTTAATGTTTCACATAAAATGTGCCAGTAAACTTCTAATGGTTTATGATGAGTTAGAAAGTTGATTTAGCAAGAATTAATGAAAATTGAATGTGCAACTCTCAATTATATCTCACAGAATTATGATACCTATTATGATATTTAAAAAGAAGAATCTGAGTGTTAATTTTCCAACTAAATTGCAATGAAATTTGAAATTATTTATAATATTTTATATTAATTTCTTCTATTATGACAGTAAAACAATCATTCAAAAGACTTGCTTAGTTTAGTTTAAAATAAATAAAATTCATTCAAAAATTACTGATCCAAATTTTTCAGGTATACATAACCCAACAAGTCTCAGGCAGACATCGAGCTGAATGAGCAGACAGAAGAAGATATGATGTTGGGAGACATGTTTTGTACCTTGCAGATGCAACTATCATTCAAATCGGTCAGGTCATGGAAGTTGCGCCTGCTGAGATTACAATTAGATTATACAGAACAAAGCAATTTAAGGCGTCACTGACAGTTGTTACAATGTACACCATTTCAGTCATATGTTCTTTAATAATAAAATTTGTTATATATTTAAACATTTGTTTTAATAGTTTGGTTTTCTCTAGATTTTGTACACATCCATCTTCCTGTTGGTCCATCTCTCTGTTAAATACTTGATAAAGTTTGTAGGTTTTACAATTTTTGCCGAAATACTAGTTTGATTAAATCAATTTCAATGACGAAAATCATTGGTGTGATAAAAATACAGTCATTTCATTCACTGATTTATTTCTAACCCAACTCTAACAAGTAAGGCCCTAGCACTGTCATTGTATGTGGGTTTTATGCTTAATGTACATTATGTACTAACACTGTGCCATGTTAGAGTAACAAGATCAGAACAGACATCTCAATAAAGCAAACCTCCCCACTGCTCTGTACCATACAATGACTGCTACATTTCACTGATGGACTCCAGTCCAGCATTACCTATCTGGCCTCTCCCATGTGTACAAACCAGCAAGATACTTATGATCTTCTTCTGGCAATCATATACTCATTATTCCCACTATGAAAACGAAGTCATATGTACAACATTCATTTGCATACCAGGGCCCAACAACTTGGAATGAATTGCTAAATGAAATTAGACACAGACACTGTAATCCCTTTTAAGAGTCTCTTAAAACTCTGAAAAACATGTCAACTGCAAAAGCAAACTTAAAGACTTAATGTTGTTTCCTACCTTAAATATTTTCAGCATGTTTTTTTTTGTTTTATAGTTTCATGTGTTTTTTTTGTAGTCAAATCATTATAGATGTTGTAAAATGCTTAGAGCTTCTAAAGATTAGGTGCTATACAAAGTCCTCATTATTATTATTATTATTATTATTATTATTATTATTATTTATACTATGGGTGAGTCTATTTCCCACCAACATCACTATTATGTACATAGAAAAACCACTTGTTAAATCCATGTGAAAGGCAAATGTGTAGCATTCATTTAGCCAAGATTTGGTTTCAACCAAAGAGTGTGAAGAACAGCTTTGTAGGAATTAGCCAAATTGGGTTAAAAGGACATTAGTTGTTTACCAGCCTCACTGAATATGGCAACAGGAATCCTTAGCCAAATTTTGGCTAAGCATTCATTTAGCCAAGATTTGGTTTCAGCCTAAGAGTGTGAAGAACAGCTTTGTAGGAATTAGCCAAATTGGGCTAAAAGGACATTAGTTGTGTACCAGCCTCACTGAGTATGGCAACAGGAATCCTTAGCCAAATTTTGGCTAAGAATTCATTTAGCCAAGATTTGGTTTCAACTTAAGAGTGTGAAGAACAGCTTTGTAGGAATTAGCCAAATTGGGCTAAAAGGACATTAGTTGTGTACCATCCTCACTGAGTATGGCAACAGGAATCCTTAGCCAAATTTTGGCTAATTTAAAACCTGCCTAGCTCCTTCCACAGACAGTAAAGCCATTGAATAGTTATGTACTATATATTGATCAAAAGCTCTTCAAAGATTCTCATTATGTGCCTTTTCTGCTTTGGGTTAAGAGATTTTAGCCCATAGCAGAGGCCTGATTTGAGTAAATGGAAAAGCTCAAGTGAAATCGGAAGCTGAGGGTAGAAGGCACATGTAAATGAAGCTTTCCAACCTGATAAAAATGGATAAGGGGAATGAATCTTCTAGTAGATTTTGATATTCAGTTTTAAAAGTAACAATCAAAGTGCTGTGCAATTTGCATCTTTGAGGTTATGATAGTATGAAAAATGGGAATCACTGCCTTTAATACGAAAATGTATCAAATTATTTCATTTTTCATTTTTAATAAAGCCAGTTTCAGTTGTCTATGTCTATGAAGTGGGTACATTACTTCTCTAGGCTCTTAGATTGTACAGTATACCTTATTCATCTACCATGACTCTCTTTCAGCATCAGCTAAATCGCATTTTATATATATGGCATAATTTCATATTTCAAATGACATAATAAAAAATTGCCAAGCATTGGAAAAATGTTTAAATTTGGTAAAATGTCAAATTTTGAGACAAAAACATTAGTTCAAATTAATGCAGGAAACTTAAATTATTCTTCCTGTTACAGGGCTGCGTTAAGTGATATTTGTAGTGATAACCAATGTGATGCTCATGCTGCCCAGCTGGACTGGTATGGCAGCACAGGTGTTACCGTGTAATCATCCCCAAAATTTCCAGGAGACAGAAAATAAAGTGAAGGTAGGAGAATCAAGCCATGATGGAGTGCTGCTTCAAAAGTGGGATACAGCAACTTCAGTGCAATAGTTTTTAGATGTACCACTTACGAATTAAATAAGGTCTCCCATTAGCTTTTGAACAAAGATTTGTGAATCATGCAAACTGCATCTGTAATCCTAGTAGGTTCTACAAATCTCAGTTCAATTTAATGAACATTTCAAGTCCTGATTAAGTTTCCAAGATCTTGCATAATTAAAATCATGTTCAATATCTTCCTGGATCTATTCTCAGACCAAATTGTTTCCCACTTTCATTTTAACAGAACAATTAAGGTAATTTAGTTAACACATTTACTCTTGGTGCTGCGTTTACGGGGTAATAACCTACTTCCAAGCTCTGTAGCATCAAGGTCATGTAAGATACGCTAAAGTGGGTGGTATTATACAAAAGTAGACAGATTTAGCTCTACAATGATACCAAATAATCTGAATATTTTAGTTGCACTACAAAATAAAAAAGGAAAAACCTAAATGATTGGATGTTTTTTTTTTCTAACTTGAATTTGCCTGTGGTCGGAATTTGATTTTGTTTCCATATTTTAGACTTTTTGGCCACAGATCTAATGCAGACCAGTCTGAACTGCACAGACAGGTGAAACTGTGCAAAAAGTAGGACAAGGGGTGGGCATTTGGAATAAAGATAAAAAAATGACGAGTCCATTAAGCAAAAATGTTTTTAAAAAGTACAAAATAGAAAACTCCAACTTTTACCCTTCTGCCCATGTGCGAGCAAAATAACCAATGGAAAACAATGTCTCTAAAACAACATGGCATTATATTAATGGAAAATCACTTGGAAGTCTATGTATTAGGATGTATTCAGAAAAAGCTCCAAAAATGTGTTTCCTACTTGCATTTCTTGCAAAAACAACAAAAACCTCCAGGAGTTAATGTGTTACTGGGTACATTTGGATGATGTCATCAAATTGAATATTCCTTGCATATTTAATCATTTGTGCATCAACATTGCACATAAATTACAAATTGAGCCATTCCTTGACAATTTGTAAATATTTTCCCCAAATCCTTGTCAAGAAGGTAAAAGCAGAGTTGTGCTACTGCTGACATAAAGAAGCATGTGATAAATTAAGTCTTACCTCAATTTTTTCCATTGAGCAGGAATTGATGTGGTTTACCCGATTATCCACTGGGATGAAATTTATAAGTGGAATGCTATGTGATTTAACCTGAAGAATCCCATCATTCACTGACCCTTTTGGCCAGAAATTGTCATCATTCAAGTGATCCAGTAGGGAATCCATTGGTACCACTTCTCTATGAAGTTCATTCATGTTGCACAATCGTTAAAACCTAATCAATACCCCACATCCCACCTAAATCAGAATACAACCCTCTTGATAATATAGTTTTTGTTGTTGTTTGGAACATGTGCTTGTGTTGATGAAAAAAGGAACAAGATGGACAGCACGACTTACCTCAATCTTTGCCATGAGAAACTGTAGGTAGGAAGTAATGTGTTGTACTCGGACATCTGCAGGAAAGACATCCGCAAGAAGAATTCCGTGTGAACCTACCTGGAGCCAACCATTGCTTAGTAAACCCTCTGGCCAGAAGTATTGGTCTCTCAAGTGTTCCAGCAGGCAATCCATTGGTGCCACTTCTCTATGAAGCAGGCATCTATGTACAAATCTTTTCTCTGCTTTGAGAATAACTTCTGCCAACAACACACTGCTACTAAGGAATCCATCAATGCAGGTATGTGAAGTCCCTTCTAGAGGAACTCTGTATTCATCACCCAGGGATTCAATGACACCATCTGCATTCATTTCCTCTAGGAGTTCATTAAGTTCTACAATATGACAAAGCTGGATAGCATTTTCTGGGTTTGGAAGAACTTGTTTTGGAAATGGTCGTGTTAGGACATAGCTCCAGTTATCAATAAATTCAACCAGAGGTGTCTCCGGCTTTCCACCTGTTCTTCTCAGTAATGATATAATGATACCAAAGTGATTTAAAAAGTCTGCTATAAGTTTTGGGTCTCTTTCCCTCCTGCTTTGTATACCTGCCTCGATATCTGATGTAAGTTTTTGTTGAGGAATCACATCTTTCAACTCTTGAATAATGAGAATATAGATTCTGTAAAGTTCATCACTAAATATGATTCTTGGAAAGGATTCTTCGAGAAGCAAATAGCCTTTCCCTAATATAAGTGAATTGGCTAGTTCCATTTCAATGGTTCTGAAATCATAAGCAATTTTTCTACCATGCCCATACTGGATGTTACACTGTGAAAATTTTAGATAATCCTCTGACCACTTAAAATTTATGATATGATCCTTTTTGACATCAGCAACAGAGACACACGGTAAACTTGCACAAGTTGTGTTCTTCTGTAAGAAGTGAAGGGCTGGTACATATTTTTGTACTGACAATGCTAATGTTTCATCAAGAAGGTTGTTCTGAATGGAAACAAGAACTTCCAGAACCTTGTACAGGGGAGAGGACTGATCCATAATGAGGCAATTCTCCAATTTACTCATGTCATGTAGTCTTTCCATGACTGGCAATGCTTTCACTGATGTTGCCTGCTCTCTGATTGTTTCCCATGCCTTTTTCAATAAGTCAAATTTTCTTTTCAACATTTCTCTTTGATTATGATCATCTTCCTCATGAATAAAGCTAGATACAGTGTAGCCTGTCTTTACGCAATCTGCCTTCTTTCTGTGATAGCTGGCATACGTCACACATGCTTTATGCCAACTAATCAAGGGCTTGATGTGCTGAATCAGTTCAAGTTGAGGCAAAGCTTTTAGAACAAGTGCCAGGAATGGGAAGGAATTAGCATTGTTTTCTTGATACAGTTCAAGGGAAAGATTTTCAAGTGATGGTGCTGAAGTAAGTCTGAAGAGATATGGACACCATCCTACTTCACTGATTTCTTCAACTTGATGCTCAACAGCTGTTTCATCCAATCCATGCATTTCCAAAACCTGTCTTTTTCCTTCACTTATTTTATCAAACCTTTCATGGATAAGACTGTTGATAATATGAGTAAATTCTTTTTCCCAAACATTTCTTTCACATTCTTTTGTGAAAGCTGGACAGGCTTCACATAGTAGTGTTTTAGTTTTGCATAAAAGAACATGGAGAAAGTAGTCCAAGTCAGTTTGCCTTATTTCCATCAAATCTTCGAGGTACCTGAAAGCTTTTTGAACACTTTGGTAAAGATACTTTGCAACACCTCCCTCATCCTCACTTTTTTGTAGAAGACCACTTATCTGATTTGGCATACTGTACCCTGCTGCCAGTGATGCTGTTAACAACCCGTGGATTATCATCTGCAGTAACTGCTGTGATATCGTCGTTAGCATTGTTCCTGGGACAAGCTCATTCATGCCAAACTCAAAGCTATAAGGTGTCTCTGTTATGGGAGCATTCTTCTCCACAACAGCATTTAAGCATTTTGGACACTGGTCTTCTGTCATGCAAATATTTGATGCAAATCTGTGATGTGAGGTGCATCTACCCAAAAATACTTTGGTTGCTGATAATTTAGTTCTGATCTCTTTACCTGTTATTCCAGGCAAAAAAGCACCTAAAATTTCTTCTGGTTCGAGAAAACATTTCTGAATGAAGTTGCAGCCTGTAATGCGGGATGACAAGGCAAGTGATGCTAGTTCAATAACAAATGTTGCAATCTGCATATCTGTTTCACTGCTGCCCTGATGTAAGTTTAAGTTGAGAACATCTATGATTTCATAGTCTCTTTTCCCTAAATGAAACTGGATAAGTCTAAAATTGTATTCATCCATTTCACATTCTTTGCAGAGTTTTTCTACTTCATTTGCTTTGTTCCTATCATCATCTGTTAATTCCATAACTGTTCTCTTCAAAAAGAGCTGTTCTATGAGAATGGAATGTAATGATAACATTTGGTCACTGTTGCCAATTGCATTTCTGATGAAATTTTTGAGCTCATCATTGCCGATTTCAAATGCACTTCTTGCACGCTCATGACAATTTAAATTATATAATGCAAGGGGTGCATTATCTATCGAATTCACAAGAGAATTGCACTTCCAAAGGGATGAAATGAAGGTAAGCTTACCTGACAGATTTTGACATACCTTGTTGAATTTGGCAAGTCTAAGTCTTGATTTAAGAACTTTTAGAAGGAAAAGCTGCAAAGATAATCTTTTACTTCCATCTTCCTTTTCATTACCTCTCAAGCATGCATTCAGCTTTTGAAAGTAGGCTTGATTCAACTCCTGCTCTTTCTTTTGCATTTCAACTCCCAAGGTCTTTACAAATCTCCTAAAGTATGCAATTGCAAGAAGTTGTCGGAGAGAAAATTCTTCTGTAAAAATAATTCTTTCCACCTTGAGAAGTCTTTCAACAGCAGTTTCTGTCATTAGTGTCTCTATATCTGGATGCAGCAAATGAAATATACCCTGTTCAAAGACATCAACCAGAAGAACTGCTAAAGGAATATTATGCTGAGAAGTTTGCAACTGGTTTTGAATGTTGCTGTTAAAACTGGAGAGAATATTGCTTTCCTGCAAGACTTGGCATGCTTCTTCTGGGTCTAAATCAAGGACCTGGCAAAAGATGTTTTGGGACACATTTCCTGTCATTTCCAAGAAATATGCATAATGTAAAGGATTTTTTAAGTATGTCAACTGACCATCTGGAACAGCATTTGTTTCAACCATATAAAGAAACCAATCTATCACATTACTGTCCTCATATGCTTGTAGACATAGAAAGATAAACTGGCTGAATATTTTCTGCCTATCTTGTTCTGTGATACTGTTAGAACCAAAGAAAATTATCATTTCACTGATCTTTTCCATAAATTCTTCTGTGTCCATAGCAACATCTCTCTGAATTAAGTTCCCCAGCTGGACTAGCCAGAAAGTATCCATCTTGTAAGGAATTAGAACCAATGATGTCAGATCACTGCAAAATCTCAATCCATAAAAGACATTACACTCCTGTGAAACACAGCCTGCAAATGACAAAATGCTCTGCACTTTTATATTCCAGTTTGCAAGGTCTTTTTCTGACTTGAACATACATGCAGATGGAAGTATTATTTTACATAACGTCTCCACTAAAACATGTTGAAGAGCTGATGGTGCATCTCTTTGTTCTTGTCCACTCTTTGTCCTAATAGCTCCCTCTAAGAATTTTTTAATAGTATTTTCCTCATCTTCCTCTGGTTTTTCTGATGATCTGGAATTTATTTCACTCACATGACTATCTCTTATCCATTCATGAGCACTTCCTTCATCCACAGATTCAGATACAGGATAGTGAGTAAACTGACCAACTGTGATTTCTTTTTCTCCATCTAAAGTGTCCTCCTGCTGGAGGAGTGTATCTATTCTTTCCCTGGTTAAATGAACCTCATGTCTTTCTTCAAACATCCTACTGACTGTATCATTTACATCTAGATCATCTGGGAGGTTACTGCTGCTGCTTCTAGTATCTGAAAAAGCAGCATGCACAGTTTGATTGTATCTATCTCTGCTTTGCTTTTCACCTTCACTTGTGGAATCAGCTTCTGACCTGTAGTTGTGCTCACTATCACTTTTTAAAATATATCCAGAACAATTAGACAAGTTGTCATTTGTTATAGCAAAACTATCAGCTGCAATTTCAGACACAACATCAGCAACTGAATTTATCCCCATCATATGAATATCTCTGATCCAATCATGAGCACTCCCCTCATCCACAGATTCAGATACAGCACTTTCTGCAAGCTTAAGATCAGCAATATCTTTATTTTCTCCATCCAAAATTTCCTTCTGCTTTAAGAGTATATCTACACTTTCCTGACTTAAATGAAGTTCATGTCTTTCACATGTCTCTTCAAACATTCTACTGACTGAATTACAAGCATCTAGATTTTCTTCAATTTCATTACTGCTTTTTCTAGTAGCATCCAAATTTCTGTTGTATCCATCTTTATCTTTCTCATCACTGTCAGTTGTACAAGAAGCTTCTAGCCTGTCAGTTTGCTTGCTTTCACTTTGAATAAAATGACCAGAAGAGAAGTTCACATTTCTTCCATCAAAATCATCAGAGATTATTTTGGGCCGAGTCTCTGCATCTTCTCCAATTTGTTCCAAGAATTCATATTCTGAACTACTGACTAATCTAATTTCATTATTATCCTCAATGGCAAATAGTTCATCATCACTTTTAATAGATTCTATACTTTCTTTGTTTGATTCTTGATCACTTGAATAAGTAGACAGAACATCTGATGTGCTCACTGATGCCTCCATTCCTTTGTTGCCTTCTTCATCTTTCATTTGATCTGACTCTGTAGAATAATGTTCCTCTATGTCTGCTTCAATAACAGTAAATATTTCATGAAGAACACCCTTGATGTCAACCAGTTCTCTGCAAGTTTCAATAAACATGAATTCTGCCATAATCAAACTAAAGTTTGTCCAGTAAGTTGTATGAACAAATGTGCAAGCATCATTTAGGCTCAAACCAGGTAATTTACACCTGTGAGGCAGAAGCCGAAACATGACATTTATTTTTTCATCATTAATGTCTTCAAGTGAATGTCTTGCAACCACAAGGGTACAAAAATCATGTACATAGTCCATCTGACAATTTTCATACTCCAAACGCAAGAGTTCTCCAAGCTTACATGAAATCATATCACTAAATCTGTTGCACAAGCCTTCCACAACTTCACTGTCAAGATCTTCAACTTCATCTACTTCATATTTAAGAAGAGTACTTCTTAGTAATTCAGAAAAATAGTCCTTTTCCTTTTCTATTCTATCAAAACAAAGTTTGCTAAATGGCATACGAAGCTTTACAACTGGAGTTGAGATTGCATAGCACTCTGGTCCTGCTGGTAATGGTGTGTTATCTATTGTGAATGTTTTCTTCCCATGGAAAAATGTATACCACATGTGCCGTCTTTTTTCTGCTGATAAATCAGACACAAAGAAGCTATCAAGAAGATTTTGTTTCTCTAGTTCATATATCAGCATGGCCAAGGGATTAAAGATAACTGATAAAATGTGCCCCTCTAATGCCTTGATAAAACTTGAAGCAGTATACAACGCATTTGCATCACAGGCAACCTGTACCTGCCAACTATCTACATTTGTACCGGATGCATAGTTTGAATCAATCCATTTCAGTATTTCTATTTCCAAACAGGATAAAAATTCTGGACTGGCACCTATTTGTGTGATGATGTGAGAAATGTTGTTGATACTCCTTCCAACCGTGCCATATCTAATGCAAGTGAATGCAGCAAATATCTGTTCCTTGATGTAGTCTTTCAGTGGTCTCTTCTGCTCAATCGTTTCCATCAGATTCCATTTGAGGAGTTCTGGTAATTTCATTTTTGGCCTACTTAGACTGTCAAGCATTACCAATTTCCATTTGGCAAGGAAGTCAATCTGAGGCACTGTCTTAGCTTCATCTGTCCTTCTACCGAGATGAACCACTAAACAAACATGCTTTGGGACCTTTGAATTACCTCTACAGTATTCAGCCTGAAGCTTCTCAATGATTGATTTTGAAAGCAAAATATGTGTCCCATCTGTATCAGCTTTGCATTGCAGAAACAATAATTCTCTGTCAGTATTGTGCCAAAATTGATTCATCTGTATTGTCAATTGCTTCTCTGATTTAAAAGCACCAAGTTTTTCAATCTGACATTTGAAGCCTGGTACGATTTTCTTCAAGTCAGTATGTATGTTGCTGTTGGTAAAAACAATGATCATTTTCCCTACACCTTCTGTGACAGATCCAATCTCTGACTGTAAAAAGTGCTCTAGCCCTTCATGAATTGGCATCTGAAAATAGGACTGTGTTACTTCCTCCAGCTCTTCAGCAGAACAAGACTTTCTATACTCTGTCATCCAAATGCGAGCTATTGCTTCTGGTTTCACAACTTGTAGAAGTGTTAATTTGCATGCTTTAATCTTTTTTTGAACAGACTGATATTCTGATGGTAGCATGTCAGAAATGTACAAAACAAGAGTCGGGATCATGTCAGTACTGTAAATTGGTATTATATCCTCTGGTGAAAAATGTTTTCCTGACATTGAGGTAACAGATGCAACCCAATGCTGCAACTCCGACACCACCTTCTCATTTTCATCACCTAAGATTTCTGAATACTGAAGACTCTGTTTCTCAAATCTGTTTAGAAAAGGGGGATCTGATTGATCCAACTCACTTTCTTCTATTAGGACTATGCATCTGAAGTCATCATGGACATAGCACATTGGATTGCTGTAAGGACCAAGGGCAATTCGACAGTTCTTTTTCTTTCCAACAATAGTATAATTCTGATTTAGCATGTCATACAAACTACCATACACAGTTTCAAGGTCTTTAAGTATCAAAACAATGCCTTGTTCCATACAGAGGATTATTCGGCTCAAAATTCGATAACTATATTCATTCGTCAGATCCTCTTCAAACTTGCTCCCAAATATTGTCATGTGTTCTCTATCTTGATCTTTCAGCTGCTTTTCAAGGATTCCGAGTACTGAATCTCCTGTTGTGATGAGCAAAAGGTGTCTTGCAGATCTATCACTGACATTTTCTTTGATCATATCCAAAGCAGAAACAGTTTGTTGGCCATGAATATTATGAAGGGCCTTTAAATGTTTTTCAAAACATCTTCTTACCAAGCCAATTTCTGAGGGTAATCCACCAAAGTTTCTATGTATTCCTTTCAGAATTATATTGCCTTTAACATCTTGATTAATTGCTAAATCTGTCATGTTTGCTAATTCTCTAGCAAAGTATTTGACTAGAGAATAATAGTCTCTGAGGCCAAAGAAATTCCTGAAACGTTGATTGGATACAAATTCAAAGTACCCACTGGCAATACCCTTCAGTTCGTCTGAAATGTTCAGATTTCTTTCCTGTTTTGGACTTATTCCTGAACAACTGGCATGTGAGGACTTTGCAAATGAATCACTGATGGACTTTCCTGTTAATATAAGTTCTTCTTCATCCATTTCTGGTCTGGATAAATGAATTGCCCTATTCATCTTTGAGGCATCTAAGGCCCAGTTGGAAATTCCGACAACTGCCACATCTGGGTGTGGCTTTCCAAGTGGTTCCAGCAAACTATGAAGAACCTTAAGGGGATTGAACCGTGATACTTCAGCTAAACCAATCTCATCAAGAATAACAACAGACAAAACATCTTCCTGAGAATTGGGATCCTTGTATTTCTGTGCCTTTTCAAAAACCTTAATAATTCCATCTGAAGTTGATGACTCTGATCCTTGAAATGACACACAGTACAGCTGAGGCAGTAACTTGAATAATTCATCCTTGGAATCTGGTCCTCTCAAATTGCTCCTAATAACCTGCATTGAGAGAGATTTGCTACAGCCAGGCTTTCCAACAACAAAGATTGGAATTCTGTTGAGAATGCTTATCAGGATAACAAAGACATTTTCCTGAAGAGCTGTATTCTTGGCAACTCCACCAGGCAATTCCATTCTATCCAGTATGTCTTGTTGTTCTTCTCGTATTATGTCTTTTATTTTCTCTTCTCCATATTTGCTTTCGTGGTGTTTTCTGAAAGCACTGAAGAGAGCTTCTCTGTATTTCTTTCTTGTCATTGAATCAATCAATCTGGAATGGTAACAGTGAGCAAGTGCAAGTATGATTGCACGTATCTCTATATCACTGCTATAATTGTAAAATCCTTTCTGAACTGTGGCTTTCAAGTTTTTCTTTTTTGGGAGGAATTGTTCTTTAAACCAAACTGCAAGATCTGTGCACCTGCGTACATCTCTTAGGCTAACACAACAATTTACCTCCTCAACACTCCTTATAAACTCCTGTGAAATTACAAGTGCATCTGCAAGCAATGTTTCCTTTTTTCTCGAAAAAGCCAATTTTCCACATACCATTTGTTCAATGTACATTTTCTCATCTGCCCTGCTGAGACTGCCAAAATCCCAGACATAATCAACCATGGTTTCTGGAAGTGGATGAACTCGGTACAAAAGCCTGGAGAGTTCATCTGTTCTTGCCTTATCAGCTAGTCCAGCTGTGTGAATGGCTGACTCGGATCTCAACCTATATGGGTTGCATGCTGACAATAAGACAAGATTTGGTGCAAGCTTCCTTCCAAGACAAGAATGGTGGCATATGATGTCATTGAGAAGCCAGATGTGATCATTGGTATTGATTTCATCCAGAAAAAGCCAAATTTGTTGCCGGGTTTTTAATGATTGTAAAGCTTTGCTGTTTGCATCTTCTACTGCTTTAATTATGTCTTTCTCCTCTATTCCAGCATGAATGGTTTTTACAATAAAGTCAACATCACATATTTTTGAAAGGTACTGAATGAGTGAGGTTTTTCCACAACCAGTTTCTCCCATTACAATGACTGGGATATGAGCTCTGATCCTAAGTATAATGAGAACCATCTTCAACAGATTGTCAGGGGTAAGTGCATAATATTTTGCCATCTCTTGTAACTCTTTCGGTGGTATGCACTTTGGATTTGATCTTGCAACTTTCTGTAGAATATCTTGTAATTCTTTCTGATTCAGCTTACCAAAATCTAAAAGCTCTTTCTTTTGGATTTTAAACAAAGTTTTAACATCTGAAGGAACATTAGATATACTCCGATACAATACAGACAATGTCTGAATATCCTGGCTGTGAAAAAGAAACATTAAATGGTTGGTATGTTCCCATCTAATCATTCCCTCCACTCGGGATGCTAAAGAAGTTGCTAAATTTGTCTTCTGTGACGATAATGCTGCTGTTGATTTTTGAGATTGTCTGCATCCTTTAATTGACTTTCCTGCAAAGTCCAAGCATACTTTAATCATTGCCTTTACTAAATCAGTTTTCACAGATGGTCTATTTTCTGTGCCAAACATAAGGGAGAGATTAGAAATTCTAAAATAGCTGCTGCATGACATTTTCTTCAACTGATCAGCAAGAACTCGAATAAATGAGTTAATTAAGGTAAAGGATATATCCTCCTCATTTATTTCGTTCATTTTTAAATATTTCTGAAGAAGGAATATGCAATTCTTTATTGGTAGAGGTTCTGGTGCTTTTGTACTTTTGAAAATAATATCTCTTTTATCAAGAGTTCCATCTTCTACAGCATTCAAGTAATGGCAGATCACTTGTATTGGGCTATGCAATTCAGTGCTAACTTGAAAACTTTCAAAACCTTCCCACTGTATATTTTTCCTCTTGAAGGAAGTTGCTATATACAGTGAATTGGATAGGGTATTGTTCATGGTGTTGGCAATTTCTATGCAAACTGAAGTGGCAGTGAGGAAAACAGATGTGGTGTATGCAGAAACAAAGTGCAGAAGCAAGAGTTCAAAAAGAAATGTGTCAAATTCCTCTGTATCTGGAGTATTTCCAATGTCAATATGAAGAACACAGTCTTCCTTGATGTTCAAATTTGACAGCCTTTCTACTAAAGTATATTTGCTGAGAGGACCACTGATATGCAAGGTGATGCATGTTTTCCCAATTTTATGTGCATGCCTCTTGATGGTTTCTGTTTTTCCCAAACCAGGAACTTCTGATGTAACAGTGAAAACTTCTGGGCACTCCTTCTGAAGGCACATCTGTAAAGAGGGCTCTGTCATTGGATGAATTCGAGTGACACAGTCTGAGAATTCATGCAGGAATGGATGATGCTCAGCTCCTCGAAAAATGATGACTAGCAGGAAGGTATCATCTTTTGGTAATTTTCGCAGTGCATCCACAAGCTGAAATTGATACTCATTAGACAATAGTTCTACATTTGCAAGGCAGAACAGACTGTCACCTCTTCCAAATTTTGATGCTCCCAGACATCTCTTGAGAAGTAAATCTATTTCATCCCAGACTGTCTCATTGCGACAAAATAGAACTTGGTGTGCCTCTGGCATTACATGTGTATTGTTCTGGTATAAGCTGAGAACTGTCCTCACCACTGACTTGCTGTGCTCATCTAATGAAACTATAAGAAGTTTCCTCTTTTGAATAGAATCTGTGATACGTAGTGAAGATTCAGGTAATTCTATTAGTCGTCTAACTGGCAAAAGTTTCTTGCATGCCTGCTCAAGAGCCATCCCCATATTCATCAACACTTCCTGATTTGATACATTTAACTTTATTTTTGTGATGTACTTGCCAACTGCTTCAACACTAACATTTGGATGTATAAACTTCAAGAAAGTGTCAACAGCTCTTTTCCCCTCTATACTTTCAGTTTGAATGTAGTTATACCAAGCTTGTATCTGGCCTCCATGAAGAAAGTTCATATAGTAGTATTTTTCTCTGCACTGCATGGTATCACTTTGCCATGTTATCAATTCCTCTTTCAGCTTTGATCTGCACTCCTCAAGCTGATCAGGCTGAACTTGTGTATCAAACTTTGTGAAACTGAAGTGTCCAGCCACATACAAACTTGTGCACAATTCTGCAATTTCCAGGCCTAAATCTATGTATGTAACATATTTCCCCAAATATTCTTGTTTATCTTCTTTTTCATCTTCTAGATTCTCTTTTCTTGCAGTGTTCATAAGCAGGAGAGCTCTACTTCGCAAGTCCACCAGGGCTGCCTTTAAATGGGTTGAAATGGTTTCTTTTTGTTTGTAAGAAACAGTCAGCATACATTCATGATACTGTAGAGAAAAATTAAATTTTCCATTCTCAATAATACTTTTTGTGATTTCTCTTGTCCTCTCGCTCCTGTCTGCCACATTGTTGTACAGGGATTTAAGATTATGCAAGTTTTCCATGCAGTCTGTAGTCTTCAATACAGCATCTTTGAAGACCAACTCCTGAAATTTCTCAGCAAATGCTCTGAAAAATATGGTCTGATTTTGTCTCAAGTGACTATCTTTAATTAGAAAGGGATGAAGAAAACGTTTCACTTCAATCAGTCCAGACACTGTAGACTCATTCACATACTTTTCCGAGACTTCTTCAACTGCATCAATGAGGTTTCTGATGTCTTCATCCACAATGTCACTAAGAAAAACTACTAAAGTTGAAGACTCACCAAGGGAATTTAGTAATTCAATTGCATCCTCACTCAACATATTTGAAGTCTTTTCTACAGTTTTTACAGCACTATGAACTTGAAAAATTGTTATGCTGTCTGCGTCTCCTTCAGCAAGATCTTTAAATGCTTGCATAGCACTTCTGAACTCGTCATCAACTGTGTCAATCTTGAAAGCTGCAAGTGATTTTTCCATTGCTTTCACAGTATTTTCATACCTTGGAAAGTTCCAGTAAGCTAATAAAGCAGACTTTGAAACACTGCTTAAGGAGTTTCCTTCAAAATCTTCAATGTACCCGATTTCTTCTGGTATATTTACTCTATGCCCAAACATTTCCTGCACAAATGATATGTGAATATCACTGCCTTTGTAAAAATCCTCCCAAATTTTCTTATAAAGATCACATCCTTTCTCAAAAAGATCCTTTAGAACTGTTAAGCCATCCAAAACTTGCATGCTATTTTCATCATGAGTATTGTATACATCTGAGTAATTCATGTTTTCATCATCTGTATCCTCCTGCCACCCAGTCTCTTTCTCAACCTCTTCCTCAACTGCAGACTCTCCTAATTCTAGAACATCTGTATCCTCCTGCAACCCAGTCTCTTTCTCAACCTCATCCTCAACTTCATACTCTCCTAATTCTAGAACTTTTGTTTCCTTATCTTTACCAATGTTATTTTTCATGCAAACATTCCAGTACACACTGGATTTGCTTGGTGTTTGCAGCTTCTCACAAATGAGAGGAACATCGTCATATGGTTTCCACAATGATTCTTTCATTTCTTTAATTGTAATGTTTCCAGCTTTGAGTGTTTCAGATACCATATGCACTTTTTCTTTAATTTTCAACAGTCCCAAGTCATCTGGAGCTGGAAAGTATTTAATAATATTTTCCAGTGTACTTGTTATATGTACTGTTCTTTCTCTCTCTTTAATCACACAACTATGGTAATCCTTCATAGAGTAATGGCACTGTTCTTTTCGAAAATCATCATCAAACAAAATAGATGCAACCTCCAACATTAGGTTTTCTGATACAATTTTTTCAAGGAAACTTACTGATATGGTCATGTCTTTGAGAGACTTTCTCAAGAAGGAGATGCATTCATCTGCAGCAATATATGATGGATGCATTTTTACTTTCTCTGCCACTTCTCCCTGGACCTTCAACACTGCTTTCCAAAAGTTCTGATGGGGAAGCAAGGAGAAGATAGTTTCCTGTGTTTGGCTGACAGCTTTCAATGCATATGAATCCAGTAATGTGGTAAGCAGTCTGACCTGCCAACTGAAATTTGATAGAAGTAATCAGCAAAAAGTACATAGAAACAATTTTAAGTATTATCCTGTTGTTTATGGTTTTATTACATGATAAAATTGTGTGAATTTAAATTTACACCTGCAATAAATTTCTAAAATAATGTAACAATATGAATTTTTTCCGACATAAAATGTGTTTGTAGTTGCTTTTGGAGACAATATGTTTTTACTATCACAATATAATTTTGTCTCATATTCATATTCTCTTGATGCAAATGCGAGGGGTGCAAAACAACCACATCCTGTGGCCTACAAAATGATTGGTGTCACGATGTTTCATATGAGATAATGGTGGTTTTAGTTCAAGACCCCTGTTTTTTGGCATAGCATGTCAGGATCCTTTGACCTTTAATCCTCATTACTCTAAGTACAAGCTCTCCACATAGCTTGGTAAAGGAATCTACAACTAAACAAAAGTTAATGTGCAAAACCCATCTATCTTTGACTCAAGATAACAATGACTTTTGAGTTTTTTTTAAACAAAATATATCAAAAGGCTTCTTCTATACCTTAACTACATGCCTTCCACAAGGTGATGATCTAGAACCTTTTGAGTTCAAAAACAATAGGATTTCATTCTTTTTAAAAGTGTAAGCCATCCAAAATCCTTGGTGAAGATGCATGAACTAAGTTTGTGATGTAGAACTGTCAAATCAATTTACTTCTTTCTCATAGTGACTTTGACCTTTGAACCCAATATTAACTGGCTTCCACAAAGGTAAAATGTTGACAAAGCTTGGTACCAGTGTGGCAAAAAACTTGGAATGAGGCAAACATCTTAAAAAATACACTCCACAAGATGTTTGAAATGCTGCAGGTTTGAGTGAAAAATGAAACACAACATACAAGAGGCACAAGGGAGATCAACAATGTACATGTACCTGGCTTAAATAACTTCAGTTTACCAATACACTAAGGAGGCTTATGTAGTATTATAGGAATATGAATTTACAACTTTTGTATCATGTTGATTTGGCCTATTATACTTATAATATCCTGAAAAACTATTTTTAAAGAAAAACATAATTAACTTCCTGTGTGTCCTTGGTTCTTACTGAGATTTTGCCCAGGTTCTTCTTTCACCAGTTATACTGGCCACCATGTGTTGCTCACCCTGTACTGGTACCAAGAAATGGTGTTAAACCCAAAACAACAACATATAATTAACATGCCTAACATCTTTCTTGGGACTGAACATGCCCAATAATTTTCTGATAAGAAGCCATTCAACTAAGTATGAATGAAACTGCATGAGAAATATACAACAGATCCAAAGAAGTTATAAACTCGCCCATTCAGATGAAAGGTATCTCATTAATATGAGCCAATAATAATAATAATAATTATAGAACCTGTCTACAACAATGATAATGCAATCTTATTTACCTAAACAGAGCAAAATACAATTGGTGAAAAGCATTACCTCATTAATATGAATCTGTATTTCTCCTAATCAAACTCGCCCAACATTTTGATAACATAAGACTACTGTATTTTATATCAAATTCTGAAAAGAAATTAACAGTTGCAAAATGGAGGTGAAGTGTATCAGATGCAAGAACATGTTACTATTATCCATGAATTTCATACATAATCATGTTCAACATAAACTTTGTAACATAGGCCTATTTATCAAGTTGGATCAAAATTCTATCACAACTAGACTTGAAGGCCCTTGATGGTACAGAAATAAACAGAAAGAGTCAGTTATGCAAGAAAGATAGTTTAAAAAAGTTTAGCAGAAACAATAATGTGAATTGACTTTCCTTTTTAACGTGCTCGGTCAATGTTTAATAAAAAATAAAGTAATTAAGACTGTTAAAATTCAATTTTTGTTTATACATTAAATAAATAAATATTGCATATAGGCCTGTTCGATAAGTGTTGTTACCATTCATGGCAATATGCTCCCTTGAAAAGCTCTTTGGTACATTGCGTGAATTTACAATCCCTATTTCGAGTGAGTATTACTCTCGTTATGTATGCACCAACTAGTTAGTCGCTAACTGAAAGCAATACTGAGTAAAAAATACCAACTATTTTATTTGCAGTTTTACACATTTCTATCGACATAAATCAATTTAGAGTGATGAGAACCTTATAAATTGATAGGAAATTTGTTAAAATCAGTAGTTCTATATGATTGGCATGACTTATTTGCCTATATGGAAAACATTTGCACATGGAGGCATTTGGCACATAGACAAATGAAGACATATTTAATATGATACATACACACATTATATACTGTTGGATAGCTAGAATGCTATGCTTAAAATCTATAGTATTAGCATCGACATATAAGGCACCATTGCAAAACGGCATGGGTAGAGGCACATGGCACGGATATGTAAATCAGTAAAGTCGCTAACCCTAAGCGATATTGAGTAAACAAAAATACCAACTGTTTTATTTTGTATATTTACACATTTCTATTGGCATAGATCAATTTAGAGTGATGAGAACCATATAAACTGATATCGAATGTGTCATAATTGGTGATTGTATACAATTGGTATGACTTATATTTGCCTATAAGGAAAACATTTAAAAAAAATAGTTAGGCATTAGGCACATGGACATGCAAATGAAGACGTACTTATTAAGATACATATACATATTATATACCGCTGCATAGCTTGAATTTAATACTTCACATCCATAGTATTATCATCGTGATATGTGACACTATCCCAAATCGGTATGGGTAGACGCATGTATCAAGTATATGAAGATAGATAGCTTTTGTAAAGGAAGGCATTAGGTGCACGGACAGATAAATGAAGATGTACTTAAGATACCTACACATATAACTATTGTATAGTTTAAATTCTATGTTTGACATCTATAGTATTAGCAATGAAATATGTTGTACCATCGCAAAATGGCATGGGTAGATGTACATAGCCTGGATATGAAAATCGGCATGTATCAAGTATATGAAGATAGATAGCTTTTGTAAAGGAAGGCATTAGGTGCACGGACAGATAAATGAAGATGTACTTAAGATATCTACGCATATAACTATTGTATTGTATTTAAATTCTATGTTTGACATCTATAGTATTAGCAATGAAATATGTTGTACCATCGCAAAATGGCATGGGTAGATGTACATAGCCTGGATATGAAAATCGGTAAATTCGCAAGCAATACTGAATAAAAAACAAAACATTTATATTTTAATAGATGGCTTTAGAGAGATGATAAACATATTTATTGTTATCAAATTTGTCCAATCAAATTTGTGGTTGTTTACGAATGGTATGACTTTTCTGCCTAGACAAATAATGTTTGTGTATGAATGTATCAAGTGCATAGACAGACAAATGAAGACATACTTAATAAGATACATACAAATATTATATACTGTTGTATAGCTTGGATGATATGCTTCACATTTATAGTATTGGCATCAAAATATGTGGCACCATCACAAAACAGCATGTAGCAAGGACATGAAGATCGATAATAGATGTATAGGAAAGCATTAGGCAAACTGAGAGACAAATAAAGAATTAATAACATATATACATATTATATACTGTTATATAGCTTGAATTCTAAGCTTCCCATCTACTGTATTAGCATAAAAATATGAGGTACCATCACAAAACATCATGGGTAAGGGCAAGTTGCAAGGATATGAACATCGGTAAATTCTCATGCGATACTGATTAAAAACGTTTTTAAAATAAATTATTTTGCATTTTAGCACATTTTTATTGGCACAGACTGATGATAGTTTTATAAATTGATAGCAAATGAAGACGTTATTAATATGGTACATACACACATTATATACTGTTGAATAGTGTTAATTCTATGCATCGTTTTCCTCCATGACAGCATATAGATTTGTTTGCCGGAAGAGCATTGCATTATGGGTAAATTAGGAGAATTAATAAGTCAAGGGACATAACAACTATTACCAAACAGGCCTATATTTCTGTGATACTTTATATCCTTGACCTTGCCACAGTAATGAAACTACTCTTCTGAAAGTATTTAATGACATTCTCTCTGCTTTCGATAGCAGAAAGATTACAGTCCTCACCTTCTTTGATTTGCCTGCATTATTTGACACAATAGACCATGATATATTACTTCACCATCTCCATCATGTATTTGGCATTCACAATACAACCTTATAGGGGTTCAAGTCCTACTTAGTCAACAGGACACAAATTGTATCTGCAAATGGAATAAACTCCAGCCCAATCGATCTAAGGTGTGGTGTTGCACAGGGGTCTGTTCTTGGACTGGTTCTCTTAATTCTATACACTCAGCCACTCTCAAGTGTCATATATCATCACCCAGTGTCTCACCAATTGTACACTGATGACACTCAAATATAAAAGTCTAGCTGCCCAAATGAAGTTGATCCTACCATCCAAAGAGTAGAGAGGTGCATTTCTCACGTGAAATCATGGATGATATGTAACAAGCTGCAGATGAATGATGATGAAACTGAGGCTATTCTGATCACAAAACTAAGACTTTCTCATTCACATTATTTACCAAAAACAATAAATATCAGCAACACCAACATTAAATTCATTCAGTCAGTGCCAAACCTAGGTGTTACTCTAGACAGTACTCTCACATTGCACCAACATGTCATGAACAAATGCAAGGCTGCATATATTGAGCTGAGATGCATCAGTTCCATTCGTAAATATCTTTTAGTTCATGCCACTAAAACACTTGTGTGTTCATTAGTACTTTCAAGACTGGACTATTGTAACTCAATTCTGTCTGGTTCATCTCAATATCTACTCTAGAGAAACTTCAGAAAGTTCAAAACACAGCTGCTTGGATCATCTTTAGAGTACTATGATCAGAGTAACTCCCTAAAAGCAGCAAAGACTAATTATGCCTACATTTTGCCATCCAATGAAATTAGAACTTGGTGTATATTCTTTATATTGAATTTCAGTGTCATTGTGATTTATGTTTGTATATATGTCTGTGTGATGATGATATTGACAATGTAAGTTTTCGCTTTCGATCTAGTTGCTTCTGCCATTATTTTGTAAACGTGTTTGCGCATGGCTAAAATTCTTAATCTTCGAAGTTACATGAATGAAGGCATGGCAAACAGCAAATTTTTGTCTGCCAGACAATAATGAAGAATTGCATATTTTATAACAAAATTTCCGATACTAGCCTGATTTCGGCCTTGGTAACAGCCTCAATCATAATTATTCAACTAAATAAGTAATCATGAACTGAAAAAAGAAATATATAATTTCATTCGTTTTTACTTTAGGTTGTATTCCTTGAAAGGAATAAAACTTGGTGTATATTTTTTTATATTGAATTTCAGTGTCATTGTGATTTATGTTTATAAATATGTGTGTGTGGTGATGATATTGACAATGCTAAGTCTACCAACAATTTTGTGTGTGTTTTAAATGCTTAAAAAAACAGAGATGTTAATATTCTTGTATTCAGGTTTGAAATTCCAATCATTGTCTATAGGCTTTTATGAAAAGACTGCTTATTCTTTTTATGCACTATAAATCCCTTTTTTTGTATAATCAAAATTGTTATGCAGCTTGATATGGACATACAAATTGGCTAATGAGTGTTATTGAAAGAGAAAAGAATTATAATATATAATTACTTTGTTAGTTTTTTTTAAAAGTCAGTGCACATGCAACATAATACAATTCAACTGAATTATAAAGAAAGTGGGTGCATATGAAATGGGGGTTTATAACTGTCACTAAAGATTATAACGAATGGTGATAATCCAACTCAGTCCAAGCATAATTGGCATATTGAATTTGATTTGTACTACAATGAAATTAAGAGAGTTACTGTGGAAATGGGAAATGAAAGCGGGTGGGTATGTCAATCAAGGGCCATAACTCTGCTATACAACAATGCAGAATACAATAACAAATTAACGTAAGCAATGTTTTTACTCTATTAATTTTTATATTAAACATTGCTATAATCAAATAAAACTTAAGAGAGTAATTGCTTAGAAGATAAAAGTGATTGGGTCTGCAATCATCAGGACTATAATTCTGCAAAACATTCCTGCATAATGCTATCAAGCAAATACAAGGTCTCTTCAGCAAAGCTGCATATCATGCAGTTGAGAGTCACATAATTGTCTGGGGTGCTCTTTTGTGGAAATGATGGATGGATGGATGGAAAGAAGGTTAAGTTTAGTGTTCTATGGCAAAGCAACATTTCAATGGTTATACTGTGCAACATGTTGTAAGATGTAACAAATGGAGGAAGGACTCAGTTGAAGTCACTCAATTTCTGAACTGGTAAAAAATGGCATGGGTTTAATCCCTACCACTGGATAAGCTCTGGCTGGTTACCATACTGTGTCCTTAGACAAGGTATTTTTCTTTAATTTACTCCAATTGCCATGCCACTAAATAACCTATTTATGTTGATATGCCATACCCCCCCCCCCCCAATAAATAATAATAAAACGTGTTAGTTTATAAACATGAAGTTTTTAACACTGGGTGATGAAAACATATTTAATGTCCAGAACTTTTATGTTGCAATGAGAATTATTAAATATTTTTTTAAATATGAGGTACTGAAATAGGGTCTAGATTTATTGGTTAAAATGGTCATACTTCTCAAATGAAATATGATAAATATATTAAATGTCTCTGTTACTAGTTAGCTGATGTTTAATGATTATTTTGAATAAACACCCACCAATTACTTACTCTGAACTGAGCCAAATGTCTTTCCCAAATACAGTGATTAGAATATCCCTTGGGTCTTCTGAGTTACACTTTTCCTTCAGTAGATGCTCTATATGATGCTGGAAGATTTCATGTGCCAGCTTAGAGCCCTTTGTAGCACTGAAAATTTCATCTGCCATTTTTACTAATTCTGCTGGCTTTAAAGATTTTATTTTCATGTTGTAAAGTTTAGTTTCCAGTCTCCTCGTTAGGTCAGCATTATTTCCAGGCTGCTGCAACAAAACGGCATCACACAGATATGTGTACATTGATTTAATAGAGTGTCTGGACACACCACCACTAATGTATTTGTCTAGTGCAGTTTCAAACCACTTTTCTACAACATCATCAGTTATTGTAAAGAATTTCTTTCCTGGAGTCAGTGTTTTCATATATTCATGAACCTCTCTGATTGGAGATTTAGCAATTAACTGCAGCAGGGCATCTTTATTTGGATCGTCTACAAACAGCATCTCATCTTCAAAGAAACTCTTATAATCATTATTAAATGAAGGCATTCTATTGAATAATAAAAGTAAATGTCTCTCAAAGGTTCCAGTTAGTCGATTAATATATCTCTGACTCTTGACCATCTTCCAAAGAATTTTCAGTTTGCCAATATCAACCCTGTTGACATACTTTAAAGCTTTTGTTTGCATCTTTACCACGATAATATCCTGAATTTTTTCTCCAAGTTCCACTAAATCTGACATCTCGTCAAATATGTCACTGTGCACTTTCATGGCTATTGCAAGAGGTAGATGTTTTACCAATGCAAGAACAAATTCTGGACCTTTTTCTGATTCTTCTTTAAGGATCCTCTCTTTTACCTTTTTACAAATTTCCAATGTTCTCTCCAGTGATTCCTTATCCTTAATTACAATAGGAATTTTGTCTTGATGAAATCTATTTATTTCCTGAATGAATGTTGCCTCAGGCTGAAATGGAAACATATAGGTCATCCAGTGCACAAGACAAAATTTAGACTTTAATTTCTTTTCCATGACATAGTAGGACAATTCATGCAAGCATCTGGTTGATGTTGACGGCAAGTTGCTTCTGTTGAGAAGACATAAAGTTTGAAATAGCTTTGTTACCAAATTTTTATTTGATTTCTCAACAAAACTGAAATACTCAAGTTTTGCAAGAAGTAATGCGAACATAAGAGAACAATCATTATCCACAAGATTGTCTTTTTCCAACTGGTTAAGAATAGACAATGTCTCAGTTTCGTTTAAATTTTTTTGTAGATCTGTAATAAGAACTTCCAGTTGTAAAATACTGTCCTGTGTATCTTCCCTACAATGATGCATAATGTGTTGTACATGGTCTAATACACCAGAAGTATTGACTCGCATCCAGTACTTTCTTTGAATAGTTGAACTGTCCAATATGTGAATACATTGATCCATTATTATATCTCTTGATCTTAAGATACTGCCCACATACTTTTCCATACCAAACTGATATTTGATTTCATTGTTCAGGATATCAGGGTTTAGATGAACTGTCACACCCCACAGATGTTTGGTTTTATGCACAGTTTTCAGAGGTTTGCCATGTAGCTCCATCCAATTGCTATGTACGAAAACACTCGCGATTACAGAATTATGATACGGAAGGTAGAGGTAGAAATGCTTCACTAGTAGCTGCAAGAAAATGAAAATACTTAGCTTATAATGCTCAAATAAACAGAAACTCACAAAACAAAAACTTGTGAGATCAACTTTAAATGGTAGATAGGGTTATTTATTTCTAAACAACATGTACTGTGACATTTCTTCAAAACAATTTGTCGAAAACAAAATTTATTTGAGTGCTTTCCCTACATCTTTCTAGATATTTGATAGGCTAGAGATCTGTGGTCTTGCATAGATTAGAAAAAAATTTATGTGAGAACGGACTCATCAGGATTTCTAATTTACAACTTAAGTTGTATGGAAGTCTCTGAAAATTGGGGGCAAATTTATGACTGCTAGTGGGAATCCCATCAGGGTTTGACAACTGTTTGGTCTAGTAAAGACCCTTGGCTTGTAACAGAGTGTGTGTGTGTGTATGTGTTTGTGTGTGCACTTAGAATTACTATGTTGTGGACACTGATCCAATGTATAGACCTTTTAATGAAAAATTTATAAAACGTGTTGCGTACATACTGCAGTACTTTAGTAACAGTACCACTGACCATAAACTCTCTCTCTCTGACTATAAAAATTGTAACAATCTCTATACTTGTAAATTAACCACTAGACAATATATTTGTACTTACTGCATAGTTTGGCAACATATATATAATGTAATAAATTTGAGTATGCGCATTTGATAGCACCCCATTTTAAGCAAATCTTAGATTTGTGTGATTATTGGGATTCAGCGTCATGGAAATATTCCTAGCCCTTAATAATTAGCCAATTACTAGGAGCAAACATCACGGAATCGAGTGTGAGTTTGAACGATGCCATGGTTTGCTAGTAGGTCCAATCCGAATCACTGTCCCTGGTGTAACATAGTCCATATTAAATTCTAGTGGCATATAAAAGTGTTGTGGTTGAGGTGGCAGTATTTACGGTAAGAAACCTGTAAATTACTCGATGGAATCAACAGGTAGTAGGGACTTGGTAGATACTGTTTATGTGTCCATAGTGGAAAATAGATGCATTTATATTGAAATAATGTGCCGGTAAAAGCGTTTATTGACTTGCCTAAGGTGGCGAAGTTAAATAGTTCCCAGTGAAAAAGGGGATAAATGGCATAACCGGGTGGCAGTACGGAAATCTGATGATTATGACGAAAAACCGGGCAAATATGCGGTTGATAGACCTTTGGCAAGTTGTTTTATCTGTGGTCTTGACTTGATTAGAGTAAAATATAGTATATAAAAGCAGACACGTCTGGCTTTCCAAATTACAACTCAAATTGTATGGAAGTCTTTGGAAATTTGGAGAAAACATACGACTCCAGTGGAATTTGCGCTAGGGTTTGACACCGCTCGGTCAAGTGAGACCCCTGTGTGTATAACAATACGTTCATAAGTCACTATGGAATTGCTTATTTCAACATGAAAAATGCTTAATTTCATCACATACAAAATTTCTTTTCCACTCGCTTGCTACCCCTATCCCAACCATTACCATTCATGTCAAATTGTGTGCTATTCTTCGTAAAGATACTACCTGTAATTGTGATAAAAGTAATCGGTTCATAAAAGAAGTATAGCTTCATCGCAAAATCTTTTTCCTAAAGATTTTTTCTCCTCGAAAGATAGCGCGAAGTCAGTGACATGAATGGTCATTTATTATAATAATATTATAATACACCCATTTTTCATCAGATCTGTGGACACATGGTTCACAACTGGTTCCACAATAATAAGAAACACACACACAGCATTATGGACACCGTGTCCATAACAACAATTTCGTGTCCACAATGTCATGACGTTGACAATCAATAATTCATTTAGTGTACTATGTATAGAAAATATGTTGGTAAAAAAAGCACCAATAGAAGATATTTTCACCTTATTTAGCTTGAATGTATTGTTTGTTTCAATGATTATTTAAGGATATGTCCATAACCCAGTCCCTGTCGGATGGTTCACAAGTATAGCAATCCGCATGTGTGTGTGTGTATATACAGTCCTACCCGTTTATATCGACATCGCTTATCTCGACAAGCCGCCTATGTCGACAAAAAATCAAAGTCCCGGTCCCATGGTCTACTATTACTATCAAATTGTCATGCCTATGTCGACGTCGAGATAAAAGAAAAACGTATATGTCGACAGAAGCCCTTGGTCCCAGCTTGAACAAATCCTTTGTTTTCAAAACGTTTATCTCGACAAGCTGCCAGTTAAGGCCAATACTTTATTCAACAATTAGTTGATCTTGCCGCCAGGCTTTAATGTCGCGGTCGGATAAAAAAAACAAACAAACCCATAGCGGCACGTTTTCTCACCACTCTGCAGCTAGTTAAGTCTTTGATCTTGCCGCCTAGCTTGTGAATCATGTTATTTAAATGTACTCTTACAATGACAGCATGTATATCTGTGGGTCTTTCAACCACTGAATTTTCTGATTGTAAATATATCAGCACAGCGAAAAGGATCAATTGATGTACACAATTTCCCAATCAACAGGTGGTAGAAGCAGGACTAGCATGCCCTTAAATTTGCCGTCCAGGAAATTGATGCGTACAGAGGACTCCTGTATACGTGATTTTCTGAATCCCATATATAAAAATTGCATGAAAATACGGATTACACGATTCCGAGACCTTTGAAAGTGATCGGTGATTTTCGCTGTGAAAGTTTCGTTTTTAATTTTATTTACATTTACGATGGCTACCGACAGAAAGGTAAAACGCAAATTAAATTTACAGTCTTTGGAAACTAAATATCTGGCTGTTAATGAAGTTAAGGGATGAACATCTTACAAAGAGGTCTGTGAAATTTTTCATTTAAAATTAACACGTCCAGGAAGGATGAAAGCTGCAGAGTCTATAAAGAAAGACTAAGATGAAGGTAACTGCGCTTCCCTAAGAAGCAAGACTGGTACATTTGAAGACGTGGAGGAAGCATCTAAACGGTTCACGGTTCAATTAGGCATTATCGAGAAAGCTTAGTGTGGAGAACTTCGCTGCAACAAGTGGTTGGTGCAGTCGCTTTAATGTTCATCATAACATCGGATACAAAAGTATTTGTGGAGAATACATGTACTGTTGACAGTTTTTCATTTCCATGTGAATAGCCCTATCCCCTTGGTACCCTCAATACCATGGGAACAGACTGACCGATATCTAGGCTGATTTAAGTACATGTACTTGAAGCATGCAACTATCAACTAGACAAACACGTGCTAATGCTGACATTGAATCTCGCATGTTTTTCATATCAGGATTTGACCGATGCAATATTTTATTGTGGACTTTATTACACAAAGGTAACCAAAATGTTATTTGTCAATATACAAGTGTATTTCACTCTAGTTTTGTCCCCACATACTAAAAATTTACATTGTTCTTTTTCAAAGTTTAAATACTGATGACCGGTTACCCCTTACTGAAGAATTTAACTTTCATTTTTTTTTTGCAGACCCCCCCCCCCCAAACACTTATCTCAACATCCGCTTATCTCGACAATATTTCCTCGGTCCCGAGGATGTCGAGATAAACGGGTAGGACTGTATGTATGATTCCAATAACGATGTTGATATGTAAATGTGTATGCCTGTATGTATGTATGTATGGTTTAAATAACAATGTTGATATGTAACTGTGAAATGTATGTATGTACGTATAATAATAATAATAATGAGGACTTTGTATAGCGACTAATCTTACGAAGCTCTCGGCGCTTTACACCATCAATAATGATATGACTATACTACAGAACAAATGACAAAAACAATGAAACTGGAAAACATAAAAACATGCTGAAAACATATAAGATACAAAACATGATTAGGTCGCTAAGTTTGTCCCTGCAGTCGAAACAGGTGAGTCTTAAGAGCACTCTTAAAAGGGACCACTGTCTTTGTGTCTAATTTCAATGGGCAATTCGTCCCACGTCACCGGGCCCTGGTGTGCAAACGTTGTCCATATGACTTTTTTTTCACCTTGGGAACAATGAGTATACAATTATAAGAAGAAGAGCATAAGGATCTAGCTGGTGTATACACATGGGTGAGGCTGGATAGGTATGTTGGACTGGAGTCTGTCATTGAAACATAGCACAGAGAACAAATTTTGTGTTTGATTCTGTATCAAATTGATAGCCAATGTAGGGTACAGAGCAGTGGTGAGGTGTGCTCTGATCGAGGTACTTTAAAGATGATCCGTGCAGCTGTGTTTTGAACTTTTTGAAGTTTCTGGAGTATATATTATGATGAACCAGACAGAATTGAGTTACAATAGTCCAGTTTTGAAAGTACTAATGAACACACAAGTGTTTTAGTGGCATCAACTGAAAGATATTTACGAATGGAACTGATGCATCTCAATTCAAGATATGCAGCCTTGCATATGTTCATGACATGTTGGTGCAATGTGAGAGTACTGTCTAGAGTAACGCCTAGGTTCCGTACTGACTGTGAGAATTTAATGTTGGTGTTGCTGATATTTATTGTCTGAGGTAAAGGATGTGAATGAGAAAGTCTTTGTTTTGTGATCAGAATAGCCTCAGTTTTATCATCATTCATTTGCAGCTTGTTACATGTCATCCATGATTTCACATCAGAAATGCACTTCTCTACTCCATGGATGGTAGCATCAACTTCAGTTGGGTGGCTAGACTTGTATATTTGGGTGTCATCAGCATACAATTGGTGCGACACTGGGTGATGATCTATGACACTTGAGAGCGGCTGAGTATACAGAATGAAGAGAACAGGTCCAAGAACAGATCCCTGTGGAACACCACAACATATGTCAACTGGGCTGGAATGTATTCCATTTGCAGATATACTTTGTGTCCTGTTAACTAAGTAGGACTTGAACCACTGTAAGGCTATATTCTGAATGCCAAATACATGCTGGAGACGGTTAAGTAATATATCATGATCTATTGTGTCAAATGCTGCAGATAAATCCAGGAGAGTGAGGACTGTAATCTTTCCACTATCCAAAGCAGAGAGAATGTCACTAAATACTTTCAGAAGAATAGTTTCCGTACTGTGGCAAGGGCGATATGCAGACTGTACATTGCTAAAGACTGTTTGAATTCAAATGAGATACAAGTTGAGTTAGAACAACCTTTTCTAAGATTTTTTTATATGAATGAGAGATTAGAAACTGGGCAGTAGTTCTTTAAATCATTATGGTCCAGTGTTTGTTTCTTCAGCAGTGGTTTTACGATGGCAGTTTTGAAAAATGATGGGAATTCCCCTGATGAGAGAGATATATTAATAACATCAGTTAGTGAAGGCAATATTGGGTTTAAGCACTCAAGCAGCAGTGATGTCGGAATTGGATCAAGTTCACAAGACTTTGGTGCACTTTTCATCACGATTGTCTATACTAAATCAATAGAAACAGGTTCAAATGCTCCTAACGGTTGTCGCTGAAATTCTGCATCATAACTGTATGGTGACGAATCAGTTGAAATTGTGCTGTCAAGTGAATCTCTAATGGTTTGTACTTTGTCATTGAAGAAATTTGCAAATTGGTCTGGTAGGTCTAGTGGAGTGAAGGTTGTTGAAAGTGGTGTACATTTGTTCCTTGACATTAGTTTGTTAGTTATCTTGAAGAGCTCTTTGCAGCTGGAACTCTCCGTGATCTTAGTACTGTAGTGGGATGATTTGGCTAAATGGACTATGTTTGTGACGTTCTTCTTAGCGGCTTCGTAGATTTGTTTATGAATAGTGAGTCTGGTGGAAAGCCAAAGCCTCTCTGCTTTTCGGCGATGTCTTTTAGCAGTGCGAAGTTGGTCCCTAACACTGCTATACCATGGAGAACACTTTTTTATTGATAGTCCGCATTTGGTGGCTGGGGCATGTTTTTCAAGCAATGAACGCAGGCAGTTATCAAGTTGTTCCGCTGTTGGATGTAAGAAAGTTGTTAGGTTTTCTTGGATGTCATGCATGAATTTGGTTCTATTTATCATACGGAGGTTTCTCTTAGTAGCAAATAGAGGTGGAGGGTTAGGGACTGATACGTCAAGATGGCATACAATGCAGAGGTGATCCGATGCAAGTTCATGGGATACAAGGGTGGATTGCAGAATATTATCATCAGGTCTATAAAAAAACCAGTCTAAAATGTGACCAAGTTTATGGGTAGGTTGGTTAACCGACTGTTTCAGATTGAAAACATGAATGGAATCTAGGAGTATTGACATGTATGGTTGACCAGGACAGTCAAAGTGAAAGTTGAAATCTCCAAGAATAATTAGGTTGCCACCTATCGAATTTCCATACGCTAGATGATTTGGAAACTGCTCCAAAAAGAGAGATTCAGTCAGCTTGTTTTATCTCCTAGGAGGAGGATGGTAGAGACAGAAAATATGGACTGACCTTTGTTCCAGTGTGAGCGTTGTTTGGACTAGTTCAAACGATGTGTGGCAGAAATTGAAGGTTGTGTTGTACTTAAGGCATTTGATCATAGAATTCTTTGTAATTACAGCAATTCCACCTCCACGAGAATTGTGGGGGAATGACTTGATGGAGTAATCGCTGAGGGTGTTAAATCCCCACACTTACATTCATCACATGCGGAATGTAACCAAGTTTCTGTCAGGAAGAAGACGTCAATATTCTGGTCGTTGATGTCCTTTTCCGGTGATCCTACTGATTGAGCGTTGAATAATGCAATACATAGTGGTATCCCTGGGACAGTTGACACAACGGTTGAAGATTTAAGAGGAATCTGAACCAGGTTATTAAAACTAACGGCAGAATTTTAAAGTTGTTTATCTGTTACAGGCAAAAGGGAGATAACTGGAATTCTTCTTCCTGTTCTACGCCGGCCAGCTTTGAAAGAACGTTTCTTTTTTCGCTTCCGTTTACATTTAAGAAATGATGAATGTATTCCCAGTTCGTTTAGTCTTGAGCACAATGTAGTATCTAGAACCAAGGTGTGGTCATTTAATCCAATTAATGAGGGTCCGTCATATTGTAAGCGGTCACGTGACAGCGGTTTATTAAAAAACAAATGATGTCTTAACATTGGGACAAAACCACTGAGAAAAATTCTAATTGTTCTTGCTTCCAAAACAAGGAAATGAATTAACACATACGAACAGAACAGCCAATGCATGATGAAACACAATAATGTAGACGATGATAGAGAACAAGCACAAATATCATAAATATAGCACAAAATTGGAAGAGCCTATCTCAAGCTGTTAAGCGATGGCGGCCATCTTTCCGGAATGTATGAATGTATGTATGTATGCATGTATGTATGTATGTATGTATGTGCGTGTGTGTGTGTATGCATGCATATATGTATGTATGGTTCAAAAAATGATGTTGATACGTAAATGTGAAATGTATGTATGTACGTATGTCTGTATGTATGTGTGTGTATGCATGTATATATGTATGTATGGTTCAAATAACGACGTTGATAAGTAAATGTGAAATGTATGTATGTATGTCTGTCTGTATAGTTTAAATAACGATGTTTATACGTAACTGTGAAATGTATGTATATATGTATGAATGTATGTATGTCTGTCTGTATGTATATATGTGCTCGCGTGTGTGTGTGTATGCATGTATATATGCATGGTTCAACAAATGATGTTGATACGTATATGTGAAATGTATGTATGTCTGTATGTATGTAGTAATGTATGTATGCATGTATATATGTATGGTTCAAATAACGATGTTGATACATAAATGTATGTATGTATGTATGTCTGTCTGTCTGTATGGTTTAAATAATGATACGTCAATGTGAAATGTATGTACATGTATGTGTGTATGTATGTATGTATGTATTGTATTGTATGTATGTATGGTTTAAATAATATGTTCATACATAAATGTGAAATGTATGTATGTATGTATGTACGTATGTATGTATGTATGTCTATATGTGCATGTGTGTGTGTGTATGCATGTATATATGTATATATGTATGTATGGTTCAAAAAATGATGTTGATGCATAAATGTGAAATGTATGTATGTACATACATATGTATGTCTGTATGTATGTGTGTGTGTATATATATATATGTATGTATGGTTCAAATAACGATGTTGATAAGCAAATGTGAAATGTATGTATGTATGTATGCTATGTATGCATGTATGTATGTGTGATGTGTGTATGTATGCATGCATGCATGCATG
>JARLTB010000320.1:3677500-4075000 GCA_030141615.1 Unio pictorum | reverse complement strand
TGTCTTCTATTTTGATGTACATGTCTGCATGGCCCAGACTTACTACATGAATGTATATTTATCAATCATATTCAACAGAATTGGGGGGCACACAAGCAAAAGCAGTGTTCTTGCCATCATGTAATTGGAGATACACACGCAAGTCTTTGACATATTTGTAATTGGAACTATTTTGTACTGCACATACTTAGATTTCAAAGGGACTATATTAAAAGGATTTTCATCAATCACGCCATTTTCAATTGAAACTTCAGTATTATTTCTCTGTTCCTTTATGACTGCATAATATTGTCCTTGACACAAACAATCAATGGTACAATTTCTTTGACACTGTGTATAAACTTCAATATATTTCTCAACATGGCCAAATTTTCTTGATTCATCATTTTTGTTCTGAAACTGCAGAATACTGAAAAGATTGAAACAGAATTCCATCTTTATACATCCTGTAGAAACAAAGCAGTTTTTGAGGTTTATTAATGCCATGGATTGAAGTTAAAAGGTTGAGCTGTTCATCTGAAAGTCTGTGTATTACTCGACTGCCTATAACACCAATACCGTATTTTTCTCTCCATATTTTGAACCAGATTACGGGTGTACGTTTCTTGTGCAAAAAATGTTTTTTTAATTAAAAATAATTTTTAAAAATTCATTGCAATATTCAGTTTAGTATGGGCACTCTGTTCCATTATAATAGCAATGTATCGCATGTATATAGGAATACAGTTCTTCAATATGATAGGTTCATTTGAAATTGAGGCTACCATGCCTGTATTTACCCGCCATATTGGATTTTGCAAACAGTTACCGCTGTCACTGTATCTCATCTTCGTAATATGCATCTAATCATGTTGAATGACAATTGTGCCGTGCATGCGAAACAATCTGGTAAAGGAGAAAACTCTACATTTTGCAAATTGTGTAATGTGATTTCGCTACTGGGCATGCAATACAACAGCACGAAAAATCTAATCAACATCAGCTTGCTGCTTCATCTGGTGTTTTTCAACAGAATACATCAAGGAGCACTGTGAAGAGAGTGAGACATCAGAAACTTTGAAGGAGTTCAACAGTATAATCAACAGCAAGTGTGGCAAAGCTAGACGTTACCTAAATGAAATGTGCTGATTTTAAAGACATTTTACTTCAAAACAGCTCATGAGTTGGATTTATTCAGATATTTAAAAAGTCATGTGATCTTAAGTTTGTTGTCCATTCGTTTATTTTAATTGTATTAGATTTAAAAAAAACTAATTTTGTTGTTTTTAACACAATTATAAAACATGGAAGTTTCATTTTCCATTTATGACAATTACTTTTAGAGAGGTTGGTTCATTGAGCACTGTAGATAGAGATAGGCATCACCAGCTATGAATGAATATCTTCAACAGCAAGTGCAGACTGCCAGATGTTCCCAAAATAAATTGACCATCCATTTAGTACATATGCATAAATCTGGCAAAGAATGGCCCCCTTACCCCCCCCCATGCATAGATATTAAGACATTCCCCACCTGTGTACATACTCTTGATGCCAAACCAAAGTTTGTCTAGTGTCTGCTAAAATTCAAACATAGACTGAAGCCAGTCTAACAGGTTACATATTAGTCAAATTATTATAGAGGTTTCACACTCATCCACCCTGTTTCTTATGCATACGTATATTATCAGTAGAAACGCACATTATACGCAAGCGTATGCATTTTGGTTACACCACCTCCCTCCATGTGTAAGTACTAAATGGATGGACCCTAACGTGAATTTTTTAAATGACCTTTAAACTTTATATTTTAAAATTTCAGTCAGTTGGATTTATTAAATTGTAAAATATCATCTGATATTAATTTTCTAGTCAGTTTGTTGGTTTTAATTATTGTATTAGATTCTAAAACATGTTTCTGTTTTTTATAATTATTGATATAAATAGAAATCTCACTTTCCATGTATGATAGTTCTTGTTATAATTACTTTTTTATTGGTTATTGGTTCATCAAAAAAGGTATTGCTTTTATCTATTCCAAGAATTGGAACAATATAAAGAGATATATAAAAACTAAAAGCACCAATGAGAAAAACAAATATATTTTGGTGCATTGAAGAAGAAAAAACCATTAGCTGTAAGATTTTAGTTTTGTTTCATAATTTGTATTGCATTGCATTTGGTGAGAGTTCACTGTATTTAATTATATGAAGCTTGATCTTCACCATTGATCGACCAGGGACTGCAAAGTTTGTTGTATAAAGGTCTCAATGTAAGTGTGACTAGCTAACCACAAGCTTGTATTGAACTCATTACAATCCATTGCAAGCTTGCTACTTTGCACATATGAGCTCGTGCTGAACTTGCAATGAGAATACAAGCTCGTTATGTGCTATCAACCAGCTAGTACAAGCTGGTTCACAGCCCGTGACGAGCTTGTATGCTCATTGCGAGCTCGCGTGTGCTAGGTGGTTGACGAGCTTGCGTGCTTATTGCTAGCTGGTGCGAGCAAAATTTCAGCGTGCTTGCTATATGCACGCGTGGAGCGCGTTTAATACTCATACAAGCCTGCCACGAGTTCGTAATCATTCCAAATACGACCTCTATGTGCAATACAGCGAAGTCGTGGGCTCGCATGTGCGAAGTTGCAGCGAGCTCGTATACTGTCTTGAAATAAGCCCGCCGTTTTTTTAAGGGGGCATCACCAGGTCAGAAAAGCTGCCTCCATTGGTCACATCTTGTGGCATGCAAGATGCATTTTTTGTGAATAAATTTTATTCAAAGGCAATTATATACAAGTCTGATATGTGGCAATGGCATATTCAGCAGATCTATGTATTGTTAATTAGCATTTAATAGCACACCAGCACAATACTGACTTTATAGTGCATACAAAAGGAACATTCTAATGATGTAAATAATAATTGCACACAAAATTTCAGTGTAACCTGGAGTTATTAGTTAAATTTGTATCCCTAATATGATCGATTCAAGACTTATGTCCAGCCAAAGCTCAACCCAATCTTTGCCAAACATAAATATAATAATGATACAATTGATGCCATTGTCACTTTGCACACTAGAGCATTCATAAAACAATGGGCCTGACTAGTAAGCAGTGACGATATAGAATTCCAGGACAATTATCTCTGGAGAACAACAAACAGAAAACTTTATGCGGAAACTGGACATAACAAACACGTTCACTGAACTCCACTGTTTCCAGCAAAAGGGACTATGAGAAATTTAACCATTTCCAAAAGATGTATTGAACAGTTTGAAAACATATTCATGACATAACTAGTGACTGTATATCAAGTGATAACAAACCAACAAAGGATGCAAAATAAATGTAGATTATTGTGTGGAATACAGCAAGCTCTATTTCTCTTATTGACAATGCATTCGTTACACTAAATGTTGGATACTGCAGTAACCCCAATGACTTCAAAATAGATACTGGCAGTTTTCTCAATGTCTGATCCCTTAGAACCTGCTGATAACTGTCTGACATGTTATACAGGTAACAATTTGCCTGTAAAAGGTCAAGTCAAGCTGCTCTTAGCATTATAAATGTCTCAGTATCAAGCTTTGTTCTATGTGGTGGAAGGTTCCTCTCCTCCCCCTGTAGGTGTACAATCATCTCTTGAGCTTGGCCTGGTCAAAATGACCTAATCTATGTTGTTGTTATTGTTGTTTTAGGGTTTAACACCATTTTTCAGTACCCAATAGGCTATACATGGTGGCCAGTATTAATGGTGGAGGAAGAACCCGGGAAAATCCCTGGAAAGAACCACCGACCCATGAGAAGCTACTGGCAAGCTTTCTCACATACCCACATTGGCCAAATCTGAGACTTGAACAAATGCAGACAGAGGTGAGATGGCAGTGATCCGTAACAGAGAGTGCTTTAGACCGCTTGGCCACTGGGGGCCCCTGAACTAATCTATCAAAAACTGTCCAATTTACATTAGTAAATAGGAGGTAAATAAAAAATACAATACATAAAAGTACATACAAAATACAATGATTTATTTTAAGGAACTGGAATCTTACTTGGATTTAGTAGGTTCCATCTTAAAAGGGATGTGACTGTATAGAATGTCCCACAAGACGTGTCCCTGAAGCTATTAAATAGAGATGTCAAAATTTTGGGAAGTTTCTACTGGGTAACCATCAATTCTAATGACTAATGAAATGTTGGAATTTAATTTCATGATGTTGGAAGACTGGGAAATTATTAATATTTATCCTCATGCATGCCCCTTACACCATACTTCTATTGAAAGCAGTAAACTTTGAGTACAAATCGAAACATAATTATTGTGGTCTATGAACTGGGAACATATTGTCTATCTTACTATAACTAGTGTTAACTGACTTTAACATACATGCAGTTCTAAAAAGCTGTTTTGGATATTTATGTGCCAGAAACCAGCCATAACCAGTCTAAAATTTCCCAAATTATTAACCTAAATTGTGTAGAGTCAATATAAAAAAAAATAGAGCTTGTTTTCAAATCTAGTCTCTGATGGTAGTTCTGTTTTCTAATACCTTAAATACATTGTGTGCATATTTTCAGAGTTGTAAACCAGTCTGCAGAACTGAAAACAAGGGAAATAACTGCCATAAAGATCTCAATACCAAAATAGGCCTCTGTTGCAGAAAACAACATTTTATCTTGTGTGATTTTATTATTTGATTTTTCTTTTTTAAAAAGCAAACTTAATTCTTATAGAATGCTGATAAATGGAATGGGTAGGTCTCAAAGAAAGCAGAAACTATATACAATTTAAAGTTTGTATTTAGCATGAAAATAACTGTTTTCTTTTGGCAACAAATAATAATAATACTAATACTAATAATAATTAAAATAAGATGAAGAATCACCATCGTCTTAATGATACTATTTCCCTTTTTCACAACACATACAGTAATAATAAACAGGACAGGTATAGTATATATACAAGATGATAAGAGCTAAAGGATTATTATTATTAAAAGTTTTATATTTACCACATTCGGAAATGTATAAATATTGTAATACTAAATGTGACGATATGAAATTATAATTTTTAAAAAAATCTTCATTGTTATCATAAAATTGTTTTTTGTACATTTTCAACTTGAAATTGTTTAAAACTTCAGTTTTTTTATACGACTATTTAAGTTTTATATTTACCACATTCGGAAATGTATAAATATTGTAATACTAAATGTGACGATATGAAATTATAATTTTTAAAAAAATCTTCATTGTTATCATAAAATTGTTTTTTGTACATTTTCAACTTGAAATTGTTTAAAACTTCAGGTTTTTTATACGACTATTTAAGATACGCTGAATACACTGTGTAGATGAGGCACTTAAACATTAGAATCTTGTCCTTGAGTAATATTGTATTCCAGCGAAATATCTTTTTGATTTGACATTAGTCTGGATGTCTTGATAGATATCCAACATATGCACAGAATATTTAAGTCCAAATTGTTCATGTGGAAAACACGTGAGAAAATCTAACTCAGAACAAATTTATTTCATGTCTAATTGAAATCAAGGTTCAAAATATGCGCATGTTAAAATTTTGATTAGTTTTTTCCTTAGCTCACAAGATTTAGCAAACTGCACACAAGTTTGCAAAATCTACTCTGTTTACATACGTTGTTAACAAGGTTCAAATAGTGCAGTTTATGAGAAACTCATCAAAATTGTTGTGATTTTTCTGTATGGATAACCCTAATGAAATGAGCTGAAGAAACGAAAAATAAGTTCTTTTCCAGGGATTTTTCCATGCTGAAATATATTTAAAAAATAAAAAGTCCAAATTGTCCATAGTTTTCCAGGCATGTCCAGTCTTTTCCATGTCCAGGGATTCAATGATAAATTCTGCAAAATATTTCATTTTTGCACTATTTTCCATGGTTTCCCCCACTTTTCCATGTTATTCCCACCTTTTCCAGAGTATACTATGGAAGAAGTACAGGTAAAGTTCTGCTATTACCGTCACTCCTATTAGTGACAGAAGATGATATTCTAGTCAATGGATATGACATTAAAGATCAAGATCAGAACCTTAGAATGCAGTGCTGGAATGTGCTCGTGCTCAAGGTATTTAGTTCGATTCCAAAAATGCATGATCAGCTTCTCAAAAGTGCCCATTTTTTGGTCATTAAGTTGATTTAATCAACAGGGTCTTAAACCCTAATTAAGCAAAACAAAGTTAGTATTTATCAAAGCTAGCTCAAAACCATTCTAGATATAGTTAATTACCTGCAAAGTTTGCCCAAAATTTATTAAACCTTTATGTCATTAGATAAAAAGGATGCTGAGTTCAGCCACAGACAGATGTGTTTATCAAAACAAAACAGTTGATAACACAAAGCCCCATATTGGCCTTCTTTGATCACAAAAGCCAGAATTTCTGGAATACTATGCATCGAAACATGGTGCTGGTGCCACTATCATAAACAATGGCTGCCAAGTTGCATGTGCATTTCCATCAGTATATTTATGGTAGACCAATCAGTGTTCATTCCAATCAAAAACTGTTATCTGCAATAATGAAAAAGTATTAAAAGTTTTGAGAATAACTCTATTGTATCTACATATACTGACACTTTGTGAACATATCAAGACAAATACACAACATTGCAACCATGGCCTTTTACCTTTTGACCCAACTCATAAACATTCTTTGTCTCTTCTGTGCTTTCCACCTGCAATATTTGATGAAGAAATGTTAAGCAGAACTTGTGCTATTGTTTAAAGACCTATTTTTTGGCAGTCAGTCTGTAACAATATCACCTTTGATCCCAAATCAATGATTTGTTTCCCCACAAAAGGCTACCAATGTAAAAAATTTTATTAAGGGGTTTGATGATACATTTTTGTCACGTTAAGAAAACCAAATTGTTCAGAGATAGGAAAATAGGATGGATGGATGAATGGATAATGGCATGACATTATATGCATCATGACAGGTGTATAAAACAAGTATAATTAATGACACGGTACGCACACACCAGATGTTAAGTAGTTCTCTATATACATTACTTAAGTTTTTGCACTGAAAGCCTGGAGACTGGTTTATGAACCTCCAAATATCCACACCAAATTAATAGACAGAATACTACAGCATCCATGTTTTGAACGAGGCTTCATTTTTGTATACTGAACCATCATAATCTAGCTCATTACTTTGGGGAAAGTTTATTGCAAGTAGCAACTGATCACATTAGCAAATTACATGCAAGCTTGTGAACCTAATCAAATTTCCATTTTTCTTAGAATTTTTTCTTCTTTTGACATCATTATTCAGCATTATTCAGAAGTGATTGCATGTATGTATATATATATATATATATGTTTTTATTTTCAGAGAAGATGGCAGTCATTCAATTTCAAAAGTCTTAATTGCTGTTTTTGTTCTTTACAGATCTATTGTACCAATCATTTGACACACGATGTAGCCATTTCAAAATGGATGGTCAAACTAAACTTCAGGATCTCTTTAAAGAATGGTCATAAATAACACTTTGATATGTTTCTAATACTTGTAAAGTGATTTCTGAACAATGAACTAAAAAAAGGAATTGTTTTTGCCCAACAAGTAAATAATCAAAATATTTGTCCAGGGTACATAGTATATGCTGCTGGAATCTATTTCTGTGGATTGTACCTGGATCATAAAAAAGCAGGGAGGTCATAAAGGATTTTATTAGCTAACATTCTTGTTTTTCACCTAATATTATACATTTTAACAGCCGGAGGGGAACCCTTTCAAGATCAAAGCCAGATGATAATTATTGTCCAGGGAAATCTCTTGTTTCATGAAAAAGTCTGATGACAATTATTCTTCTGGGAAATCTTGTTTTCAAAACTTCTGAAGGTGTTCCAGCTAAACATTACAGTTCTGTAGAGACCAATACTACATGATTTTCCATGCCAATATTCTAGGGTTTTCCATCCTACCCTAGATGGATACTGAAATATTAGTCCAAATACTCTTGGGTTTTCTATGTTAAAATTTTCCACAGTTGTTGAAGCCAATATTCTCAAATTTTCCAGTCTATCCTGGAAAGATCCTGGAATATTACTCCAAATCATCTAGGTTTTTCATGCTAGAATTTTCTTGTAAATGATGCAGTGGAACAGCTGGAGAAAAAAAAAACCACTTAAAATCTCCTCAACATAAATCTATACTTGGTAGAGAAATGCTGTGGAAACAAAGCATCAAGAAGGCAAACAATCAGGGAGCATAACCATTACAAATGATGTCATGAATACCAAAAATCAAACTCAATATAGATCTGCATGGAAAGTTGATTGATATACAGTACAACAATTCTTGGTAAAGTTAAGCAATGGAAATGAACATTTGAGGACAGGCAATGATATAGCTCCTTAAGATAATCACAAAAAAAGACTGAAAACTGAACAACATACAAATATTTTGCTGAATACAAAATCTGATTAAAATCCAATAAATGCCATTAATTATCATGCAGAAACTCAACTTTTAACAGAATGATGGAAGGGTAGCTGTCAGATGTATTGACAACAGACAAATATGATTTCTTTTGAGCCTTGCAGACTTTGAAAAGAGCCCCAATGAATTAATGAAATAAACACTTACATGACCATTACTCTCAATGTTTGTGGCTGTAACTGTTTGCTGGACACTTTGGACTGTACTACCATGGTTGGTATTAAGCATCTATAGTAAGTAAATGGAGGCATGCTATCAGTACTGCTTCATTAAAATTCTGAATATGAATTAATCATTTCAAACCTTTAACATGTCACCATGTAAACAAAGAAATAATACTTTAGAAGAAAAATAAAAGTTATTCAACTTCACTGACACTGGAGACAGTTCACATGCCAAAAAGTGTATGTTGAGCTGACTGAAATAAACAAGAGTATAAAAAAATAACGAGAACATTCTGTAGCAGTGGGAAAATGGAGTAAATGGAAAGAGAATTATTTTAAATATGAAACAGCATATCTACCTAGACACAAATAAATGTTTTGTAATGCACATGCCTACAATAATACCCCACTCACATTTCATGCCTAAGAATATGAACTTTTTGTATTACCATGAAATAAATCTGATTTTTAGACGAGAATATTTTAATAATTTATGCTACTTTTAAATGAAGGTATTAACTGCTTTAAGTTATATATAGCTTTTCTACTATACACACATATACATATACATCTCATAAATATAGTCCCCCTCTAAAAAGGCGACCCGTCTTATGAGGTCAGTTTCATGGTGCAAAAGTGGTGGCCTTATATGAGGGGGGACTACTGTATTACCTTCTTCGATGGAAGCCATCCATCTCTTATTTCTGGTTGAGTATACTCCACCAAACAACATTATAGGAGGAGAGTCCCGTCAAAAGATAGATGTTATGTATATAATTATATTTTGTAATTGACCTTAAAAATCAAGTTTATTTTGCAACTGACTAGAGACATTGGATTTTGTAAACAACATAATACATGGCAAAAATTTTCTTTCTAGTCTTGATTCTGACTTTAGAATGTCTAGAATGAAATATTCCAGAGAGCAGCAGAGGGGGCGAATCAGACAACTTTGTAGAGGCGTCGATTCGGCAAACTGAGGCTTCCTCGAAAATCGTAAAAAAAAAAAAAGACACCATGGTTGTTGTCGTGCGCCCTCTGCTGCTATGGGTTAAACAATCTTTTTTAGGATGAAAATCATTTTAGATTTCAACCAAATATTTTATCAAGTCCGATATGATATCTTGATCTAGGATCATGCAAATTTATCGTTACAAATCCATGTGGGGTTGACTGAGTGTGACCAAAGAAATTTCTAAAGAGATTATAATCCACATCAACATCGCACCAAGTTTGCCAAATATTTTGTAGTGTATGTGTGTCAACTCCGTTGAATACAGCAAGAATATTGCAGTTATCTCTGATCACTTTTGGTATTTGAGTGTATCGTTGAGTGACATATATCACGTCAGTGTTTTTATGCCTACCTCTGGAAAATACCCTAGCGGGATTTTTTTGATTGTCTAACATGATATCATCATATACGACTAAGTTGTTAATACCTCCATCAATATCATCAATGCTCGGTGCTTCGTCAATGTCAGTAATAAATTCAATAATATCCTTATCGATTTTCGATTTTACTCTCTCATTAAAATCCTTTAACACCTTGTAACATCGTTGATCATCTATGCTCTGAGCGACCAAATACAACTTATCCCACTTCATCCATCTCATTATTAAATTAAGTAGCAGTTGTGTCTTGCCACTTCCAGATGGTCCGATTATAATCATACGAATATAATTCGGTAGCGCCGCTGTACGATGTTTAACTGGTTTTCTTGTTTTTGTCGCCGAATAATCAATTACATTCATGTTATTATAAATATATTATGGATCTATATTGTGTGAAATGTAAGAAGCATACTGGCACAGATGACTTGACAACGATTACAACTAGCAATAACAGATCAGCACTTTCTGGTTGGTGTGTACAATGTAGTACAATAAAATTTAGATTTGTTTCTATGAAATCTGCAGATAATTTTTAAAAAAAACGAGGAGGTGATATTGCAGCCAAGTTAGTAAAACTCCCAGGAACACCATGGGCGAAGTATCCAGGAGAAAAACACCTTCCAGGGTATAGTTATTGTGGACCCGGTATCAGACTCGATATCAGACTCCATGAGCAGAACCAACCCCGACCAGGTGAATATCCAATAAACGCCATTGATAAGGCATGTCATGCTCATGATGTTGCTTATAAAAGCAGTAATCTGCAACACAGACATCTTGCAGATGTAAAATTAATTCATGCGTTGAATTCTATCACTGATAAATCCTTCAAAGAAAATTTGGCTTCATGGTTAGTAAAATCGGCTATGAAAGGTAAATTGATGTTAGGTGCCGGTAATTAATAACAACATGGAATCTATTTATTATTCTCTGAAAGGATACTGGAGGGGTAAGGCAGCAATCAGTAAACTTGATAGCGCAGCAAAGGTGAAAATTACCACTGCAGCGGATTGGTTATCCAAACAGGCGATATGGCAAATTTATCTACCGCCGCCTAAACAAATTAACTACTCGCATTTTGATGCGACTGTTCCTAATGAGGTTCATCAGGCTGATATATTATTTCTTCCACATGATGGTGTTTACAAATATGCGCTAACCGTAGTTGATATTGCGAGTCGATACAAACAAGCAGAGCCATTAAAGACAAAATCATCAACTGAGGTGGCTTCTGAGTTTGAAAGGATTTATCGAAGGGGTCCTCTGCGCTGGCTAAATCTATTACAAGTTGATCCTGGCAAGGAATTTCAGGGTGCGGTTCTATCAATAATGAAGAATCATAATACCGTGTTACGACGAGGACATACTGCACTACATCGTGATCAGGCAATTGTTGAACGATTTAATCGGATGCTTGCTGAGCGGTTATTTAGATATCAATATGCGAAGGAATTTATTCAAGATAAACGGTCATGTGAATGGGTCAAGAGGTTACCAGGCGTAATTACCGCGCTAAATAATGAGATTACTCGAACAATTAATATGAAACCGAACAACGCTATTAAAAAGAAGTATACACCCATACAACTGCAAAAAGATTTTTCAAAACAACCAATACTCGGCAATGTCACCGTTAGATATTTATATGAACCAGGAGAGCTCGAAGGTGGCACAAAAAGAGCTACTGATCCTATTTGGAGTGTCACTGCGCATAAAATATCTAGTATAACACGATCTACGGGTAGACCAGCAATCTATAGACTGGATTCAACTGCTCCTCAGCGAGGATTTACTCGTGAACAACTACAAGTGATACCTGAGGATACTCAATTACCGCCGCGTGGTCTTAACTAGCGCCTCTTCGTCTGCTGCATTCAAGACAAGTCAGCATCACATTATTTCTGGTATGACCTACGCTGCTATTTTTTCTGTCTACGGTGAATTGGCGAGGATCTTTATCCGACCAACACCAATTCATTATACAATTGCAACTCACGCAGTGATTATTCTGTTGTTGTTTCAGTGTGATTATTAATTCGGCATAAATATCAAATTCTCTATTATTTTTTTATCCTGTTGTTTATAACCAGATAGTTTTTTTCTGATTATATCATCGCTGACAATATCACTTATTGTAGTGTCATTAGCATCTAAAACAACTCTGTAGTGTCATTAGCATCTAAAACAACTCTTCGAAGTTGATTTATTCTTCGTACTCTGGACACCGCAAGATAGACTAAATTCGACCATTTGATGTGATTATCTATAATCCAAACAACTGTATCTGATATAGTTAATCCCTGTGAAGAATGTATCATCGCTGCATAACCTAGCGTCCATGGGGATTTATCAGCGTGCAATGCATCTTCGACGACACTGATATCATCTAACACAACACTAGAATCTGCTTTTCACTTTGTCCTGGCATATCAACTTCGATATTTTGTTGCTGTGTATCCTTGGGTGGGTCTATAACAGAGCGGTGTTGGAAGTGTTCCAAATTTTTCTTTATGCAATTCAAATAACTTCATCTGAAGTGTGTCTCGGACTATTTTTCTACTTGCCACTATCAAATCATTTGGTCTCCACGCTTCCCAGAAGTCATTTAATGGGGTTTCCGAAATTATTTCACGCGCTATCTCACATTGGATTCTATCCAGTTGTAATCTAATTAGTTTCTTGAACTCGTGGAATTGTTCATCAAGTGCTCTATGATCAGTATTAATTTCTTCATAGTAATCTACATGATTCTTCAGCCAATCATGTGGGGATAAACCGACAAATGGTGGTGGCTGGCCATGATTGTATTCGATAGTAATAAACACTCGAGAAACTTTTGCAATACATCTAACGACACCGTGCATATCTCATCCCAAATTATGACATCAGGAATAAATTTTTCACCCATTCGATCAGGAGTCCATTCGTCACCTTTCCATTGAAAGAAACTGTGATACGTACAAGCATTAATTCCTCACTGTTTCATTTCTCTGGCAAGTCTGTGGGTCGGTGTTAGCACAATCATGTTTGATTTAGAAACACTAGCGTTTCTATGAAATAATTCAATCGCACGAGTCGTCTTTCCTGACCCACCACAGCCGTTTAAGTAAACGGTTTTATATCTGCATATTGGATCAGATATCTGCGGTGCATTAGATAGTTCTGATATCTGATTATTTTTCAAGTAATTGTTTTCAATCGTAACATCTGCTGATTTAGAATAATCACATATTTCCCGCTTAATTCTCCATGATCCCCAACTCTCGTCTGAATTAGTGAATTCGGCCACTGCGCTGCTGTGTTTCAGGTCTATGTAAAATGAATCAGTGGCTACTATAACTGTCGTGTCAGGAAATCTATTTATCATCGAAAATAGATTAATAGAAGCATAAGCCAGCATAGACGCCCTCAAATGTGTATACTGAAGACTCTATCCATTGTTGTAAGTAACAATTGTACCCAATCTGGTTCCATCGGACAAGAAAGCGTCTTTACGATCGACGTATATACCTTTAGATGTTACATCCGTGATTATAAAATCATATTCAACGCTATCCATAATCAGCCGTGAAGAATATCTTGTATTGTCGTATTTACCACCCTGAGTGAACTTACCAATTATTCTTCTACCAAGATCTTTTGCGTCTTTATTTCTAACTTCAAATAGCTGTTTGGACCATTTCAAGATATCTTCTTCGTTGAGATCAGGGAATTGTTTTCTATTTTCGTTGATTATACTATCTAGATTAGGTTGTGGTAACCAAACCTCAGTCTGCGCATGATATGATATAATTGCTTCAGCGATATCAGCATTTTAGAATCAATCATATACCGTAATAGCACTATTGGCATCCAGTGTTTTTCAGATATATGTCTACCAATCCAAACATAACAGCACGGATGAAGTCCTGTAGGCAATTCAAATGATACCACACGAGCGAATCCAGTTAAATCAAAATCAGGTAGTGGTCCATTAATAGCAACGCGGGCCATTTCATGTGTGGGATGTCCAAATCGCTTGAAGTATTCAGCGCATTCTCCATACCTGAGAAAACTCCCAGGGTAACACACAACCATATCAACCGAAATAATATTTTCAGAGGTATATTTTGTATTCCATAATCCACCGTGGTTATATTCAACGCAGCTTGATTTGATATCTGATAGAAATTCAGCTCTTGTTGGTTTCCACGTTTCTCTTTCTCGCGAAGTGAGCTGCAACCGACGGAATTGTAAAACAATTTGTTAGTAATTGTTCGTCGTGTTCTGTTGAAAAACTACTAGCTAGTTTTTTCATCGTGTCATGGAGGGCTTCAGTACGGTATAATTCACCATTGAGTCGTACAAATTGGTCGAATTTGCCCTCTTCGTGTTCAAAACTATGAAGTAACCACACTGACACGGGATCGTTTTTACTTAACTGGTAAATAAAATCAAATAATTTCTCCTCAGGGAAACACTCCGCGGATATATATTTTATTGTTCTATCTTGCGGAAATATTATTACCGCAGGTGTCCATGCAGGTTTGTTATGGTCAATAATTTTGATTGGAGCCCCCTTCGAATTATATTTTGATTCATGCAATACTTCCCCTGTTATCGTCGTTACCAAAATTGGGAATCTTAATGATGTTTCTAATTTGGTTATATCCTGAATTGTTGCTCCGCGCTCCTTCACTGTTAGTTCCCATTCGTTTATTTTTTTGCGTCTTAGATCAGTCAATTTATTTCCACGCAACGCATTTGTGAAGTGTTCTATTATTCGTTCTGCTACATAATTTATTCTCCCTGACAAAGTCAGCTACGACAATTTCATTGGTTTTAATTTTTCAATACTCGGTTTATCATTTATCGGATATATTCCATAAACAACTGCTATTACAGGATAAGATCTCTCGTAGTATGGTTTGTCAATTCCAGTAAGAATTCCTGGTTTGGAATCATGACTCACAGTGACGGTTCTTTTATCTTTCAAGATTGGGTCAAATTTATCTCTGATAATCCAATCTCCTGTTTCTGAACGGATAATGAATTTCACTCTAAAAAAAATACTTTTTCTTGTCAAGATGTGAGATTATCACTGCTGCTTTTACATCATTCATGGTAGCATCAACGCTACCGTCAATTCGAAATGTTGACCAACAGTGAGATGGTCCATCGCGTTTGAATTCATTAAAACAATCACGGGTTTTACCCAACATGGTTCTATCACTTATTAGACCCTTTGATGCTATGGAGACTCTATCGAGATTGAATTTAACATTTTTCCAAGGCTTAATTTTCGATAATCTCTCGAACTCCTTCATATTATAATTAAAACAAGTATTTAAATAGAGAATTTATATATAATGAATCATTGCAAATGGCTCATGATAGGATCAGTAACCCAGTGTAACAAATCATGCATTTGTGAAGTGTTCTATTATTCATTCTGCTACATAATTTATTCTCCCTGACAAAGTCAGCTACGACAATTTCATTGGTTTTAATTTTTCAATACTCGGTTTATCATTTATCGGATATATTCCATAAACAACTGCTATTACAGGATAAGATCTCTCGTAGTATGGTTTGTCAATTCCAATAAGAATTCCTGGTTTGGAATCATGACTCACAGTGACGGTTCTTTTATCTTTCAAGATGGGGTCAAATTTATCTCTGATAATCCAATCTCCTGTTTCTGAACGGATAATGAATTTCACTGTAAAAAAATACTTTTTCTTGTCAAGATGTGAGATTATCACTGCTGCTTTTACATCATTCATGGTAGCATCAACGCTACCGTCAATTCGAAATGCTGACCAACAGTGAGATGCTCCATCGCATTTGAATTCATTAAAACAATCACGGGTTTTACCCAACATGGTTCTATCACTTGTTAGACCCTTTGATGCTACGGAGACTCTATCGAGATTGAATTTAACATTTTTCCAAGGCTTAATTTTTGATAATCTCTCAAACTCCTTCATATTATAATTAAAACAAGTATTTAAATAGAGAATTTATATATAATGAATCATTACAAATGGCTCATGATAGGATCAGTAACCCAGTGTAACAAAATCATGCAAAAAGGAGTTCTGTGGATATCATTTGCAAAGTTTTCGCTGGGGGAGTTATGGGCCCTTACCTTGCCTACGATGTGGGGTAGGAGTGAGAGGAAAATCACAGTTATGTCTCGGTTGTGGTGGTAAGAGATACAGAGAGTTGATGCGCTATTATGATAAACGAATTAAGAATTCCATCAATGACTCTACCTCTGACTGTCAGCATCAATGACAAAATTGTAAGAACTCCTCAAGATTATATTGGAAGATTCTCAAATTAGAATTCAACCAAATAATAAATTAGACAAATAGTATTATAGTATATAAATGAACCAAGAATTTCAACCACACCCCGTGATCAACAATTATGAGGTGTCTCGTGACGGTATTGTCAGACACTGCAGACTGAAGAACCCAGTTGGTACTGTGAATAATCTTGGGTATTTGATGTTTAGTGGAAAGAAGAAATATTATTGTCATCGTTTCGTGTATAAGGTATATAATGGATTGATCAGGGATGGTTTTGTTATTGATCACATAAATGGTATTAAGACTGATAATTCTTTGAAAAATTTACAAGCTGTTACACAGAGTGAGAATTCCAAACGAGGAGGAACTGGTACTTGTAAATCAATTGGGAAGAGATCTGTAAAATCATTTAATACAGCAACTAATGAAGAAATGGTATTCCAATAAATAAATAAAGCCGGAAAATATTTTGAAATTTGTAGTACCTCAGTACGATTTGTTGCAGAGGGAATAACCCGATCTGTGATTTCCCAAAAGACTGGACAAAGAATTAAATTCGTTTTTGTCTGAATTCCATTTTGTATTATTACATATAACATCAAAGGGAGATAAATCATGCGGACATGTGTACGGCTTATGAAAGAGTTACGGATCTCAATGGGTTGTTTCACCTGATTCAGATATGGGACTTTTCTGATTGGCTGCTTTTAATTGTCACGATTCTCAACAGGATAATCAATTATCTGTTTTGTAAGAAAACGAATCAAACACGTAGTATTTACAAACAATTGTATTCTTTTTTCTTTTTTTTAAGTATTCGGTTCTGCTTCAATGTTGTCAATAATCAGCATTAAGTACACGAAAGGTATATAGATTCATTCATTGTCATATCATTCTATAATCCATTGTTATATGTTCTATTGTCCTATATAATCCATATTCATTCATTGTGTATATAATACCACGCCATTGACGTCATTCATTCACTGCTGACTTCCGCCAATCTGTATTAACTTACATATATATTATATTCAAAAGTATATACATGTAGATAAGAACAGTTAGTGCAGTCGTAACGCGTTGCAGTTTCGTCTCGAAGCCCATGGTTCAAACCCTGTAACAGGCATATTGTCAACGGTACCAAGAGATGGTTTTAATTGGGGGGGGGGGGTGAGCACCCGAAATTCAAATTGTGAAACCACCATACCAACAACACCACGTCACACAGTGTGAATGACCTTTTTCATTCAACCCGGGGTGATTCTGTGTGTGTGTGTGGGGGGGTTATGGTGGTTCAAGTTTGAATGTAGAGTGTCATTATCATCCATTCATTGTATATATCATCCAATTATTAATTCATTCATTGTATATATATATCATCCAATCATTGTATATATCATCCATTCATTGTATATGTATTGTATTGTATATATGTATATAATGTATGTTGTGACACCCATTCCCCTAAGCATATCTTCTTAGGTTACTAACCCGTTATTTGACGAGTTAGACCCCTTATCGGGGAATAAGCTTTGTGGTATGATTATGGACGTTAAAATAAACAGTAACGTGGATGTAATTAGCTTTCCATCACATTGGGTAACCCCACAGGATAGTTCAGAATGAATTATGGGCTAAAAGAAATGGTCATAGGGTCAAATCTCAATGAGAGATTCAAAGAAAGAAAAATCTCTGGCTATAATCAACAGAGGAAAGCCAACAGAAAAAATACTCTCAAAGAAGGAAACCTATGAAAGACACAAAGGCCTAATAAGGGATCCAATGAATGAATAACCGCTTATCATGATTTACTGTTTATTTTTTGTATTAGAAATATATAATTATCATATAATATGAATTCTGAAAATATCAATAAGATCATAACCGAAATTTCAAATTTGAAGTCTCAAGGGATACAATTATCAGATCGATTAAACTGTGATCAAATTATTTCGGAGTTCGAAGACACTGAATACGGCACCCTTAGGAATAAGTACATGTTACCTAGGTCCTACGCATTTATTAAAAAGCTCCAACATGCAATATATGATACTTTTAAATACGAAAATGATATAAGTAAGTTTGTCCCATTATTTACTATCGTGGAAAGAATAAGAAACGAACTGGGGCAGGAGTACGAAATGAAGTGGATGGTTAATTAAAAAATTAAGAATATTAGAATGATTATTCAACAAAACGAAGATTCCCTTTCGGATACCTCTCGTATAAGTTAACTGTGTTTAGGCAAAATTCTTACTATAAATATTTCAATGTTTTGTTTACAATAATCCATAGACAGATGTTACTAGTATAACAATGGACAGATATGTGCGCTCATCTGTAAAGGCGGTTTTAGTCAATAGCGGCTTTGAAATCCTATACTGGGGTTTATCAATGAACGCGTACTATAGAAGGAAATATTTCACTGATATTATTGACTTTTGCCTGCCTGCACTGCATCGTACATTAATTGGAAATTGCTTTACTGTTTTAATAATGGGAAACGAAGCATTAATGACTAGATTAGCGAGAGAAAGATTGGTCACGATCAAAAAGTATATACCACTACGCGTCTCGGTCAGAAGTAAGCTACAAGCCAGACAGAGTTTACAGACCAATTTTTCAGCCGGAACTGAAGATTTGTTTAAACCAATTACCACGGCAACCAAGGGAATAATATCAGCTACTGAGCGAGCAATATACGGAAATATCCTTGAACAAGGACAAAGAAAAGAAACACCTCTTCTTCCTGTACTTGAAAAAATAGCAGAAAGATCTAAACAAACAAAAAAAAATCTTTAAAAACACTTCCTGGTGATATAATAACTGCTGCACGAATTCAAGAACAACAAGAATGACAACTTCAAGAACAACAAGAACGACAACTTCAAGAACAACAAGAACGACTAGGTGATATTGATGTTAGCGCACCACCCGAACCACTTGAACAACAGGTCACTGTTGTAAGAGAATACTATTCACCTGAAAATATATTTACGGCTGATGCGATAAATAGAATTAGAGGAATCAAAACAGACTCTGAATTAATTCAATTTACTAATGACAGTTTTAAAATAAATATAAGAGATAAGTATTTAAAAGACAACAAGTCTAGAGATTTTATAAAAGAAAAAGACACCTGGGCCAATAAAGTATTTTTAGCAAACCGCAGTAAAACTCAAATAACAAAAGAAATAAGCTCTGATTTTAATAATTTTCTAGCTACAGTAAGGGGTGTCACACAAACACCACCAGCATATACAGCAGACCCAATCCCAGGTGAAATACAAATAATGGCAGAAGCTGATTCTGAAAAAGGTGCAACTGGTAATAACTCACCGGAAATAATTAATGAAGCAGCTAATATCTGTAAGCAGTTATAATAAGGTGGCATCATGAATATTGAAACATCGAGATTTCATTGATGAGTTAGTTGAAAATCCTACGGATTTTTATCATGGTTATCACAGTGACTAATTTGATGACTTCGTCATTCGATTAGATAAATACCATTTAAATAAGATGATCATACACTACAACCATTATAAACCAACCAGCGTCTATGTAGTAAATTCACGATTGCCTGTTTATAGTGCGTACTATGGTGATGGTCTCGGTGATACAATTGCAGGGTTATTTGCAAGAATGGCTCCAAAAGTAGCACCGCTAGCAAAACAATTATCAATGAAAGCCATTGATGTTATTCGTGATAAGGGTATTAGTGCTGTTGGAGATGTTGCCGGGAAAGCATTTTCCGCTGCAAAGGATAAACTAACAGCGTTAGTTCAACGGCGATGGAAACCACCAGCGACTCCATCATTGCTGTTACCATCTACACAAGACATGCCTGCAAGTGTTAGTAAAATAATAAATAACGCAGTAGAACAGAATTAGCATCATTGGTGACTTCATCATTGACAGCAAGTGACCAAGATAATATTACCGCAAACATGATAGCGGGAAGTGGCTTAAAACCATGACGGGGTCGTCAACTATCACGATAAAAATCACAATTTTGATCAAAAGATATATAATAAAATGTTCAAACGGTCACCTGATCCAGCCTTTGATATGGAAGCACCAGTATGCAAAGATGATTCTGTACGCGATTATCAATTTTATTCTTATCACGCAGTACAACCTAATCTTCGAGGAAGAATCGAACTTCAAGTTCATGACACCAGTAAATACTTTCTACCATGCGAAGCATTTATCGAAGTAGAAGGAGAACTTGTAACAGATGTTGCAGCTAATACACCATATGCAGATGACCAAAATGTTCGAGTTGATTTTGTTAATAATGGTATCATGGTGTTATTCGATAGTGCTAGATATATAATTGATGGAAGAGAAATTGAAGCCATTGAGAATAATGTTGATGTTGCCACAACAATAATCGGGTTAGCAAACTATTCTGATGATTATACAAGATCAGCGGGTCCATCTATGATGTTCTCTAAGGATGTTAATGATAACGCTGATCACATTCAGTATATTAAATTACGAACACCAGTAGCTACTGCAGGTGATCCTGATCAACCAGTTAGTCCGGAACACAAACCAAAACCAGATGCTCACAACCTAGGATTTGCAACACGTGTATCAACATTGAAGAGGCCCCGTCGACAATTTTCATGTGCGATTCCACTGCATCATATTTTCAGATTCTCTAGAAATGTTAGAAAGGTTATCTATGGAGCGAAGCATGCAGTAGCACTCACGCGAAAGGGTACTGATAATGATGCAATCTGGCGTGGTGCTACTGTTCCTGCCGGTAGTCATTTAACAAAACTATCAATGTGGATGCCAGTAATGACTCCATCAATCACAGCAGAAGAGTGATTACTATCATTTATGGATCATGGAGGAAAATCATTGCTAAGTTGGCTAACAACAACAACGGATACCATGGATTCTAACATTGATGGTACATTTACATGGCACCTGACATCAAAACAAGGTGTTTCAGCCCCATGTCATATATTTACTGCGCTACAGAATACTGCGCGATTAAACAATCAAGAACGAAGTCATATGATATTTGATCAGATAGGTGTTAATGAAGTATCGCTGAGAATAAATGGACAACAGGAACCATCCGAGGATATACAACTTGATTACAATACCAATCAAATAGCACGTGTATATCATCGTATGTTATCATTTATGGGGCGCGATCAAAACACTGATACCGGTCTCCAAATATCACAGTTGGATTTTAAAAATCTATATCCGATCTATTACTTTTCGCTGGAACATCTTGATTTAACAAGACAATCCGTTGTTGATATATACTTTAGAGCTCGTGTAGCCCATCCGACTAATGCAGCGGTTGATGTCCTTATCCCAAATTATAGAGCGGTTGCTGTCATTCTCTGCGACAAATCAATGCTACTCAAAGGTGTTGGTGGAAGAATGAGAGTAGTCGATGCACCAGTGGAAAACGTAACAATTAGATCAATCTGTTATTAATATAATGTCATACAGTCATATTAGTGTTACATTGACTCCCGGTCAACTCAAGAAATTGCAATCAGAATCAGCTAAAAAATGTGGAACCACGATCATGCTGAAACACAATCAGATGTCTGGTGGTCAGAATAAATTGTCACTGACAACTCGTCAAATAAAACACTTCAATGATGCTTTCAAAGATAAAAAAGGTGTTCAGATCACACTCTCTGTGGCTGCGATCAAACACATGATAAAAACCGGCGGTATATTCCCATTGTTAGCCGCGATTCCAGTGTTGATTGCGGTGGCGGCCCCAGTGGTGGCTAAAGCGGCAGTGTTAGGAGCCGTTGGTACCGCGGCAGGAATGGCACTAAAGAAAGCTACTGGGCGGGGGTATAAAAAAAGGGAAAGGGTCTAAGACTACCGGGAACTCCGCACACGTGGTACAAGGGAAGCAGCCTGAGAATACCAGGAACGGTTTACTAGTTCCCATGTCAAATTTTGATTTACTCGATGCTGCTAATTCACTAGCGATAAAAAACTTCAGAGGTGTCTTCATGAAAGATCAGTTGCCGGCTCAACCAAACAACGCTGAAACAGTTATCATTAATCTCGATAACAGCACGGGACCTGGAACCCACTGGGTTGCATACGCGATTGATCCACGTGTAATTGTTTATTTCGATTCATATGGATTAGCGCTGCCTAAAGAATTCATGTGTTATATAAACCACTTAAAATCTCCTTGTTGGTATTCTACGCTACCAACACAACAAATGAATAACCCACCAATATGCAGCAACAAAGTATTAAATGTCCTTGATGCTATTTCATCATCGGGAAAACCACCTCATCGGGTTGTAAATGAATACACGAGTAATTGCTGGAAATCAAAGATTTCAAATCAAAGATTTTAGAGAGAAATTATATAGAATAACATGATTGATATTTGGGGGAGATCTTTATCAGCGCTGAAGAAACCTGAACCTGATGGCACTGCAACCGGTGATATAAAAAAAATAATCGAAGATGAAATAGCCGAGATGTTGAACTTAGCAAGTGTTGATCCCAATGAAATAGTTGTATTTCAAGATCGTCATGGTAAATTGAAAACGAGTAATGTTTCCCTTGATGATATTTTAGTTAAACAATGCAACGCAGTAGAAGATACTATCACGTTGTTTTCCAATCAGGGTAAACTCAAACCGGGTGTCCTCATGTCAACAATCACAGATAAAATATTAACACTTGATAACAATTATATTTCCTCGGCAAATTCATTGAAATCACTCAATGATAAGTATGACGATCATATAAATACATTTAATAAATTTACTGATTTACAAAAATCCATCATGGACAATATTGATAAACTTGTGTTAGAATTTTTTGGTAATCCTCCAGTGACCACACTGAAGCTCACAGAGATAAAAACTTCTATGTTAGAGTTTACAACACTTCAATCTAGATATGAAGATCACATTGAAAAGTTTACATCATTTCGTAAAAATATCATTGATAAATTTTTTGCAACCACGTTGGATAAAATTGACATAAAACTCCCTGATATTACAAAATCCATCGATGAGATGAAAAACTTCATCGAGGCAATCAAAGATGATTTTCCGAGGATGATAACAATCATTGAACAAACAAAAATCCCTCACGAACAAACAAACATCGTAAATAATGTGTACGCGATCCAACACGGATCATTTACGTGGACACCTACAAACAATATATTAAGTATCACTGCAACCATCAAGGGTATTTATCAATTAACACTAGTGTCACCGACTCAATTTAATATTTCATCATGAGTTCATCCGGGGTCAACAATACGATATCAACAATCATCAACAAGGATACAACTTAACAGTTCACAATAGCATCCACTGATAATAATTTGGCTACGGTTTCAGTATCATGGTATATGGAATTTGTAGCGGATACTGAAATCGTAAACGATTTGAAAATAAAATGTCATCACCGATGATACCTTCGGTATCTCAATACCGCTATGATCAAGTCAGAGAATTTCAAACTAAACTCAAAACACTCACTGAGGAGTACCAAACAAAAATAAAGAAATACCGACGAAGAATCACCGCAGTTGTTACCGTGTACTCAGTGAGTGGTATAATCACCGGAGCCGGTATAATACTCTCCTTGGTGACAATGATTGCTCCGATAGCTGTTCCAATTTGCATATCAGCGGCGACAACAATCGCGGGAATAATTTCGATAATAACAAAAAAAATATCATCATGCAGCCAGCGTAAACTGCAAGATTACATAATTAAATTTCATGTTGTATCAACTGCGTACTCGCAATTGTCCTCGTTGATATCGTCGTCACTCGATGATACATTAATATCAGATAGCGAGTTTTCAGCGATGGTACGTATTTATGATTCCGCAATGTCAAAATTAGAAATACAACATGAGTATAATAACAATGACAACACCGCAAGAACTACTTCAACGAATAGTAAAAAATACCGAACCGATTCAACAAATAACGGAAAATACCACACCAGTGAAGACTAGCATGATCTCAATAACCTCAACGAATCCTGAATTCAGTGTGAATTTCCCTATTCTGATTCCTGTGAAGGAGATAGTGTTAGCAAAATTACGAGTATACCATAGTTGGCCTAATATTAGGTTGATAGCATTTGGCGGTCAACAACTGAATAATTCCTTGGTGTTCGCGAATAAGAACAAACCCGATGGAACTCCAGACTGGAACATTGTTTCGCTGCCATCTAGGTCATACCAAATCAAACAAATCAATGCTGAATTACAACGCAGAATAAAATCAATTACTGGAACAGAATCGAAAATTGCTATAATGGTTCATGAGCCGACACAATCATCTGCGATCGAGATAAACTCGCCCAGTTATGTCGTAGATATCTATCAGAGTTCTATAAGAACAATACTGGGGTGGCCTGAAATCCCACCTCGACAGGAACTAGTTAAATTATCCTGAACCACAAAAATTAGATTATATTACCGACAAGATAAAACCCGATAATCCAGTAAAAAGCTATAACGAATACACCAAGTTGAATTTTTTCACTGGAATGATAGACGACAGCGTTAATAGAAGATATTACGCAACTCGATAGGATAAAATCACTGAAAATTTCACAGCGATGAATAATGATTTTTCGCTGCTGTTAATATCTCTTAAATCCGGTACTCTCACCAGAGATGAATTTATCAGCGTCGTAGAAACATGTAACAAAATCATCAATGACATGGAAACATTTCATTTGCAAATTATTCAAGTGGTATTAGGTGATATTAATCCTAAAACGAGAACAGAGTTTGCGACAATATATAATATACGCGCAGAAGATATTTCCACATTCAAACTACAAGGCTATAATATCTCAGAACTAAAAAAAATCTCTCAATGATGCCATTGACGTTGGTTTCAAAAGAATACACGACGCATGGAAAAAACAGCACCACAACAAACAACTATCCTGACATATAATAATGACCCAGATGGAGGCGGTAGACATATTGCCCCTCAAAATGTCAATATATCCTCGGTGATTGCATTGAATTTAGTGCCATGTCATCGAAGGAAGCTATCAAATAAATCTCGAGCGATCAAATCAAGCTCAACAAGGATATATTTTATATTCATTTGCACCAACAGCTCCTCCAGGGTTTCTAATCATTGAGGATCCAACTAATCCAGTCTATATGCGATGTCATAATAATTTGTTAGCGAGAATTAATTTCAGACTCACTGACCAGTCCAATAATCTGATTGATTTACGAGGTGAGGTTTTACAAATTAGTCTGTTTGTAAAATCTTAAATTGCTAGATTGTTAACCCATAGCAGCAGAGGGGGGGGGGGGGCCGCGACAACAACCATGGTGTCTTTTTTTTTATACAATTTTCGAGGAAGCCTCAGTTAGACGAATCGACGCCTCTACAAAGTTGTCCGATTTGCCCCCTCTGCTGCTCATAGTGTTGACAGAGTATTTCCAGATAATGGAAATTGTGACATAGGTCAAGTAGAATATTATATAATCTTGTTTGCTTGAAAACTCATTTTATTCTTGCCTTAACATTTTTATCAGAATCATTCTTATTGTTGTTGCATTTTATTTGGGAAGAATTATTTATTCAATTTAGTATTTACTGGAATAAAAATTACAAAGTGCTCAATAATATTCATGGACAGAAACAATATTTGGAATTATAGTGAATTTAAAAAAAGTTATCTTGGATTATATTATTGTGATACATCAAAAAGCTGTTAGCACATCATCATAATCCAGAATAAAGGCACATCAACAAAATTGATATTGGAACTGGTTTGAAATACGAAATACCACTGGGGTTCAAAAGGAACTTTATTCATTTGGACTTGTGTTTAAATTTCTAGGACTATTTGCAATCTATATTCTCAATACATGTACTGTTAAGTTCTTTCTAAATTTTCATTTATGTATTCAAAGGAAATAAATTACTTGTTGCATTTTAAAAAGCTTGTTGGTTTTCGTTCTTTTCTGTTGCTTTGTTAAAGACCCTAGAGCCATAAGAGAAAATTGGGTCTATATGTACAGGATACAAGTTTCACTACAAATATGAATGAAAATTTTCTTTTTGATATTTAAATTCACAATGTTTGAATTGTGTTTAAGTTCCTAGTATTTTGTCTCATAAAGTTTAGAAATTTACAGTGAAACAAACAAGCTTTTACAATGTCATCTAAAGTGGAGAATACTATTTTAAATCCTACCCAGGAACAGTTCAAGTTCTTGAAAAAAGAACAAATTGCCCCAGTTTGCCCAACAATATGATCTTTCTGAAGTGAAGGCTTCCTTGCTGAAGCAAGAAATAAAAAATATATTAGTTCAATATTTGGGGGAAAAGAATCTTTTGGATAAAAGTTCTTTGGGTTTGATTAGTAATTCTCTAGTGGGATCTGACAAGAAAGTTATGGAAATGAAATCAAAACACAAGATGGAGAAGAGAAAAGAAAGCTTCAGCTTCAGAAAGAAAAGTGATACAAATGAAATTAAAGAAAGAGAGAGAAGAGGCACAAATGAAGTTACAGAATGAAGAAAGAGAATCACAGTTGCAGAAAGAAGAAAGAATGAGAAAGAAAGAGAAGATAGGCTAATGCTAATGCAAAGTGAAAAGAAAGAAAGGGAGTTTCAATTTGGATTAAAAGAGCTTGCATGTTTAAATACTACCTACCCCACCTTACAAACAAGTTCAGGTTTTGATGTTAACAGAAATATTATGTTAGTATCCCCTCTTAAAGAAAAAGTAGATACATATTTTGATCGTTTTGTAAAAATTGCCTCAAATAGGAAATGGCCATGAGATCATTGGGTTCTATTATTATAAAGTGTACTTATTGGTAAAGCCAATGAAGTTCTACTGTCAGTAGAACAAAGTGCTGATTGTGATATGGTTAAAGACTATCTTGAAGGGTTATTAGTTGGTACCTGTGGCATATAGACAAAGTTTAGAGAAGCTACCGGGTATTAAAGAAATTTATGTTAATTATAATATTCTATAGGCAGTATAATTTACATTTACCTGATTGGATTGACCGAGATTTGTTATAGGAATCGATAGAGGAAAAGTCAGAGAAACTTTCCGATTTGCAACAATACAGCAATAACAGGCCAGTTTTAATACAACAAAAAATAACAGATCAGCACTCACCGGCAAGTGTGCACAGTGTGGTACAAAGAAATTTAGATTTATTTCTGGAGATTTTTAAAAAAAAATGTGGAGGTGATATTGCAGAAAAATTGACAAAACTCCCAGGGACTCATTTTCAAGAAAAAAGATTTTTTTTTTATAGCTGATGCTTTTGTAACCAATTTTCAGAATTCTGAAATATTGATCAATCTGGACCAGAAATCTGCACCCATTAGTGTATTAGGAACTAATTTGTCAACAAATCATATACACTCATATAGTAGATGCTTTACATTTTGGTTGATTAAATTTGTTTCTGAGTGAACTAAAGCAGCTAAAGCGCCACATACCAGCTGCTTTGTAATATTCTATGTATACTCTTTTGATACAAGGCTTTGGATTTAGGCTAGTGATAGATGCCACATGGGTCTTAAAATTGTTGGGATCCCTACAAATAGCATGCAATTAAGTGACAAGGCATAAGCGTGATTTCTTTCGCTAGTAAGAAGAAACGCAAAAGGTTTTACATCCTGAATTTTCTAAAATGTACTTTCTTAGACCTGCAAATCTGAAATACATTAGCTATGTCATGGGTTCTAAAGTCTGATTACACATTTCAAAATCATACTGCAATTCTGACTACATTCCAAGTGCAATAACATCCTCCTTACTGCACTCTAAATGAAATGAACATTATATTCCATAGCATCTTTTTAATAATTACAATTGAATGGCTTCATATTTTACATACATTATGATTCCAAACATAATATAACAAAACAGAAACATACATGCAGATGAGTCAAGCTGCTGCTCCCTTGCTGCACAAATCAGATGTTACTAGTGGCCGAGTGGTCTAAAGTGTGCACCATTACGGATCATTGCCCTCTCACCTCTGTCTGCGTGGGTTCAAATCTTGGGTTTGGCCAATGTGGGTATGTGAGAAACTTACATAGCATCTTTTTGATAATTACAATTGAATGGCTTCATATTTTACATACATTATGATTCCAAAATATTCAATAACAATACAGAAACATACATACAGATGAGTCAAGATGCTGCTCCCTTGCTGCACAAATCAGATGTTACTTCATGTAGAGGGACCCCTAGTGGCCGAGTGGTCTAAGGTGTGCACCATTACGGATCATTGCCCTCTCACCTCTGTTTGTGTGGGTTCAAATCTTGGGTTCGGCCAATGTGGGTATGTGAGAAACTTGCAAGTAGCTTCTCGTGGGTCAGTGTTTATTTAGAGGGTTTTCCCTTGTTTGTCCTCCATCATTTATACTGGCCACAATATATAGCCTATCTTATGCTTGAAAATGGTATTAAATCCTACAACAACAACAACAACTTCATGTAGAACTGACTTAAATCCATAATCACAAAATGGAAAAATTGAAGCAATGAACATTCATTCACAAAATGACTCAAAATTTCAATTTTAAGTAGATCAAAATTACAATTTCTTTCAAAAGTGATGTCGACTGCGTGGCCAAGTTCAAACTTAGCTGGGTGGAGTTATGCGTGCATTAATATTGTTGCTGTTTACTGATGAATCTGTGCTTGTATATTTAGCTTGAAATACAGTATACAATCAGTTACTGTTTTTTTAAGTGTATGTTTTTTGTTGATATAATTTTTGCAAAGAGCTTTTAAAAAATCACAATATTGTCTGTTTTGTCAGAAATTGTTTTTTTTTTGTGTGTGTGCAGCTTAACGCTGTTTTTCAGCACACGAGAGACCATATATGGCAGTCAGTATAACTGTTGGAGGAAATTCTTAGAAACCAGGCATACCCTGTGAATAATCACCAACCAACAGGGAGCTTCTGGTCAAACCTGAGACTCAAACCAGAAGTAATATGGCAGTGATCAAAAATAATGTGCACTTTAGACAACTCAGCTACACAGGGCCCTTGTCAGAAATAATTGTATTTATATTTGATGTCAATAACAATTGATTGTTGTTCAACTTCACTATTATGTCTTTCAAAATAAGCCAGGGAAGATTTGGCTTAAATTTTGTTTTTCATCCAATAAGGATATTTAATTTCAAGTATAATCTGTGTATATTTTTGATTAAGTAAAATCATGATGATTAAATCTGATGTTGACAAAGGTTTGTTATCAATCAAAATGGTAGTGAAAGGTACACAAGTGATGCATTGTGTGTATTTGCATACACATGTCATGATGTCTGTGAAAACAACCTATTATGTGCTTGCGTTTTGTGCATGTATATTCATGTATAGTTTACCTTTGTGTATTAAATTTGACTTCTAAAAATTCCAGTTTACTTGTTAAAAAAAAATATTGTAATATTTCTATCATTAGTTTCCTCTTTGTTTTTGGCTGCATCTGTTACTTTTTTGTAACTTCATGTTCTGTCGGGAATTTTTATTTATATTTTTTATATTTTTACTGTTCAGAAGCTTCAAAGGTGACAGTCGGCTGTCCGGGAACATTTATTTCTTGGGCCTAATATGGCACCTCCGGTCTGCAGAAGTTCGGAATCCGGGAAATAATTTTATCTTATAGAACAAAATTTAGATAACTGAACGACCCTACATAATGTTTGTAGCAGGTGCTTATCTACTTACTGTTTTATAATTTAAAAACACTCAAGTTGTGGAAAGTTCTGGGAAATATTTCTTTCGCATTCTTCCACTGGTTGCAGAGCATGGAATTATCCAATCACACCAGTTGATTTATCAATGATCTTTTACACAACATAATAATAAATTTGAAAGTAGTTCATTGAAAGAAAACTGGTCTGTGAATATTGTTTGATAGGATTTTTAACGTAGCTTTAAAAGAATTTCAGTCATATCACTACAATGTCTGCAGTGAGGCAGTTTATAGTGATGTCTAGCACCGGGACATCATGTCGCAGACATGTTGCATGTTGTCCCACCCAGTCACATTATCCTGACACCAGGCTGACCAGTCCTAACACTAACCTGTTTATGCTGAGCATCAAGAGAGGCAGCTGTTAGTACCATTTTTGTAAGTCTTTGGTAAGATTCAGTCGGGGATCGCACCGACGACCTCCCACTTCCATGGGGCGGACACTCTAACCACTAGGCCACCGGAGCGGTTCTGGTCTGTGAAAACTTATGTATATGATAACCTATTATTAGAAACATTCATAACCTCCTAAATAGTGTTCAGCCAAGAAAGGCACTCAAAGATTACAAAGTCAGAGATTTGGTTTCTGCAAGGTTGCCTTGTTTGGGATTACAGAAAGAATTATTGGAGGGATTGGAGGTAATTTCTTTTTTTAATAAAAATAATATTACATTAAATCTGGAAAAGATAAGAACATTTACTGGTTCTTGTTTTATAGGACAGCTGTACATAGTCCTATATGTAAGACATCAACACTGATATTTATGATCTGGGTATTTTGCACTAAAATAAAAATAACGTGCAATGTCTTACATTGCAGGACTAGGCTTTACTTAAATTGGATTTCTTTTGTTTGTCTAATTGAAAAGGAAATATGGTGTCCATGATGCTGATCTCATGCTCTATTTTACCTGCTGCATACGAATTTGCAAAAGTTAAAGCATCACTGTTCTCTTAACCTTATAAAGTATGTCAGGTTACATCGTTAAAATGATTATTTTTATTTTAAAAGGCCAACATGCCAAACCACAATTTTTTTCAGTAATAAATGTTGATATATGTATTTTTTCCTTAAGTAATCCATTCCCATCACTACTAAATGGCATGGAAGGTATTGCCTGTTATCTGAAAGGTTTGCACTTTGTTTTGTAAATTTAGGGTTGGAACAAGTAAATGTGTGAATCCACAATCCCCAAAACCACCAAAAAACTGCCAAGACAATAGCAACAAAATAGACTACTAGGATGGCAAGATCAAAACAAAGACAGTAATGCCAGAAAAGTCCAAGGTAAAATAAAGTTGCAGCAATTTCAAACTTTCAAAAAACTTCATTGGCAATTAGCAAAACCAAAAACCACTTTTTCTTCTTCAGCAATAAATGTGGATATATGTATTTTTCCCCAAGTAATCAATTCCCATCACTACTAAATGGCATGAAATGTATTGCCTATTATCTGTAAGGTTTGCACTTTTTTCTAAATTTAGGTAAATGTGTGAATCAACAATCACCAAAAAACAGCCAAGACAACAAAATAGACCACTAAGATTTCAAGACCAAAAGACAGAAAATGCCAGAAAAGTCCCAGGTAAGATAAAGACGCAGCAATTTCAAACTTTCTAAAAACTTCACAAAAAAGCAACAAGCATTGTGTCATATCTTTAAGGGTTGATTACAGTAGCCTGAAACATTGTATTATCGCCATGTTGTTATCGATGCATATTAAAACTGGCCTGTTATTGCTGTATTGTTACAAATTGGAAAGTTTCTCTGACTTTTCCTCTATCGATTCCTATAATAAATCTCGGTCAATTCAATCAGATATAGGTAAATTAAACCGAATATAGCATATTATAATAAACATTAATTTCAACTTAGTGATAAGATGGAATGTCCATACTTGCACTGGCTAAATATTTCCACCAAAATTAAGGATACAATGACTCAGTTGAATACATTTATGTCCATTAAGTTGAAATCCACAATAACAACAGAAATTAAACATCAACAAATATATATCACTTAGTCTGCATTTTATGTGCAATGTAGGCAGAGAAATCTATATATATACAAATGAATATATTTGTAATATTGTTATTATTACTGAAATATTGCTGATTATAAAAATAGTTTTAACTATTATTGCTTTCCTATTTGTGTAGGATACATAGGATCATAAGCAACATTTTGTCAATTGTGGCCCATATTGGCTTCCAAAGATAGAATTTCAAGCGTAACCGTGTAAGGACATGTGTCAGTATATAACTTGTAATCATCAAACATCATAAGATACACTGAATATATTTCATAATCAAAACCAATGCAGTTCTAATGGAGTTTTGCATGATCAACATGATTTCATGACCTTTACAAAAAAGTGATGTTTATTCTTTTTCATTGTAAATTTATAACAAAATGTTTGACATTTTAGAAGAAATCACACAAAAAATATTTGCATCTTCACTAGCTACAACTTTATCTCTGTAGACAACCTATAGACAGTGCATATCCAAAATGAATTGGATAATTCTGCTAGCCATGATAATATAGAGCCTATAATAATACAGCGTTGGAGTATACTGGGAAATAATTATACATTAGTTTGAACTTTATGGGAATTAAGCTAGATACAGAATATAATCTTAACAGTGTAATTTGTTATAAAAATTTAGAATGATGGTCCCAAATTCAAAGAACAGTCACTTATCGAAATATAGCATTTTCAGGTTTAATACCTTGTTTTCATAACTAAATGATTCCAAAATGCATTTTGTTTGTTTTATTAATTCATCACATTTTATATTTTCAACCACAGTTTTTTTTTACACAACTGATCCAAATTAATGTCAGAATATCAATGAGGCAATGATAAACGAGCAATTCACTGAAGTACTAAAACCATCATGAAACCAGTACATAGATGGATGGATTTTCAAATTAAATTGACAATTTGGCACTAAAGGAATCCTATGGGCATTCTTGATATTTGGACCATTCAACAAATCAAACTGTCAGAGTTGAACAAATTAAAAATAAAATGTATTCTTATATTCTGTAACATTTGCTTCATTATTGTTGATCTGATATTCTATGCCAAGGAAATATCAGAGGAATCCTCAGCCGCTATGTCCACGGACACCTAAGACAATATGTCCTAGACCGACTCGGATGATATGTTCTACGACACCTCGGACAATATATCCTAGACCGACTCAGATGATATGTTCTACGACACCTCGGACAATATGTCCTAGGTAACCTCGAACGATAAGTTTTAGGAACCTTGGACAATATGCAGTAGGACACCTTGGATGATATGTTTTAGGGCACCTTGAACGTTTGACAATAAAAGCCTTGAACATTGATTTTTAAAAATGTTGTCTTTGGACTATAACCTCAGAAAGTCAGCAACCAATACTTTGAGGGTTTTTCTATGAACATTTGTCTGAGGTTTCAAAAGAATATGTACAGCCAAAAAGTCATGGCTGTGTGTCAAGTCAACTCAGTTCAACTGACCACTTGAACAACTATAAAATATTATTGTGTCAGTAACAATTAAACTAAATTAAATCACCCTAGTCATTCACTAATTTGATCAAAGATATCAAGGGAGTAAATGAAATGAGTGCCTAGTGAATTCAAAATTTATTTGATAGATAAGGTTCATTATGGAGAAGTGAACTCCTAAGTTTTGTAGTGAACTTTATATTCCTGAATTGGCTCAGAGAGATTTGCTCAAGGAGGAGCAGAAGTTTTACTATTGCTTGCAATGAAATCAAGACCTCAATATAAATAACATCAAAAAGATCTAACATGACCATGTGTTCACATGAACGTAAAAGATTGTCTTGTTTTGTGGAGTTTAACAACATAGGCTATACATGGTGGGCAGAATATTTTTGGTGGAGGAACAACCCAGCATAACCCTGGAAAGAACCAATGATGCAGGGGAAATTATTGGCAAGCATTCTCACATATCCACTAAATGGCTGAGCAGATCTCATGCAGACAGAGGTGATATGTGTGAGTGATCAATAAAGATGAGTGCCTTTGACCATTCTGTCATGTAGGGCTAATAAACTAAAAAGCCTTACACCCTGCTCTTGGTAATCAGCGTTTTAGGAATACAACATGTCAAAATCTTTTATTTTACACTATTTTATTATTAAAAATGTATAAGGCACATTACTTTGCTGAAAAAAATAATAAAATATCACTTCATATTCAGCAGTTTCTTCCCTCCCCTACCTTGCAGAATTTTACCTCTGGATACTTTCAATTCAAAATTTGAGCAAGTGTTTAAATTGTTTACCTGGTTGGCTTTTGTTTCTGATTTGTCCATCCAAAAGAAAAATTTTCTTAAGCTCCAACGCGATTCTCTGCTAATTGGTTTATCAGCTGATCCAGCTTGGTCCATCTGTGAAACATAATTATTAATGTGGGGAGAGGAGACAAATAATGATTGAATCAGTAATAGTAATAGTATTATAATAATAATAATATTTTCAACATTTGAGTAATAACTAGCTGCCATGATAAACATTCTTACAATGTGACCTTGACTTTAAACATGTAACAATCCCCCTCCCCTTAACAGAAGCATATGTAATAAATGTATGATTCATTATAAAGCAAATGTTTAAAGTAAATTATGTTTCTCCGAGAATATTTACCCGATCACATTAACGTTAGGGGAATATAAGCCTGCTACCTCTTGAATCCAGCCCTACTAAAAGACGAAAAATCATCTTTTCTATCTCCTATAGACAAAGGGCAATAACTCTTGCCCGTTACCTCCCCTTGCCTCCACCAGGTGTTGTTAGTTTTTAAGCTGAGCGATATATACTATACAAGGATGCTCGCATGGCGGGGTGGTTGGGAGGGTTTTTAAGTAATGTGATCGGATAAGTATTCTTGGAGAAACATAATTTACTTTAAAAATTTGCTTTCTCCTTCAAATACGTTCCCCAATCACATTAACATTAGGAGAATAGGTAATAGGAGGAGAGAATGCTGGGCATCCTACCTCCACTCCGGGTATCCTCTATGAAATGATGGCTGCATTCCCCATGTGAATGATAACCCGTTCTCCTAATTTCATCAGCAACACAGCCTAGGGTCACGTGATATGTGACCCCTATATACGGTTAAGAAGATAGTTATTGAAATCTTACCTACAAAAATTTCACTGGCGAATCCAGCGAAGCTGATAGGCTGTGCTGATTGTTTTAAATGGGTCTGGTGGTCATCTGGGCTGCTGACACCGGACCTACCAGATTCAAGGTTTGCCTCTGCTTTCAAATGCAAGGCTCGCCGAGATTGCTCTAATCTCCTGAGTGTTAATCTGCATGAGGTGACTCTGATCTTGTGAGACCTCAGAGTACACTGAGCGTTGTGTGTGACCAGACTCGCCTCTGTGCATTTAAAATAGTGCTTGAGTGCACAAACAGGATCTTGCATGGTTGCTGCTCTTGACTTATCTATGGAAGATAGCGAGTGAATGACGACTCTTTGATTGTCAATGGATGGTAACCTATTTTTGACTACGAAGCCTGGTTGCGTCAAGAGGACCACTGAACCATCTGATCTGAACTGAAGATAGTTCGGGTCACTGGAAAGGGCATGTAACTCGCTCACTCTGCATGCTGAAGCTAAGGCTATCAAGAAACATGTTTTGTATGATAGTAGCTTTAACAAAGTGTGGGTTAAAGACTCAAATTTGTCTGAATTGAGCCATGTTAAAACCCAGGACAGATTCCATTTTGGAAACAGGGTGAGAGATTTTGGTCAATTTAACTAAAAATTGGCTAAAAGATCTGACAGATCTTTGTCATGCCCGATATCACATCTACCATGATGGTGGAATGTGTCTGATATCCTGGAGCGGTAGCCTATGTTAGTAATTGGGGCCAACTGTTTCTCTTTGAAAAGCCAGAGAAAAAAGTCAGCCAGTTGAGGGATTGAAACACTCAAAGGGACGATGTTATTGATATGGCACCAGTCCCTGAAAACACGCCACTTTCCCTCATAAGCCTTCAGAGTGGAGGGCCTTCTTGAGATTCTCTCCACCATCAAAGGTTTAAATTGTCTGTCTCACAAGGCCATCTGGACAAGAGCCAAGCATGAAGAAAAAGACGGTCCGGACATGGGTCAAACACCAGTGACCGCGGTTGCTTGAGAAGATTTGGGGTGGCTAGAATCTTCCTGGGTAGATCTATCGCCAGATCAAGTTGATTGGTGACCCAGGAGTTGTTCCATCTGAGAGGGGAAATCAGAATCCTCTGACCCCTTAACCTCTTAATTATTTTCAGTAGCAAGACCGTGGGAGGGTAGGCGAATGCCCAAAACCCCTCCCAGCTGATTGACAGTGCCTCTGGGTCTGGAACCAGAGAGACGAAGGTGAGCAACTTGTGATTCCACCTTGTCGCAAAAAGATCAATCATCAGACGCCCCCAAAGTGTGCAAATCCAACGAAAGACTGATTAATGGAGTGACCATTCCGTGTGAATGACTTGACCTTTCCTGGATAGAGTGTCAGCCATGACATTGAGTATGCCTGGAATGTGTCTGATTTGTACATTGATGTGGAGATTGTCGCATCAACATAGAAATTGCCAGATCAGAATGCACAGGTCTGGTGATTTGGTGCCCCATTGTTTGAGGAGGCAAGTCACCACCACAGAGTTGTCTGACATAATGAGGACAGTTTTGCCTGAGAGTTGATCCTTCCAGAAATGAAAGGCATTGATGATAGGCTTCATTTCTAAAAGATTGATGTGGAGAGGCCTCTTCCCTGGCTCCCAAGTGCCGCTGACTGTAGCGAAGTCTGGCAACAGGTGGGCACCCCAACTGTAGGTACTGGCTATGGTACAGACCGTTATCTCCGCTTGGGGCATCTCCAGAGGAATCACCGTGGACAGACAACCGGGATTGTGCCACTGACTCAGGAATGATCGTATCTCGGGCGTGATCATTATTGTTTGATTGAGGGGACTTTAAAAAGGGCGTCACTGTGCTAGTAACATCATTTGTAAGGGGCGCATATAAAGATGGCCTAGCGGGATCAAGTCCGTCGCCACATTGAATAATCCAAGGAGTTGCAAGAACTATCTCGCTTTAATCCATGTCCAGTTGGAAACGGACTCGACGAGTTCGACGAACCTGATTACGTGAACACAAGGAATTCAGATCGGTGAGAAACTACATACCCAGATGGACAAAACAAAGGGATAAACGGAGATCAGACTTTTATTCTCCAGTTCACGAGAAAGCCTAGATGATCTAAAAGTGATGGAAGATCATTTCTGGAGGATGTCGTCCAAGTACACTGCCATCCCTGTAGATGAAGTCGAGTGGAACAGGGTGACGACGCAATCCATAACCTTGCTGAAAGCCCAAGGGCTTATGTTGAGGCCAAAGGGTAGGACCTGGGACTGATAAACCGTGTTGCAGTAAGCAAATTGAAATTTCCATGACACGGGGTGGATAGGGACGTGAAAATATGCGTCTGCCATATCTAGACTGACGGCATACTTGTCCCATTGGATGGAAAGATAGATTGATCTCGCCTTCTCAAAAGCCATAATTTCTGGAATATTATGCATCAACACATGGTGCTGGTGCCACTATCATAAACAATGGCTGCCAAGCTGCATGTGCATCAACAGAAACAGAAATGGGATATACTAACATAGAGAAATGGCAATACTATCTAGATGCATGCATTTCAATCAGTATATTTATGGTAGACCAATCAGTGTTCATTCCAGCCAAAAAGAGTCATACGAAAAGCCCAAGTATAATGGGGCTTGAGTGACGTGGACCTCAGACATGCGTCACATCGTATCAGGTCTAAGTTGGCAGAAGCAGTCAACAAATTGGTCATGGAATGGTGAGCTGTCCTGTTAATAACTCTAGCAATCCGGGCCTTCGCTTACCAAGTGGGGTCGTTGTCGGATTTTTCTGCGAGGTGGAAAATGGCTAATGAATCCAAATCTAACTTTAAAGATGTAGCGACTACGTTCTGGACTAGCTTTGACATGGCATGGAACAATTTTTGTTGTTGTTGCCACTTATAAAACAGTGGAGCGGACATGTGAACTGCTGCCATATTTTTCTTCAGGGCCAGGAGATCAGTACTGAAGGCGTCCAAGTGAGTTTTGTACCAGCGACACGTGAACGTCGCTGGTACTTGGCTTTCTGAAAAGAACGCCTTAGCATTCCCCGGATTACCTATTCGTCCTGACCTATGATCATATGATCATTGATCTCCTTAATGTTTTTTGCCGACTGGGGAAGGAGCTGGAAGGACGGGATGTCTTCCTCCCCGTCAAGATCTACAGACACCTTAACTTTGTAGTCTGGAATGGCGATAGGAGGTGGAAGGCATTCTGAAGTTGCCAACACCCTATAAATTTCTTCCACTGCGACCTTGAAGCTAAACTCAGTCCGTTCCACGGTTGGATCTGTGTACGGCTGATTTGCAGGAGTTTCGTCACACTCACTGCGTGTTGAGTCGTGTTCTGGTACAGCCTGCATCTCTGGATAGAGCATAACAGGTGGCATTGATGACGAAATTCTGTCATCCTTGACAATTTCACTAACTCTCCCTTAGTGGAGAAGCCGTGAACATATGGATGGTCGGCACTAAGAGCTGGTTTGTCTGGCATGTGGTTGGCCGGAATGTTGGCAACGGTCTGGCTATCACCGGTACCGGCCACTCCAATGGCCTGGCTGGACAGACAGATTTCTTACTAAAATCTCCGTCATAGTATTGGTATGTTGCCGGCGGTACAGCTTGACGGACGGATTTGTCACTAAAATCCCCATAAATCATAGTTGGTCGGATCGTTTTAGTAATAAGGTCCCCATGCTGGGACAGCTGGACGGCCGGTGACATTGTATAATGAAATAGATCTGATGGATCTGGTAAAAACCCCATGTGTCCTGACTTACAGGCCCAAAGGCAATGCTCGGATATGCGGGGGTACTTGCACCCACTGGGCAGCCTAAAATTGGGGGAACACTCCTCTAAAAAGAGGTAATATCTGACCTGATGTCAATTGCACGTGTTGTAACGTGGTCATCAATAGACGAAGTCCATAAAAGGTGACAAAGTCAATAAAACTTTGAAAAAAATAATAAAAATAATGTTTACAACCTGTAGAAGAATGATTGTCCAACACAATAATTCCATAATTTAACTTCGGATGGTCCGATTTAACACTAAGATGGCTTGGATTGTTTGGAGGTATAATGTACGTTGCTAACAGTACAAGCGAAGCTTAAAAACTAGCGACACCTGGCGGTGGCAAGGGAAGGTAAGGGACAAGAGTTATTGTCCTTTGTTAATAGGTGATAGACAGAACAGACAATTTTTCGTCTTTTAGTAAGTTTGGATTCAAGAGGTAGCAGGCTTATATTCCCATAACTTTAATGTGACCGGGGAACGTATTTGAAGGAGAAACTTATTGTGAGCATTCATCACCGATTCCAAATAATTCCAAAGTATCATTGGATTATTTAATGGAAATCTGAAGCAGATTTTTTCCTGAATGATTTTTAAGTGGATATTTTAGACAGCTTTCATTTAGGTGGAAACCTCCAGCAGATTTTTATTTCAGGCAGATTTTTATTTAAGGCAGGAATCTTAGATGGATTTTGTTTTTGTTTACACGGACTCAAAGGACAACTAATTTGCATATTTTGCATAAACGTTCACCTGAAGCCCGCATGAAAGTAGCCTAAGCTTCATTAATAAGCAATTTATGGTTTATGCAGAAAATGCTTAAAAATACAATCTGGTTTTGCAGAGAACAAAATTCACAACATTGAATTAGAGTATGTTTGAAGTGATAATGAACTATCATATCTTTGTCAGAAATTGAGACAGAATCAGACTATGATAACATAATTCACATGTCACCAATTTCACTGAAAGCCTTGGTCCTACTTTCATTTTGGTGAGATGGGAGAAAAAGATTCTTTAAATATATTTTGCTAACATCATTACAAAGAAATGTGACTGAAGCAAACAATAGGACAGCAAAACATATGTAAGCATATTCTGATTCTCTCTGGTAATTACCCATAATACTAGCTGAAATGTTGGTCTTTTCTGGCATATATATCAAAATGTGATTTTGGCTCTTTTGATATATACCTTAGTTTGGTGATTTGCATGGCTTTACTAGATACCCAGTGTGAAGGGGCAAATTAGTTGAGACCAGAGAACCATTAATTAAATTTCTAGAGAATGGATGCGAATCAATAGTCTCACTGCCATGTAGAATGTCATTTAGAGGGGAGAATGCTATCCTAATTAAACAATAGCTTGAACAGCAGCCAGACGGACAATTACTCGCACAGTAAACATTATTTTCAGGGTAAAGCTGTCACAATTGAAAAGTCGCAAAAACATTGTAATTATAAAACTACCAGGTCAAGCTGACCCCGATTTTGGCGCCACTGAGGAAGGGTCTGAGAGATTTGACTGATTGGTTATGCTAGTTAAGGGGCATGTTTCCCATGCCAAATTTTCTACGTTTTAATATCGCCTCATCAAAATTTTTAATCAGTCAAAGCTTTTCTGCAAGATAAACCAGTGTAGGCTCCGAGGAATTTGCAAGAAATTCCCTCATAAAAACTTTTGTCCAAGCTATTGGACAAACTGTTTGGATGGACATTTGCAGCAAAGGTAGTGTGACAATTCCATATAATTTGTTGATGCCATATATAATGCTTTGCTGAATTTATTTGTATTTGCATGACATTTGTCTAATACATTCAAATAACACGCTTTATGAAGTATAACGGTGTCGAGTTTATGCATAGGAAGTTGTACATTAATCTTTAGACAAGTTTGACAAAATTGTTTAATTTGTTGTTGTGTTTGCATAAAAATTAGGTTTTCAAAATTGAATGCATTTTTTCACTTAATATGATTACGAGAATCCATGTGACTTCACCGAATTTATAAGATTTCACGTATGATTAAGAGCGAGTGTGAAATGACATAACTGATTGTAATGTATCTCATTTATTCACTGTGTACCTTGCGGCTGGCTCAGAACCACTAGGTCTCGTGTTGTGTGTGTTATTGAGTGATGTTAATGCATGACGAATTAGCTATCTGACTAACTAGGCTCATTATAGGACATGAGGAGTCAATTTATAGTCTTAGCATCTGTTTAGCACCGACAGGAAGATCTGATAACGAGCAGGACATAATGCAAAATCCCTGTTATTATCACTAACAAGAAATTAAGGTTGTCTCTATTTATATTTATTAAAAAGGGAGAAAATAGCCTTAGAGGGTGCAATCCTGAGAGTGTAACCTGAAACGTGTAATCTGAGAGTGGAATCCTGAGACGTGCAATTTTGTGATGATGTCCTGTGATGGACTGTTGAGGGTGGAATCCAGAGATCCAGGTGTCTGAATAGCTATAGTGGAAGTTGAGCGAACCAAAGAACAGGTTATGATATCATATAAGACAATGACGATTGTTCACTCGAACCTATGATGAAATAAATCAATTAGTAAACAGATCAGCTATTTTATTTGAATCCATTTGGGCTTTCATTTGTAAATTGAGAAAGTTTTTTTTTCTAAAAGCTGAGATATTCTTAATGTAATAACTTTGCATAGTTCTTTTATGTAATTGATTAAATTGTTTGTTTACCTGTATGGGGGCTCGTGTTTGTTTGTTCTATATATCTGCTCAGATCTCTATATATTTCATCTATCAGATCTCTATATATTTCATCTATAAGTTTCACCACTTATATTTCCTCAAACCGGGCAATGACATTGAGGGCTGTCTACCTCTAGATAATGAATCCAAATTAAGCAGGTGTTATGAAATGCCCAATATGGCTCATTTAGACCTCCATACTTTTCAATATAATCAAGGTGTCTTGTTTCAGGCACCATAATATTTTTGTAAATATAATTTTTTGTCGTATCGCATGACGCCTTTATTGCTCGCGAGTTATTGTATTAATGTGCATGACTATATATATATATATCAGATTGAAATATTGAAGGGCACAGCCACTATAGAGAGAAGCTCTTAATGTTTTCAGTTGTCGGGGCAGGTGCCATTTTAATTTAGTTAGAGCCAAAGAGTTGAGTGAGTCGTATGTTTTTTAAATCAACTCTTTTTATTGTTTACAATTATTATTCAGTTTCGTAAAAGCACATTCAATATTGTATTATGTGGTCACATCGTTTATCGTATTTGTAATTCAATTTATTATGAGTATATGACCTATGCAATTTGGTAGCGAGATAATTTTACCTGGTTGCTACTATGACTAATTCTGAAAACATACTATGTATGTATTAATGTTGTAGCATAACGTATTTTTATTTTAACTGCATAGCATTCCTACGTCATAATTCAGACGGGATATGTTAACCCATTCGTAACTATCATATATTCCTAAAGTAGTTGCAATTAAAACAGTTCCAATTAAAGCAGACTATTGGGAAAGTTGTTTCACCTATTACTTTCTGTTATGAAAGTATGACAAACTGATAAGTGTTGCAGTGTGATTTATTCAATACACATGAAATTAATTTGCTCACCAAAAATGTAAAAGTCAGAGGGATACAGATATAAGAGTTACACTATTTATGTATGCAAGGTTTCTTTGTATATAATATGTCAATCATAAAGTAAATGACTCCAACATTGGCCCTTATCCTGAAGTTATTAACTGAAAAGTTATTATTTGTCTCCTGTAGCATCAGGTTCTGGTAGTCAGCAGCACTGGCAATTAAAGAATTCATACACATAGATGTTGCTCAAAATTCAAACTAATCTAAGATATAAGCCTCCATACCAAGTCTGATGAAAAGCATTTTGGAAAAACAGCATCAACAATGCAAATAAGAATTTAGTATAAGAAATGGAAGACAATACACAATGAGTAAGAGCAATACCACAAAGCTCAATGTAGCTTTAAATCACAAAACAGCAACAAATGCAACATACCTGAACAAAGCTGACTACATCAACAGAGCTGCCTGTCTGGGGTGGAGCAGCACTTGAGATATGTACTTCACCTCCTCCATGTCCTGATAAAGTTTGTGTTGTCTCTATCTGTGGCTCTCCCTCTGAACTTGATACATGTAAAGCACCTTCATTTCCTGACAATTTCTGCTGATCCACCTGAAAATGAAAAGAAAACAATTTACAATTCAGAAAATATATAGCTTAAACAAAGATTAGCAGAATTAATTGGTTTTTTTTAAATTATAGTTTATTAGTAGAAAATAAGGAATCTTTAACATACCTGTCAACTTGTACATGAATCCTATAATTTGTATGCTGAGGGTGGTTGGTTTGCAGTGTTTAAGAGCCATACAACCATTTTCAGGGATTTCTTTTTAATTTAAAAATTAATCTGATTTTCAAGGAGATCAACATAATTTTATTTCAGATCACAATCTGATGCAGATTATTTTCCTCCATGAGATAAAATGTGATTGCTTGAAACCAGCAATCGGATTAGCTGCAATATTGATGCAACATTCAAATGATGCTCCGCTAGTTTAATTTCTTTATTCAAGCAAATTCCTTTGTACCAAGTACCCTGACAAGCATCTTATTTTTCTTTTGATACATGTAGTGCGTATTACCAGCAAATATAGATGCAATTGTTAAATCCGTCTTTATGTGCAGAATAAATTATTAAAATCTGCTTTCACTTTTGAGTCAATCAAATGAGTCATTCAACACTGACCTGTGTGTTATGACATTGTTACCACTAGCTCGTATTTCGTGAGCTACAATAAAAAATTGAATATGATTTTTTACATTCACATACAATGTATATTCTGATACTGTAAAGATTTTTAAAAGAACAATAAACTATTTCACTTAAACTATTTAAACTATTGAAAGCTAAGAGAATTAGCATGGTTGACTCATTTATTGTGATGCTTACAACTTGAATTTATATAATACATTTACCGTATTTTCCGCCCTATAAGTCGCTCCTGGGTATAAGTCGCGGGAGGGGGAAATCCAGATAATTTTGGAAAATTCAACAGATAAGTCGCTCCTGCGTATAAGTCGCTCCTGCGCACTTACCGTAATCACGTTTTTGATACCGCCGGCCATTGCATACGACTTGGTAATTCCAACAACGTGTAAGTATATTCTTGTTTGAAATTTTAAAAATGGAAATATAAGCAAAGAAGATTTATAAATAATGTTTATTAAGTAAATAATAGCGCCACTGCACGATTTCCGTTTTCTTTCGCAAATGCTACGACGTTTAACTTAAATTCTGCATCATAACTTTTTCGCGTGGTAGTTGTTGGTGCCATGATTAAACTGTATTGACTTACGCTAATATAACAATTTTAAATCATACGTTATTGTGAAACTATCTTTTTTTAATGCTCCATGGTATGAACGGTCCGTATTTATATACCGGTCAATTCCACAACCAGAGCGTATTTCAAAGGCACTTTATAAAACAATTGAAGTTGTTCACCAGCCTTCCAGTTTTTTTTATTAATTACTTTGAAGTTCTCTCAATGAAGCCAGTCTCGGTATTCCGGTCAATTTCCACAACCCGAGCGAACTTCAAAGGCACTTTATAAAACAATTGAAGTTATTCGCCAGCCTTCCAGTTTTTTTTTATTAATTACTTTGAAGTTCTCTCAATGAAGCCAGTCTCAGGTTAATCCAGAGTTTTTATAAACTATTGAAGTAAATTATGAAGCTCTACCGGTACATTTAAATACATATATTGTAGCGACATCTGACCAACACTTTGCTTGAAGCACGTGGTGAATAATAAAAGGAAAACAATGGCAATCGTAATTTCAATATTTTTTTAATTAATAACAACAAATTTTAACACATATATATTGTAACTAAATATTATTTGATTATTTAATTTGATATTCTTGTAGTCTAATACTTACGTGTATGTAAGTTTAGAGCAATTGGCTTGCCGGTATACCGTAGATGTATTTCGCTATAACACAGCATCACTGCGCATCAGTCATATCAGTCATTAAAAAAAATTATTTATCGTACAAGTCGCTCCTGCGTATAAGTCGCACATGTCATTTGAAAGAAAAAAAAACAAAAAAAAGTAGCGACTTATACCCCGGAAAATACGGTAAGTAATAAGCACCATGATAAATAAGTATAATAAAATACTCAACTGATATTGTGGGCTGAGGTTTTATTTGCAAGTTTTCTTGCTCAGCACAACTTACCTGTATCTGAAGCTGACAACTTCACAGATACTGCCACAGAAATGTTACCGCATAGTGACATTGCAAAAAAGTATAGATTAAAGTGAACCAAGTAACGATCATCATTAATATCTGCCTGGTCCCAGCCATAACAGAACCAGTCAGACAGTTGTGCAAAGAAATGGTGTTCTCACTGATGGTTGACAAACCCAATGACAAGAAAACAGACAAACAGTTATATATTATGGAGAGAGTCTTTGAGTATGGTGTGGTACCAAAAAAAACAAAATTGCTTGACATGCCTGTGTCCAGTAGCGGTCATCTTTAATGATACTGATATTGTTTAGAGCAATCTAAACAGCCTTAGAAGCAACTGCACTGGCTTTGCTATTGACAATTGTAATAACATGGAGGAGAAGACAAACTCTGTGCTCTTAAGGGTGAAACAGAAGATATCATCAGTAATGGAGGAATTTGTAGCAAATCTGAGTGCACAAGACTGCATGAAACAACTGATTGTGCTAGTAGATGACTTTAACACCCTGAAACACTGCCAGACTTACTGTTTATTACTTCAAAGGTAGTGGACAGGCTTTTAAACCAATATTCGACAATTGCTTTCTATTCTGAAAACCATGAAGATGTCGAAAAACCATGAACAATATAAAATAATGTTTGCAAGCAATTTAGAGCACCTGTGATCCTAATGACATTGTGTTTCCTTCAGTTCATATTTCAAGTTTAATACCATTTTGGACTGACGAATCACAGATTAAACTGCATTATTAATAGCATGTTCTCTAGAAAGTGTGCATATATAAAACAAGATACATAAGTTTAAAATAATTCCAAAATTTTGTCACCAAAATATTGTTAATGACATTCCCTAAATTTCACTTATATCTACTAAAATCAATTTACAATAAGTAAGTTCATCAAATTAATCAGATTTAATTGTGTTTGGATTCAAATGTATGACAAATTAGTACAATGCTATTCTACATCGCTGCAACCTTACTGAATATTCTAAAATTAAATAATAATTGTTTTGCTTGTGTTATACAAACAGTAAGTATAGGATCCTTTTCAGTAAAATTTACACATTTAAATTCCTATGCCACTGTGAATTCTGAAAATGTAACACATAACTGAATTAATTGTAAATGTCATCATAACACTGAACTATTTTAATAATTTGCACCCTGCTAAATCTGCTGCATGTTTAAGGACACTAGTATTGGAATAGATCTAGTAGGTACATTATTGATTATTAATGAGGTTCCATTTAAGTGAAAGGGGTTTTGTTTGTTGAAATGCCAGGGGCTGAAATATAGCTGAAACAGCAACCGTACTTGTTGAAATATTGCAGAAATCAATACATTAATAGAGTGAAAGTAAATGTAAACTTTTTCCATACCTTGAAGGGGGCATTTGTTAATAATGGAAGTTAGATAAAACTGAATTCTGATTGGACAAGTTAATCATCCAGGGTGTGCTTCCCAGGTGAAGTCTTGTGTTATTTAAATATCTACACTGCAAAAGTAGTTAGTCTAAGTTTGTGCAAGGCAAAATTTCTTGACTCTTTTGGTAGGCCCTCATTAAAGTTGTCCAAAGGACATATGGGTGTCTTTGAGAGTCATGTAGCCAAGAATGTAAAAGAGATGGCTCTGCTAAAGTGGGGCACTATGTCTTAATTTCATACATAATTTTTCTTCGATATGAGTCTTAATTGCTTCAATTTATTCATCTTAAAAGATATATGAATCTTGTATGCTAAGAATATTATTAGGTTTGTGTAATGCTTTATGCCCAATGACTAATTACTTTGCAATAGTGTAATTAATGTAATAAGTGAATTTTGTTTTATCTATTTGTTAGCTAAGATGTGAATCCTTTTAACTGATGAATTGGTTGTGTCAATATTTAGGACAATACAGCTATTTATTGTCAGCCATATGTGTGTATGTATCCAACATTAGTCAAGTAAGTGATTAAAAGTTTGCAGGGAGCCTCATGATCATTAAGTGAAACAGACTATGCAATTGATAAAGTAGCAATGGTAACTAGTTCTGTTGGAGAAATGCATTAATTGTCCTTTACTATGTTTATTGTCAATGGAAAGAGATTGGCTCGAGTTTGTACAGAATTGGATATAAGGTTAGGCCCCACGGCCAATTAGCAGTGGTATGTCTGTTTTTAAATTTGACAGTATTCTGAATGTGTCACCACTAAAGGATAGCTTTGGAAAACCAAACAAATGCCCATTTTGTATTGCATGATCGAGACAAATTTTTTTTCTTCCATTTGCTGAGTACGTTTTCATAACAAAGGTAATGTTTCCTTTGAAATTTCGGCAAACTATTTTATCTGGATGCATTTTTAAAAATGAAATGGCTGTCATTTGGTCGATTGTAGTTATAGTTCCTCCTGCCTACTGAATAGACTACAAAATGTTTTTTTTTTAAAATGTTTTTTTTATAAATTTGTGGTAGCAAAGTGATGCTGCCTTGCACTCGTGCATCAGAAATTTAACAAAGGGTCAGCGTATGATAGACACATGTGCATTGGTCTGATGACAAGGATTATTACAAAAATGTGGGTATTCTAAAAGATTTAATTCTGAATGGAAAGAAGAGGAATTTTACCTACCATCCACATACAAATATCAGTCTAAGTAAATATATTAATTACTAGCGAGTGGCCAAAATTCCGACAAATATAGATTACGAGACAATGCTTCATCCAGTTAATCTCCGCTACCAAAAATGTCAACAACAAAAAAAGCAGATATCTAAAAACATACAGTACTCATGCTGGATGTCAGCATAAGCAGATTATGATGTAACAATGCACTGTTAAGATGGTTTGTCAGAATAGACAAAGAAATTGTTTATATAACAACAGATAAATTTCAGTGCATTTTATATCAAGTTTGCGGTTATCTTTCATGGGGCCTCTGAATTTCTCCACTCCAATCCAATGGTCGTATATACAAGTTTAAACAGCCAACAATGTCGCCAATAAAAAAAAGTCACCAGATGGTATATTTTTCCGCCAATAATGAAAATAAAATCGCAGTTTGCGACATTAGCAACATGTCGGTTCTTGTTTGTGCAACAATTGTATACAGAATTAATTGAAGACAATCACAAAGATGACTTACTGGCTTTACTCGTGGATCAGTAACAAGTAACATTTCCGATAATGTTTATTTTGGCATAACACATCACGAACCAGGTGAAATTGTTAAATTTCAGAATATACACCACGATCGTATTATATTCGAATTCATACTAGAACTCATCCCAAAAATGATTAAAAACATTTCACACACTATTTCTCATACATAAAAACAGAAAAATACACATACATGTAATCAAAATTGCAGGGACCATGCCACGATCGTATTAAATTCGAATTAATATGCGATCTTTTCCCATAATGATAATAAACTTTAAACCCAAAAATATTTTTTCATGTGCGAATGAATAGACAAAGTTTTGGGAGCCATGCCAAGACCATGTTATATCTGAATTCGTGTTATAGCAGGGTTGCAGTTGACCCAATAAAATCATTATTGTCACAGGGAACATGGACACCTGTTCTTTTTTCATAAATATTTTTTTCCTTTCACAGCCTTAGTGTTAAGCATAGGTATATTTTTGCCTAAATGAGTAACAAGCATGGATAGTATGAAAAGCATGTGAACCACAAGAAAGCTCTACCATGTTTCAAAATATTACTCTTTGTCATGGGAAAACTGTTTTGTGGAATTGTTTTTTGTTTCTGAACTACATGCATCTGCTGATCCAATGAGTTTTGTGTGGTTGAAAATTGCAGAAATTTTACAGGTGTAATATTTGACTAATTAAGACAAGATACAACAATAATGCCTGGGAAAGACAACAACCGTATATCCAACGATACTGTGTGGAAAATGTGTGATATGAGATGTGTCATCTTTATATAAGACAATTAAAGCTTCATGTTTGCAATCTGTTGGGGAACATTTTCCATGTTTGAAGAAAAAAAAAGTAATTCAGGCATCTTGTGGTTTTAATATTTTTTTAATCCATTCAAATACAATACATTTTATCTTGTCTAACTTGAAAATAATGTTTTAAACTTACATGTATGGTCCTGCTATCAAATTTCATATATAATTTCTGGGTGCTATTATTTAGGTGATTATAAACAGATTGATCTTAAACCATGTAAATATTGGGTTTTTAATCCAAATAAACTGTCATGGCAATGTTTCATCATAAAACTTGACAACCATAACTACCCGGTTGATCAAAAATGAGCAACTCATTTTATTATTACTATTCACAAAATGATTTTTATTTATCATATTATCTTTCTCTCTCTCTCTATCCAATTTTATCGTCTTAGTTCCCTTTGGTTAGGGGTCTGACGTTTTCTGGCAGTCAGCAGGCCCAGTCTCCAGGCATCACGGTTTTGAGGATCGATTTTGGTCATCTTCCATGTCTCGCGGTCATGATTGATTGTTTGCTTCCAAGTTTTCTTGGGTCGGCCAGCTTTCCTTCAGCTTTCCACCTCCACATTTCTACACCTGTTAATCCAAGCATTGCTTCTCTCTACATGATCGAACCAGCGTAACCGGTTGGCCCTTAGGAGTTCCTCAATCTTTGGTAGGTGCAGCTTTTCCAGTAGGGTATCTGACCTGATATGCTGGGTCTGGTCTGGCTTGACATTACAAATCCATCTGATCATGGCTCTGTCATTGCATTGTAGACGAAATCTTTAATTATAAATATTAATTAGAGCAATTATATTTTATTTCTGACTATGAAGTTTAATACTTCTATTCAAGTTACAAATAATACAAATTAATCAACATATAATTCACTTCTATTAAAGTAATTTGTATGCACAGTAATGAATTTAAAAAATCTGCTTCTATGCATGAGCATGGGTGTCCAAAATTCACTGCTGTGACTGGTGGTGGTAGAAAAAAAATCACTTCTATGGGTGGTCACCCATTTTTAATGTGCATTTCCCCACCTAGGGGTATGTTTAAATGGAATAGCCCTTAGTCAGGAGTGCTTCAATATATAAAAAGTAGCTGCATTTTTGTTATACCCTCTTTATTTATTTTTCTGTCCATATGCAAGCATTCTCATGGTAATACAATAATTGTTACAGGAATAATTGCTTTGATATACTCAATTTTATTATATGTCATATTTGTGATGTATGCATCCCCAATGTTAAGTGGAAATTAGACACATTTCCAAGGATGAGATAAAACAATTTGTGAGGAACGTTTCTGCCTTATATAGTGAACAACACATGTCTGCAAACTTGAAACAACTTCTTCAACTATGGGACAAGGTAAAACATCTTGGGCCCCTTCAAGTTCATTTATCTTTTTCCTCTGAAATTATGAAAGACAAGCATGTTAGCCTTTCTCATGGAACTAAAAATCCATTTATTTAAATTGCTAATACAGTATTGACAGTGTTGAAATTAATTTCACATCAGATTGCTGATGCCACTCTCCTTTAGTTAACTTCAACAAATAATCATTATAATATCACTAAAACAATATTTGATATTATTGGTTTGTTTTGTCTGTTTGTTTGTTTGACTAGGACTTTGAACATAGCTTTAACAATTTTTCAGTCATATCCTTACGATGTCTGCAGTGAGGGAGTTTATAGTGATGTCTAGAACTGTAGCATCATGCCGCACACATGTAGCATGATGTCCCACTCAGTCCCATTATCTTGACAGCAGGCCGACCAGTCCTAGCACTAATCTCTTAACACATTAACCCCTGAGCCAAACAGATAGGCAGGCCCCAACTTGAGAACACTTGGCTTGCACATTTTTTTCAGAGAGCTATGAGTAAAAAAGGCTATTTTTTTACATAAACATTCCTTTAACCCTTTAACTACTACAGCTGTTTTGCAGTTTCACTACTGCTCAGTGCTATCATATCAGTTACTCAGACTACTGAGGCTGATTGCTAGGCTGAATACTAGAGCATCATCAGGGCTGACTATAGAAATTGACAATAAAAACAAGGTTACATAATATTCATTATTTCATTAGTTTTTACTGGATTTTAGTGAAATAAAAAACAGCTTACCTTGTATAGTCTGTTATTCATATATTTCCACTTTATATACTCCTATATCCCATCATACAAGAAAAAAGTCATGTAAACTGTTTTGAATCCCAAAAAATAAATCCAATATTTTCATATGTAACATGAATGAAATCCACTCTAATAACATGAATGAAATCCACTCTAATTACAATGTTGCAATTGGCACCTCTCAAAACAGTAATTATCCACACATTAACGACGATGTTATCATGTATATTACAATATATGTATACAAAAATCAATATGTGCTATGTCTTACATGTAGGACTAATGCCCACATATGTGATGCTGATTTCATACCATTTCATGTCTTGCTTTTAGTCCCCTATTTTCTTAACAAAATTGTTTCTTTCACAAGATTTTCTAGCAGATATTCAGGAATAAATCTGAGTAAAAAATCTTTCATTGCTTAGTGGTCCAAGCTTGATTGTTGAACCATCATAAGAATTAAAAACATTGATTTTGAATACGGCGAGGTCATCACTCCATTGTGCAATTGAAACTACATCCGCCTTTCATCTGATTAAAAATCCTTTGCATCTGGTGTTGAAAATGGGCTAACATCAATATCTGATCCATTTTCAAAGAATGATCCATTAAACTTTCCGATATCGCTTGCACTGGACCCGTTAAAGTCGCTCATATCTGAATCGGAATCCATCTTTGTTTATCTCGAAAACACGTGTTTTGTAAACCGCGGAAAATTCATTTTAGTGTGTCTTTATTTAACCTCTCAGCTTTCCAACTTGTATCAAAATGTTGAGTAAACAATCTTCTGATGGTTATGATAATCAAAAATATGTACACTTTCTTACTTTCAACCAATCAACGCTTAGTTAACACACCGGTATAGTGTGCATATGAGCGACAATGGGGTTTCGAGTACTGTTGAACTTGACACACATGAGCGACACTGGGGTAGTAAACTAGGCTTATCGGCACTGCATATATGCGTCAGTGGGTTAAGGAGCTATTTACAGTAGATGCTTAGATATAGCAGTTGTAGATAAAGGTTTAATTAAGCTAAAATTTGGCACAGCAGTTCTCATTACAATTACGTACAAAAATGGTATAAAAATTTCGAACTACATGCAAAAATAAAACTGACACATAAAGATAACATGATTTTCATACCAATTTGTTTCTCTTGCCATGAATAATCCATAAAAATCCATGATGAATTCACAATGAATATTTAACACTATCAACATGTGAAATTCATACAATTCGATGTACATACAAATTCCACTTGTCATCTCTATTGCAAACTAATTATTGGGATAATGGAACTGGGCTGTTTAATGATTGAATCCATTTTACAATCACGTCAATAATACCTTTTAATAATGCGCTTTTTTATAGTGAAATTTTTTGTTATTCTGTTTAAATAACATTCTTTTCAAAATATCAAACATGTGAAAGATCGTTCCATCTGATTTCAACAACCTTCATGTGTACACGAATAATCTGTGTTTAGGTCAATGTTTTTTTGTTTTCTTGATGAGTCTGGTTCCCGTTGTGGTGTGTAATAGTATCTTGCCAAATTGGGAGTCCAGGGTACTAGACTGACTGTTCAGACACCAGCAAATAAGATTCCTTTTTCTTTCAAAAACACGCGACATTTATTTCATTAGACAATTGTTATGGTAGATGGACAAGTTTTACGTTTAATTAAAAGAGGACACATTGTACTTATGATGATTACACAAAAGAAAATACAAGAATAAGAACACAAATTTCAGTTATTTCAAAAATATTTCATTGGTATTTATTTATTAAAGTACTGCCTCCATTAGGAATAATAATAATAATAATAATAATAATAATAATCAGGACTTTGTTTAGCGCCTAATCTTTAGAAGCTCTAAGTGCTTTACAACATCTATAATGATATTACTACAGAAAAACAAAAAAACAAAACCCATGAAATTGGAAAACATCAAATAAAAAAAATAAAAATCTGAAAATATTTAAGGCACAAAACATTATTAGGTCTTAAAGTTTGTTCTTGCAGTTGAAAAAGGTGAATTTTAAGAGCACTCTTGAAAGGGACCACTGTCTTTGTGTTGAACTTCAATGAGTAATTTGTTCCACATTGATAGGCCCTGGTTTGCAAAAGAAGTTTGTCGTTATGACTTCATTTTCATAGTGGGAACAATGAGTATGTGACTGTCAGAAGAGGACCGTACGTATCTTGCTGGTGTGAATACATGAGTGAGGCTGGATAGGTATGTTGGACTGAAGTCCATCAGTGAAATATAGCACAGAGAACAAATTTTGTGTTTGATTCTGGATTGAATGGATAGCCAGTGTAGGGTACAGAGCAGTGGGGAGGTGTGCTCTGATCGTGGTACTCTAAAGATAATCTGAGCAGCTGTGTTTTGAACTTTTTGAAGTTTCTGGATTAGAAATTGAGACAAACCAGACAGAATTGAGTTAGAATAGTCCAGTGTTGAAAGTACTTTTGAATACACAATTGTTTTAGTGGCATCAACTGAAAGATATTTGTGAATGGAGCTGATGCGTCTCAGCTCAAGATATGCAGCCTGGCATATGCTCATGACATGTTGGTTCAATGCGAGAGTAATGTCTAGAGTAACACCTAGGTTTTATACTGACTGTGTGAATTTGATGTTGGTGTTGCTGATATTCATTGTTTGAGGTAAAGGATGTGAATGAGAAAGTCTCTATGTTGTGATCAGAATGGTCTCAGTTTTATCATCATTCATCTGCAGCTTGTTACATGTCATCCATGATTTCACATCAGAAATGCACCTCTCTACTCCATGGATGGTAGCATCAACTTCAGTTGGGTGGCTAGACTTGTATATTTGGGTGTGATCAGCGTACAATTGGTGAGGCACTGCATGATGATCTATGACACTTGAGAGCTGCAGAGTGTATAGAATGATGAGAACTGGTCCAAGAACAGACTCCTGTGGAACACAACAGCATCGATCAACTGGGCTGCAGTTTATTCCATTTATAGATGCAATTTGTTTCCTGTTGACTAAGTAGGACTTGAACCACTGGTGAAGTAATATATCATGGTCTCTTGTGTCAAATGCTGCAGCCAAATCAAGGAAGGTAAGGACTGTAATTTCTCTGCTACCCAAAGCAGAGAGAATGTCATTAAATACTTTAAGAAGAGTAGTTTCAGTACTGTGGCAAGGACAATATGCAGACTGTACATTGCTACAAAGACTGTTTGAATTCAAATGATACAAGTTGGGTTAGACCAACTTTTTCTTAGATTTTTTTATATGAACAGGAGATTATAAACTGGGTAGTAGTTCTTTAAATCGTTATGGTCTAGTGTTGATTTCATCAGCAGAGGTTTTACGATGTCAGTTTTTAAAAATGATGGGAATTTCCCAGATGAGAGAGATATTAATAACTTCAGTTAGTGAAGGCAATATTGGGTCTAAGCACTCAAGCAGCAGTAATGTTGGAATTTGATCAAGTTCACACGACTTTGCTGCTCTCTTTATCAAGATTTTATGTACTAAATCTATTGAGATTGGTTCAAATGGTCCTAATGGTTGTTGCTGAAATTCTATATCGTAACTGTATGGTGACAAGTCAATTAAAATTGTGTCTAGCGTATCTCTAATGGTTTGTACTTGTCACGGAAGAAATTTGCAAATAGGTCCAGATGGTCTACTAGAGAGCAGGTAGTTGGAAGTGGTGTACATTTGTTCCTTGACATTAGATTGTTAGTTATCTCGAAGAGATCTTTGCAGCTGGAACTCTCTGTGATCTTAATACTGTAGTGGGATAATTTGGATAAATGGGCTATGTTTGTGACATTCTACTTAGCAGCTTCATAGATTTGTTTATGAATAGTGAGTCTGGTGGAAAGCCAAAGCCTCTCTGCAGAGGTGATCTGATGCAAGTTCGTGGGATACACAGATGGATTGCAGAATATTATTATCAGGTGTATGAAGAATCCAGTCAAAAATGTGACCCAGTTTATGGGTGGGTTGCTTAACTGCCTGTTTAAGGTTGAAAACATGAATGGAATCTTATAGTTTTGATGTGTATGGATTTCCAGGACAGTCAAAGTGAACAATGTCCATATTCTGGTCGTTGATAAAATTAACTATTTCTGTGCGCTTTTCTGGTGGTCCTACTGATTGGGTGTTGAATATTGCAATATGCAATGGTATTTCTGAAACAGTTGACACATCTTCAGTGATAGAAATTTCCTTGAATATTGGTAATGACAGTGTACTAAGAATGTTGTTTGTAAAGAATATTGAACAAATTTGATGATTTCTCTTTAAAGTTGATATTTCATAATACTGATTAAATATTTCAAGTCCTATCTACCGTTTTCGACTATAGAACAAGCGACATATCAAAGTTTCTGTTACCCTTTTTGATTGGGATTTTCTTCAAGTTCAACACATATTAATCAGCTATGGGGTATTTTCTGATTTAAAAATGCGATCCACTCCAGACGCAGCATTATAAGCGGGTTCGCAAGTTATCAAGGTGTATGTTATCAAGGGAGTGGTGTACTGATAATACTGAACTCACTCTTAAAAAGAAAGTGACATTTAATAATAAACCAAAATCATTTTAAGTTCCAATAGTTTCATAATACAAATTTGTTCACTTGAAATGGGCTTTGTTAACATTACACCATTTCGCTATCTGAATGTTTTGTTTAGTTTATGAAAGCTATTGTTCTAAACAGGAACATAAGGCAAATGTTCATCATAATATCTTTGAAGCCTAACTATTTTTGGTGTCATGATGTAGTGAATTGAAATATTGATTTAGAAATGACTTTTGTACTTGTCTATAAATTTAACATCTGTAATCTACCTTGTTCATTTTCTTATTGCAACACAACTGTATGTAAATATATTTATGTGTACTACAATTTATTCCAGGAAGAATTGGAAGATTTTTGTGGAATTGTAGTGTGCAGATTAAGCGATTCTATGTCACGTTTTACAACAAAAAGCTTATTATGTGTAGGTATTAAGTCACATGTGAAAATAAAGAGTCTTCAACACTGTAGCATGTGTATGATACCTTCAGTTGTGATTTGTTTCCAGACTGGGTTGAATCGTTTATTTGTGCATCCTTGCTAGTGCCACTATTTGGTTCCATTTCCTTCACATTTGAGGTCTCTTGACTTGTACTCTAAATGACAAAGAAAAAATTTTGCAAAAACATTTAAACTAAAAGTTAAATATGGTTAAATGTGAATATGCACACTCAAAGCAGAAATGTAATTTCTCCTGATAACTTATGTTTTTCAAAAAATTGTCCAACTTGGAAAGAATACTCCACTTGTTAGGATGTCTTGCGAGAAGCCAAGTTGACCTCAAATTGAGCATCAGCCAAGCTTAAGTTACCTTAGCTCATAAAGCCCCATCCTATTTGAATGCTGGTTTGAACTTCTGAACCAAGATCAAAATAGAGGGATTTTAAGTCAACTCACCACTTACATGAAGTCATGCATGTGAGGTAGCATGATGTTCATGAACTCAATAATTAATACCATTTTTCTGCAAGTTCCAAGCAGATTACAAAAGTTTCATTCACCATAACCACTGCAAGAGAAGTTTAGAACTTTAGATTTCTCACCAAAGACATGGGTAGAGGACAAGGTTCCAATATTTTTTTTACGTTAATCAAAAGATGATGGATTATGAATTAATTGTGTATTACAAACTAGCTTCGAGTTGCAAGCAGCTTTTAGATAATCATGTTTGCCTAGATGGGATTTCCAAATGCTAACATCATTATGATAGGTAAATGAACTGATTGTATTTGAAAATAAAGGGCAGAAAACATGAATAATCTCAATGACCCTGACAGGGACAGAGGAAATAGGATCCTAAATTTTCTGTGTAATAACAGGAAGATGAATTGTGAATACATTTTGTATTATAAAATGATTACATGTGTAGAGAAAGTTTTTAAGATAGACATCTTTTGCCATAACAGAATCAGAGGAGTACAATCTTATTTCTGGTCAAAAAATTATGCTTCATGTAGCCATTCATGGTTACATGTTCAAATCTGTGCTAAATTTCATTCATTTTAATCTGACTACAAGATACTTCAGTAAAACTGAATCAAGATCCAAAATCCTATCATAGAGCTAGTATTACTTTGAGGTCACTAAATTTCTGCTATTTTCAGGCATCTGTAAAATATAATGTCAAACCTTTTCAAAGTTCATGCTAGAACATTAATGGCAAAATTATCTTTACTTTTCCTAACTACCGTATTTTCCGGCCTATAGGTCGATGCGAAGTATAAGTCGAATTGACCAATTTTGTAAATTTTCCATCCTTCGTCCATATATAAGTCGATTCGGAGTATAAGACGAGGCCAGGTCAATAACTTGGCTTTGTATTTTATACTACCGGTAGTAACTTCCGGTTGCATGAATATTGATGGTATCGTCGTATGATATTCCATATTACCGGCAATATCCATTGCAACAAGAGCTATGATCATTCCTTCCAGTTGAAAGTTTAAACCTACGGTAATTTATTTGAGAAACTTTGTCAAATACAATTACGGTACTTTATTCAGAGAACCATGCATTGGTACATACACGTGTCTAATTTATATATACATGTATAATCTATTGCATGAAAAGAGTATCAACACCGTGTACTCACCAGCGAATCTTGTAACATACATTGAATCCATAATACAAATATTTCCATCGAAAATATCCACACACGGATGTAAAATATTAAATAATTTTGTCACAGATCATTATTTGACTGAATTCAATGAAAAGAAAATAACAAAAATTACGTAACGGGTGTACGTAACGAATGATGAAATAGTACTTGTTCGTATATTAAATAATGGAAGTTAAAGTATATTCTTATAATAACTACATGTACGTCTCAGGATCTTTGTCTCTGAATTCAGTCATTGTAAATTTCAGCACTTTTTCCCACCCAAGCTGCTAGTCAAAGTCCTTTGAACTTGCCGCCCAGCTAGCCCAGCTATTGCGTCATGTTCTTTTGATGTACTCTAATAAATACAGCAGGCAGAACTGGTTTGTATTTTAACCCGTACTAAATCAATGAAAACAATGCCCATGGCTAAATTCATTATTTACATCTAGAGAAGGGAGTGGGCATCATTTCCTGTTGTACTTAATCCCATTGATATTAAACACGAGTAGTGTAATTGATGCGGATTAATGATAAAGAACAATGGGGTACCAGCAATATGGTAACTAGTATCGGTAGCTAAAGCCAATATCAAGGTCGAAACAATTGCGGCAACTGGCTTTGATTGTTGTTGGAAACCAAATACAAATTTATCAACAACCGGTATAATCAAAGAGAGACACCAAAATGTCAGCTGGTTAAGAATGAATATAGGTGAAGTGTTGACATTACAATTTGCTTTAAACTGAATTGCGAAACTAAAAATCATGGATCACTGATGATCTATTAGTACTGGTAGTCCATCTATATATCTGATTTTAGTGTAGTTTAAAGTTTAAACCTACGGTAATTTATTTGAGAAACTTTGTCAAATACAATTAGAAATATATGATCTGGGGGATTCAGTAGAATGCATGATCTACATTATTTTATAAATAATCATAGAACGCTCGAGTTACTATGGATTACAGCCCTTTGTAGGATCAATTGGATCAATAAAAAAGTTATGCCGGTAATTGCTCACGTGTGTCCAACATTATACTGGAAAATCAAATATTAATTTATCAGTTATTTCATATCTTTCTTTTTTTAGGAACAAACAATATGCTTTGAATTAGTACAGTACACTATAGAGTATAGACCGCAAGTGTGCTATGCGGCCCGGTGAAGTTTTTACCGGTAATTGTTTTCTTTTATTTTATGTTTGAGAAATAAGAAAAAACACGCAAAATGCAAAATAAATAATGACAAAACTTACAAATATAAATGCAGTCATATTATTTTATGACAATTTATTGACATAGTAATTTAACATGAATTTGTACTTCTATGTGACCTGTTTTCGATTATGCCGATTATAGAGCAATATCAATAGCATACCGGATACTGTAATCCATATATAAGTCGATGCAATTTCAATGACAAAATCCATATATAAGTCGATTCGGAGTATAAGACGAAGACCGAATTTTCAAGTAAAAAAGTCTCAACTTATACGCCGGAAAATACGGTAGGAAATGAAAGCACTGTAATTTATCTCAGTGACAATGTAGAGGATAAGGTTCCAATAATGTTTTGATGTTAATCAAAAGATGATGGCTTATGAATTAATTGTGTATTACAAACTAGCTTCGAGTTGCAAGCAGCTTTTAGATAATCATGTTTGTCTAGATGGGATTTCAAATTATAAGGTCATTATGATAGGTAATGTAACGTGGTCGCTGGCGGGTTATCAAAGTGTTATTAGTACAATATTGCACAAGGCCTGGTCAGAGGTATTGCGTAACTTGGAAAAACAACACTTGAAGACCGCCTCCCACTAATTGTCGTTATCTAGGAGATGATCGCTACGGTGTAATATGCCCGGTCAGTGAATATAGTAATCTGAGATGGTACTTTGAACAAGACAACACACGAGCCCCCGTAAAGATAAAATATGAATTTAATTGAAAATACAATTAAGAAAAGATTGACACTGTGAATTACAATTTCTCTCTTTCTGAATACACTTAGTTCAGAAAAAAATACAAATACTGAAGCTTTAAAATAATGGATACATTCAAAGAATCCAAACACTAATGAAAATAAATGAAGTTAACCGTAATACTGAGAGTAAATTTCATCAAGGAATCGAATGTTCATTTAACATTGGACTGTTGGGTGATTCAACATGACCTTGTTCGACGACTGGTTCTTTCTTTTCCTTTTCCCTGCGTGCGTCTTGACTTGCTTGCCCTTTTGTTGTAGGCGGGATTACACAACTCTGTCTTTTGACTTGCTTGCCCTTTGGTTGTAAGCGGGATTATACAACTCTGTCTTTTGACTTCTTTTTCCATCTCTGAATTCGGACTCCCTCGCTCTTTCTTCAAACAAACTATTTTTCCTTGTAAAGAAAAGGGTAAAACGCCCTAAGTATCTCGTTACTTCAGAGTTGAGAAGGTAAGTCCGTTTCCAGGTTCGAAAAATCAGATCTTACTATCAGTGTTATCATTTATACGGCTAACAATTACTATACAGGTCTTCAGATCAATAGAGCTATACTGCTAATTATCGACATCAGAATTCGGGAAAGTCATATATTCCCGTAAATCATTACGTAAAGTGAGGCAATATATCATAACACACAAACCATATTTACTAATATGATAACTTCAAATTAATGTAACACTTTCCAATCATAAATGTACACGGTGGGTTTTCTACACCACCCATTTACCTACGTAAGTATATAATGCTAATTCAGAATTCAAAAGACATTATTAAATCACTGTAAAACAGACTATTCATACAAAATATGAACATATCATGCATCTGTAACAAAGAAACATATCAAAGTACGTTATTAAATCAATGTAATACTGAACTATTTGTATCATAGTATCAATACATTATGCATCTATGCCAAAGATAAACAGCATATACATTACATCATAATAAAGGTGAATTTGAGGTAAATACCTTGTGTTTCTGACGTGTTACAATCGTTCCACATTCAGTTCCCTGGAACCCAATTTTACGAAGTCGTTCTTGCAACGAACCCTCGGAGTCCTAGTGGCAGTTCTCTCTTGCAGAGAAATTTTTAGACTGACTAACCTCGTTTGATACGAAGTATATATTTTCCCCGATTCTGGGGTCTGACACACCCCCTTCCCTATACATTCGCCCAATCGGAATAAATGCTATTCTTACTGACCTTCTGAAAATCATCTATCAAGATGCCAAAAATGCCACTTAGGATCGAAATGTCACCTTATCGTTTGTCTTAATCATTTTGTCAGCTTGTACGTGAAAAATTCATATTTTTAAGCATGTCAAACACTCAGTCCGTTTTCACTCTAATTATTGTAACAGTCTGACCAAGTTAAGAAAACATTCTTTCCGTTCAACTCTATTCCAAGACAGTTGATTGTCGGTTAGCCTACGAATTAATTACTGGATGTCACTGACAAAAAATTTGGCACTTGACAGGTAAATGAACTGATTGTATTTGAAAATAAAGGGCAGAAAACATGAATAATCTCAATGACCCTGACAGGGACAGAGGAAATAGGATCCTAAATTTTCTGTGTAATAACAGGAAGATGAATTGTGAATACATTTTGTATTATAAAATGATTACATGCGTAGAGAAAGTTTTTAAGATAGACATCTTTTGCCATAACTGAAGCAGAGGAGTACAATCTTATTTCTGGTCAAAAAATTATGCTTCATGTAGCCATTCATGATTACATGTTCAGATCTGTGCTAAATTTCATTCATTTTAATCTGACTATAAGATACTTCAGTAAAACTGAATCAGGATCCAAAATCCTATCATAGAGCTAGAATTACTTTGAGGTCACAAAATTTCTGCTATTTTCAGGCATCTGTAAAATATAATGTCAAACCTTTTCAAAGTTCATGCTAGAACATTAATGGCAAAATTATCTTTACTTTTCCTAACTCTGAAACGAAAACACTGTAATTTATCTCAGTGACAATGTTATTAAAAGATATTTATCTTCAATTTAAATGTATTTGATCTATACATGAATAATATTTGGTAAAGGAGGCAATCCCAATTTGGTTTCTATGTGCTATTATTTAATCCTCAGGGACAAACCAACACATTGGGATGTGAAACTCCTCGTGGGACCAAAATTCTGTCCATACTTCATATACTTCTAGAGAAGAATTTGTGCTCTGTCAGTATTATGTAATGGTCAGGTTTTTGTTGGAGGGGGGACATTCTTTTTCCAGTTCACATGATGACAGCAGTCATATCTCCCACCATGACACATACTCAAATTGGCATGTGATGTCCAAAAAAAGTAATTGTGTCCTTCCAGCTTTTATTCACAAGAGCCTGAATGCTGCTTTTTATTCTTCTGTGTTGATTATTAATGCTTGAAAAGGCTTTTTTTCCTCTTTGTCTTCAACATGCTTCACCTGCTAGATGCCATTTAAAAAAAAATTCATACTCAACAGTTTGATCATGCAAACACTTTGCATGAAGAAATAGAAGCAGATTAAAGCATCTGAGGTGCTGCTGTAAAGTCTGTCTCATTCTTGGACTAATTTCACTAATTCTATTATGAAACCTGGATCCAAATTAAACACGGATGAACTTAGTATCCAGATCTTTCAGCAACAATCATTTTCCATACTGTTTGTTTGCTTTTATGAAATAAGACTATTTTAGGGTAATTTTCATAATACTTACAGTAACATTGTTCGGGTTGGCAGGTCTGGCATTTTCTAGTCTGACATAATTCATTTCTCTACTTAATAATTGCTAAAAATAGTGTACTTTAGAATAATTCAGGCTCTTTTTTCGAGCACTATGGACAGTCATCAGTCATTTTGATTAGCTGTGTGCTTTGAATATGTCTAATTTTCACAGGTACAAAATCCAAAGAAATTTTAGCCACAGTACATGAACCTAGCATAAAGTTTTTCCAACATTCTCTCTACTGTGGATGTTGCAATGGAAACAAATTCACCTTACACCTGAGAGGTTCATAATATCATAAGGGCACCCCTTATGATCCATATACCATAAACCAATATAGAGTTATGGTTCATTTGACCTAAAAAGTGTGTTAAATAAATATAATAAATAAATGAAACATGTTTTCTGTAAGAACCTGTCTATCACACATTAAAGTTAGTAAACAAAATTCACTATATAATAACTTTAACATCTCTCTGCACAAAAAATGCTGCTGTACATGTGCATTTATTGGGTTTAACAGCACATCAACGATTAGCTACAATCTGGAAATGAAGAGGTAACAAACACAACAACAGCATTAAAGTAAGAAAATAAATCTTGCAAATAAATATAAATATGTATCTTACCAGATAAAAGATGGAGTGACTGCTGTGTCTTGCTTCCCACTAATGTGGTTTCAAACAATAACTAAAATGCCACACAATCTGAGAAACATTTTTTTAAAGTTTTGATTCAGTCAAACAGCATAAAATTTTATCAGGTCATCTAAATATGGATTAAAACATGCCTGTCAAATTTAAAATGTCCAGATCATTGCACACAAAGTCTGCACTGAAAAAGTCAAAGTACTGAAAGGTATACTCAAAATGTATTTGTAGAACACAACGTCTCCACTGCAGAAAAAAAGCCCAAATCTAGAAGACCCGAAAATTGGATAATTTAAGCTTCCAAAATTCATAAAAATGTTCTTGCTTTCATAAAATTAACTTACCGTAGCAAAGCAAAAAGAAATTCAAAGCTAACCCACAATTTTCTTTGTTCTTGAGAAATTATCTATACTTTAATTTAATTTCATGAATTCAGTAAATTCACCATAGTTTCAATGAAATAGTTGCCATCTGGTTATTAGCAATATGCATGTTATGTAAAAAAAAAATTTTTATGAAAGATAGTAAATTCAATGTAAAGTCAGAGCTGCCATCTTGATTTTTTTACAAAATATTTATTTCCTGGAAAATTTATATTTTATCATGTGAAACATTTATCAACAAACGTTAGTGAAACCTAATTCAATGATTATCTCATGTCAGGGAATAATTCTGAAAGGTGAATTCACAGGCATCACTTAAAACCTATGCTCAAATTTATTATTGTAAACTACCTAATAGAAGCATCCAAAAGAAAAAATCACTTAATCAATTTTGTACCTTTTTAACCATTTCTTCCTTCTTCCTCCAAAAACTTTCTCATGTTTTGTTTTTGCACTACTTGATACACCTTGTGGCTGAATGTTACGAATATGGTTTATCTAGTCTACCATACTTTTTTAGGATAAACAGGGTGTCTTGTTTAATGCACCATAATGGTTCTGTAAATGTGAATTTTTCGTCGTGTTGCGTGAGGCTTTAATTGCTCGCACAGCATGTGCGAATTAATATATTATTGCGCGCTCCTGTATATATATATATATATATATATATATATATATATATATATATATATATATATATATATCAGGTAGGAGATATAGGAGATATTGAAGGACACAGTGAATATTAGAGGGAAGCTCTAGATAAATTCAGCTGTCGGGCAGATGCCAGTGTAATTTAAAGCCAAAGAGTTGGGTGAGTCGCATGTGCTTTTTTCAGTCAACTCTTTTTTACTATTCATATTAATTATTCAGTTTTGTGAAAGCACGTTCGTGTATTATGTAGTCATATCGTTTATCATATATGTTTTATATTTAATGTGGTAGCGAGTTATTTCATCTAGTCGCTATCACGACTAATTTCAAAAACATATTACGTATGTATTAATGTCGTTACATCACGTATATTTATTTTGTATAGTATTCCTACGTCATACTTCGTACCTATCGTATATTCTTTTAGTAGTTTCGATAAAACCCATTCCAATTAAATTAGACCATCAGAAGGGTGTGTTTATTTTTTCATGTTCAGCTCGCCGGTGATGAACAGCCAGATGGGTTTATGAATTCCATTAAGTCTGGCGTGTCAATGCTACTATGACCCACCAATATAGTGCCGACATACGGGTACAAATGTGGAGGGGAAAGCAACCGTGCCAGAGAGAGAAGGCTGTGTCAACTTGTATTTAGTGAAGTAGTATTTTCACTACATGTGAAACAACAAGTAGTGTGTTGACTACATGTAATTTACAATTGTAGTGTTTGACTACATGTGAAACACAACAAGTAGTGTGTTGACTACATATAATTTACAATAGTAGTGTTTGACTACGTGTGAAACACAAGTAGTGTGTTTACATATAATTTATAACAGTAGTGTTTTGACTACATAAGTGTTTATATGAAAGTATACTAGAGTCATTTGTATGCATGAAGTTTACATGAATTTGCTATTTCTTTTGACTACCTGAATTCGATGTAGTAGTCAACTTGTATTTCATATATGTTTTATTGTTATTTTGCCTTTCTGTGTGTTGTTATCACATCATTAGTACTTGTGTTTAACATAATCATTGTTTTCCCCAAACGTGTTTGTTGTTTCTCTAAAGCCCTGCCCGGTCTCAAAGGGTCGGCTCGACAACATTACACTGAACATTTCCCTGTTTCTGATCCTTACAAAAGAATAGCTACGCTAATACTCTAATTCAAATAAAATGCCCAAAATTGCCACATATGCACTAAAGATTCTCCAATTATCATTTCTGATATTTATTTACTGAAAAGACACATCAGTTGTTTTTCTTTCTTGAAAAAGTTTAAAAATAGTATTTTTAAAATTACTTTCATGAATTATATTCAGTTAATCCACACTAAAAAATTTGTTTAAATTAAAACCAAATCTATTTTGATTTGCAAACTGTATGTAACAATTTTAATGTCTTTCAAATTGTGCAGTGTTTGATTCATTCACTGAGAGAATATGATACCATATATACCTGCATATATGCCAAAAAATCTATCCAAAAAAAAAAAAAGCCTGGAAGAAGAGGATTCAGATTATCTGTGAGCCACGTTCCAAACTTTAAAATTTAGAAGTTTTTTCCCACTGTACCATAATGGATGGAAATCTTGGGACACAATGTTTTTTTTTTCTTTCCTTGTCCCAAGACTAATATGCATGTACCGAAATTTCATGTTATTATTCGTACACGAAAAAATAATTATTTTTTTCAATGTACGAAAAATTATATGTCAAATAAATAATTATCATTTTGTAGTAATGACCGTGTACGAAAAATAAAGGGATCAAGACACTCGACAAAATAATGTACAAAACTAATTTACAAAATCGGTCTCATTCTGCTCAACGTTTTAAAAATATGTTATTATGAGAGAGAGAGAGAGAGAGAGAGAGAGAGAGAGAGAGAGAGAGAGAGAGAGAGAACAAAACGTGTATTTAAAACAAAAACATGTTTGTATTATAAACACAGCATGCTATTTTCATGGGTATAATTTTTGATCGAACGTTTGTCGAATGCACAAAACAAATACAAACACAAACACAAACGCGTCTTCCTTAATTGAGATATTATTTTTACTACCGGTAGATAAATAAACTCAAATGGCTTCTGAACTCATTTTCAAATACGCGCGTTTATTTGTTACACCGACTGACGTAATCAGTAGTTCGCATTAACGACGATGTCCAGCGGTTAATGAATAGAAGTATATATTGTAATGACAACTGAACAAATATATAAATCATTATATTTTCTCGCCGATACAAAAGACAAAGAAGGGCAATAAAACGAATGTGAATATATTCTCAGTTAACAAAACAGCTGCCCTTTTATTAGTAGGTTGAGCAACAGGCTTTCTACACATACCGGTAATTGGTGAACATTTTATTTCGGGATTCTTTTCTTTGTCATTATTATTAGATGCCTCAGATACACATTTACGTGAAGATGCCATAAGTAGGGTTTGTTGTGGAAACAAATATGTTTATATTTTACGTACCAAATATACTCGACAGAAAATAAATTGGTAGTTATGCATATCTAAGTGATATACCGGTATCAGCATTTTTCTTACCCCGTTTGAAACGTGATGCAAACAAAGAAATAAAAATACAATAAAATCAGTAACCTACATGCATGATTATAAATGACAATTGTTATATTGCGTGAATCTTCAACGCACTTTAATACTTTGCTTGTGACTTTTGTAGTGATATGCTTCCTAAATCCCCAATATGACCACTGAATGTTGATTTTTTGTTGACAGGTGTAATAAGATCACCATTCCCACAAATGAAACTTACCCGGTATATGAGTCACATACCTTTACCGTATATATAAGCATTAAGGTAAATACCTTCATTACACTAAAAGAAGGAATGAAAAAAACATAGCATATTAGCCCCCCCCCCCCTCTAATTAGAAAGACGTATGTTACTTAGTAAGCAGTGCTGTATGAATAGTCGAGTTGAGGAAATAAGGTGGAATATAAGATTTGGGAAATAGTAATCACAATTACGATAGCTTGAGACCACGTTTGAACTGTAAACATAAATAAATACCCATTTTAGGCATTGCTAGTTATATAAAAAAAATGACATTGTTTATGTGTCAATCAATTGCAAGGACTTTCATTCTGAGTAGAGCAGGCGGTTTCTTTGAAGTATGTCAGAGAGGCTCGAGTCTAACCTTTAGAACAGAATATGAAACTGGGGCACTTTGGGGTTGTGGGAACAATGCAATCCACAGGGAGAAACGGCATGTCTTTTGAGAACTGCACGCATTTTCGACCCGAAAAATCAGCGAATACCGGTATATAGAGAAAACGATGCTGAAATATACCACACATTAAATACTTACTGATGGTAGGTCAAATCTGCGTGTTTTTGGATTTAATCTCACAACTTGGGTTTTTAAAAGATTTATTTTTTGCATGACATACCTCATCGTATTACGGACGGCATTAACTAAATATATTCAATGACCATTTGAATTCATTGGAGATCTATCTGTATACATTGGAAGCATTAACACATAATTTGTTTGAAAACGTTTTTCGTTAGAACGTATTCCGAGTTCTTGGAATTATTGGACTTCAAAGATCATTTAGGAAACAGGAATTTATTCGCCATGCTGTAAGTTAATTCAATTCTTTCACTCCTGCATTTTACGATTTAAAATATTTTCAGTTATGCAAAACTTGTTGATTTGCTACTTTTTGTTGCGTATAATAAGATACTGGAGTCGTAAAATGGTAAAATGACAAAGTAAAAGATCACTGAGCAATATATGTGTGTGTGGGGGGGCGTGTGTGTGTGTGTGTGGGCGTGTGTGTGGGCGTGCGTGCATGCCCGCCCGAATTCATGTTTGGTGACACACTCTTTTAAAATATCGCAACCAGTTGAAAATGAATCGACGACTTGTGCCTCAGCTAAGAACGTGCCCAAAGCCATTATTCATAACTTACTTTGCAAAACAATACCCTGGTCATTTGATGTAACTAAATCGAACTTTGGTATATTTTTTTAAAATCCGTTTGAAAAGTAAATCTTTCCTTCACAGTATCGTAGATCGTATTATGTACGAAAAATAATAGGAAGATGAAAAATAAAATAAAAATTTGTGTACGAAAAATTATTATAGATTTAATTAATTATTATTTCTAAGACTTGATGGTGTACGAAAAATTAAAGGGTATGAATAATAACATGAAATACGGTAAAACATACAATTTTGGTGTCCTAACACTTACGAAACTACTATAATTGTTATTATTTTGTATGTGCATATTTTCTTATTTCTTCAAAATAAAATTAAATAAAGGTAATAAAGACTTCACCATTCATGGGCCAGTTCAAGTTTACCCAGGAGACTAGACTTTACTGTAATGTACAGTATTTACATAGTGCAAGTTGTACTTAACTTCACTTAAATCTTTGTTTATACCCTATAATATTACATGCAGATTTTGCTTTCTTCTTTGTTTCTACCAAATCGCATTCGTCCAGATCACATTTCAGCTAGATGCACATTAGGGTGCATCAAACGCCCCAATGTCAACCAATTATGATGTCCCTAGTTTTAGAACATTCCTTTGGTCATAAAAAGAATTTCTGCCAATTGTTGTCTAATTCCAACATTGTTTAGGGGGTCCACCTCAATTAGCAAGATTTGCATTATGAAGCATTATATTGCGATATTGATTTAGCTGAATGTTATTTGCTGTTGACCTCTTTACTTATTTAATATTTTACAATGGTATTGAAACTGATTAAATAAGTATTCTTTGCTTGTTTATTCAAGTTGTTTGTGAAGTCTGCAATCTTTGAAAGTGAGTTTTTACAAAATATTTCAATTTTATCTAATTTTGTATTAAACTTTTTTATTTTTATTGAACTTATTATATTATACTTTCATGTTGTCGCAATTCTATAGCCTGTTTTACAAATGTTATATGCAAACTGTTATTAGTCCTTACAGGGCTGTTAGATTTAGCACATGTTGACTGTTAAGTGTTAATCACTATTGTTATATTCATGTTGTTGCCAGACGCCAGTTGAATAATGGAAGGTAGTGAAGAGAGTACCGTTCTAGGTCTGCAATCAACTCCTCGTTCGGCTACCCTGTCCCAGAAAACTCCTACAACAAGACACTCATCTACAATATTCGGTCTTGGCAGCAAGATAACGACAGAAGACTCAACAATTACTGGTTCGCGTCTGCCTACATGTCTGTAAGTCTTGCGGTGTTTGATGCATCATCTAGCTGATGGTGCGCATGAAAACTGTACCAGATGGGAAGCAGCTAAAATTGTCTTGCCAAAGGTATGTGTTTTATGAGAAAGCCCATATTTCGATGATTACAGAACGCAGGGCATGCGAACGATTAATTAAACTGCTTGACAACAATGCTAAAAGTGAGAGCAATTCCAATCAACCGCCGATCAGCCCCGAACTCCCTGAACAAGCTAACAAATATGAAAGAAATGCTAGCTCAGACATTCCCATTGTGGCCTGTAAATGCAGAACAACTCATCAAAAATCCGGAAGATGTGGCTTTCCTGCAGTCAATGAAGACCAACCATCTGGCAACATTCGGACCACGTGACAAAGTCCTTGCAGCCAAAGTCCAGCGTCACGAACAAAGGGACAACATGGAAGCACGGCGGCGCGAGAGAATGCAGAGTCACTTGAAGTCGATGACTGCACCTAAAATACTCCATAACAGCGACAGTAGCAGCAGTTATGAGGATGTTGTTAGTGATGGAGAAGTTGGCTCATTAGCTGCTGGTCCATCCATTACACCAAGAACTTCGAGAAGTCACGAGCGAACTGCTTGCACAGGAACACCTGCTTTCATCCCTCACGACATCATTCAACGACCCAAACTTGTTCAACTAGCTACACGTCTGAAGTTGACTCGAGTGCAACAAGCTGCATACACGAAGGCATTAGTGGCAGAGGCAGGTGGTGATACTTCAAAGATATCCACATCATACTCAACCGCAGACAAGTCCAGGCGTCAGATAGGAAGATTGATAGCAGAGAATTGTAAGGACCAATGGATCCCGCCAAAATTGGTATCCCTGCATTAGGACTCAAAGCTGATGCCATCACTGTCAAACCAGAATATCACAGAAGAACGTCTCACTGTCGTCGTAAATGTCACAGAATTGAAGAATTTGCTGAGCTGTGCACAGTGTTCTTTGATGGAGAAACTGAAGATCATCCTGTAACCTTCAAGCGACCAGGAGCCTTACAGAAAACCAGATGGATGGCTAAACTCATCTATTCGATTAAGATATACCTGTTTGAGCTGCAAATTCAACAACTACCACGTAACACTATTACTACACTGCATCAAGTTCCAAAGGTGAGGGCGTTTGTGAACTTCGCAACACTGGTCTACAGCAGCTGGTGGATGACGTGCAATTCAGCGGTAGATGCGCCGTGGAACGACCTGCAGTTGTACAAGTCTTTATTGCAGTACAAGTTCGTGAATCCAGATGTCTCTCAGAGTGCACTGCATGCCTTCAAACTGCATCTCTGGTACCTGACTGCAGAGATGATTCCTCTTGCTCTATGAAGCAGTAAGGTGTCTGATGCTGAACGGCAAGCCCTTGCAGACAGTCTGCTAGCTGTTAAACCAGAAACGGCCCTCTTGGCACCACAGAACCGGTTTGGAACAGGCTTTGGCAAGCCAAAGTTTCCAGCAACTGTTACTCTAACCACAACTCTTGCTGATTTTGCTAGTATTGATTCTGTACACATTCACTCTTCTTCAGCTGAACGCTGAGTTCATGACTGAAGAAGTTGCGAACTGGCCAAATTCTGCTGCGTACCAAGCTTCTCTCGGCAACCTTCAATCGCTGAATGTTGTCAATGACTGTGCTGAGAGAGGTGTTAAGCTCAGCTCAGATTTCTTGGCATCAGCAAGAGGTGAAGAACATTACCAGAACGTGCTGCAAGTTGTTGAGAAGGACCGTAAAGAACTGCCCAACTTGCGAAAACGCTAAGGACATAGCGACTAACTGAAGAATCTACCAAATAACTACCATTGACTTTAAAACATTGCTAAATGTAGAATATATTTAACTATATTTAATATTTTAAACATTGAACAAATCATTTAGAAAAATGTTGAAAACAACATATAGTCTGAATTCATTGCAATGAAACTATTGTCTCCGATGAGTTGAAAAATGTTAAAAGATGTAGTGAATGATTAATTTGTTATGTAATAAATACTTCTAACACCCGTTGTATAAATTTAGCATCATACTATTGAATAGAATCAGATAAAAACTGAGCATGTACTATTGCAATATCTATATACAACTCTGCATGCAATATTATATAACATAATGACATGTTTAAAATGAGTGGAAAAACTGGAAATATGCGCCAAATGGCGAGTTTTCGATATTTTGACAAAAAATCATTTGAATGGTGGACCACCTAAATGTACTTCAAACTTCACCAAACTTTGCCATAAATTTTCTTTTTTTATTTAAAAAAAAACTAGACAAGGGACAAAATGATCCATTGAAGTTAAAAAAAATATGGGGCGTTTGATGCACCCTAATGCACATGTACATAGTAGTTTCACTGACATTGATCATGAGTTGTTTGTTTTCAATGATATAAGCAATCCTACAAATTTAAGTAATCTTCATGGAAAGGTAGACATGTTTAATTGTGCAAGGCACATACCCAGCATATATTCACATATTTGTTACATGTTCATGAAAAAATAAAAAAGGCTAATAATCTGATTGTAGATTTAATAAGATCATCATCTATCTATTTTAGGTTTGTGTTTTGACTAAACAAAATCACAATTTGTTTCAGACAACAATACAGGCCAGTTATTCGTTATAACCCTGAAACTGGCTCGTGTTCAGAAGGAATTTTGTCTGGCAGCTATACCAGTACTTTGATGTGTAATCATATTTTACTCCATAATATTAGCACAATTAGTGTAGCTATGTTAAACTGACTCTAACTTGTCACTTACATCAAAGCTAACCCCAACTCAGTTTTTAGAGTATTACAATAAATTTTCAAGCTTTATACATACAACTTCATAATTATACGTTGGAGATATTATTTATATTTAGTGCAGTGTTACCTATGATTCAATCCAAGGAATGTACTTCATTCAGCAATTAACCTTCAATGTACATGTAAATATGCTCAAAGGCAATCTCATCTAAGCACTGAACCCTATTGTTGTTTGTTGTTGTCATACTTGGATCATATTTTAAGGAGTTAGGTATTAGAATTTCAAGGCATAATAATTACTGATGTATTGATCCAGAATCAAACACAAAATTTCCTATATGTGCTATGTTTAACTGAGGGATTCCAGTCTAACATAAATATCTGGCCTCACCTATGTGTACACACAAGCAAGATACTTAAGCTCCTCCATTAACAATCGTATACTCATTGCTCCCACTATGAAAACGAAGTCAAATGGACAACATTCTTTTGCAAACCAGGGCCCTGCCATGTGAATCAAATTGCCCATTGAAATTAGACACAAAGACACAGTGGTCTTTTTAAGAGTGCTCTTAAAACTCACCTTTTTTGACTGCATGAACATACTTAGAAACCTAATAATGTTTTTTATCTTATATGTTTTCAGCATGTTTTTATGTTTTCCAATTTCATGCTTTTTGTTATTTGTTTTTCTGTAGTGTAGTTATGTCATTATCAATGTTGTAAAGTGCTTAGAGCTTCTAAAGATTAGCCACTATACAAAGTGCTCATTATTATTACGGCAATAAAACCATGCACTACCAATTAGTTGAGCTGAATTTGTCATGCCATCAGACTAAAGTTTTCCCAGTTACTAAAAGTAGATTTTTTTTTTCAAAAATGAGGCAATTAAACTTGGCAAATAAATGTGTTTTAAATATTGACAATACCCAATGTTGAGAAATTGAGTGTTCTTAGTAGATTCTTGCTGAAATGGTCTACAAATTTTATAAATTGTTGTAAGTCAGCATAATATTTTCAGCACATAGTTGGTGTTATTCCCAAGTTTGAAGTCTGCTTCCATCTTAATTAATTTAGTCAAACCTTGACCCAAACTAAAGGAAAAACTTCATAAACTTTGTTAGTAGCTAAAACCACAAAAAGGATATCACTTTGGACTTGCATACTGACCAGTCATGTGGCCATCTCATAGTGTTCCTTAGGGTATAAAATTTAATACAATTTTGGTGAAACATGGACATTATGAATTGAACAGGTTTAAACAAAAGCATGTTATCATCTACATAATTAAAAATCTTCCAACTGTAATACGGTAGTACAATATTTAAGTGACATCATATTACGACCAAGGAATAATAAACACATTTACAAAATGGTGAACACATTGCAGCAATGAAAAAATATTTCTAAATTGAACTCCACAGTTACTTTAAATCTTGCAATTAAACTAAAGATTTACTTCATATTTATTTTCCAGATTCTATATAAGTTCCAGTTATGGGCATAATACTTTACTTTGATAATATTGATTATCTTAAGTGGTGTTTGTCTTAAGAGTGTCACTTTTAAAGAATTAAAAGGTATAGATCATGCACAGAAAAGAACTCTTGAATATATTTACTGAGTTTAAAAAACATAGTCACAACCGTATTGAAACATTTACATGCAAGATCACCTCATCAATCTTGTGTTGATCTTGTTCATATTATGTTCTTGACAATTTAAGTTTATTTTACCAAATATGATTAGAAGTAGAAATAGTCTCTAGATGGGTAGCAAGTTTTGCCTATGACTTTATTAATATCTCGTTCATTATCAAGTTCATGAGATCGTATTATTTTCAAGTATATCAAAATTGAAGAACAAAAATATTACTTCCAGAGTGATTACATACTCAGTTAGATGCTCAACTCATTAATATCAATGTTGCTCATTATCAAATGTATTCATGATCATGATGACAGAACTCTCATATCTCATTCAGCCCCGATCCCATCAATGCACGTGATCTGGTTTTGCATTCAATGGCCGATCCCACTATGTGTCAAAGTTTCTTGACTGCATTCAATGGCCGATCCCGTCTTCAGTCTTTTTGAATATGTGTTAGATACAACATCTCTGATTGGTTACAAATGGGGCATTTCCAAATTCAGATAAAAATTAAACAATCAGAAATATTTTTACTTTTCTTTGTGCAAACTTGAATTATTCAGAAACCAAGTGTTACTAATTGAGAGCAGTTTCACTACACATGTTCTGTTCTTGAAAAATCAAATGATAGCAGACGCAAGAGTGATTTTTGATGACGATGAGCAAAAATGAGAAGTTTCTTGGGTTTGATATAAAAAAAATTGAGGAAGCAGAGGAAAGATATGTTTGGCAGTTGGATAATTTGCGAGATTGAGAATCAGACATTGAAATTTCTTGAGACTGAATCGTCAGAAGAGGATGCTGATAGCGAAAATGATAAAGAGTTTCTGCCAATCTAACAGATTGGAGCTATCATCTTTGGCCTGTCCAAATCAATGATTTTAGTGGACCAAATCCCAGACTTACAACAAACATTGACAAGGAAAAAAAAGACATTGATTTTTTTTCTCATTTGATATTTCTGGAGAAACTGTACACGGACATTGGAAACGAAAAAAATCCATATGCCCAAAAATGCAAAATTTATTGTATTATTGGTATCACTGAATAAAACGTGGTATCCAACCTGTAAAATGTGTTCACTGAACAAAGTTTGATCTGAACCAATAGATGGATGTAAACAATGCCTAGTAATTTTATGTATAAATTGTTTCAAACCATATCACATATTAAATTTTCCTGATTTATACTTATTGAATTAGGTGCTGATGATGTGATATTCCTAACAATGTTGCACATAATTTTGTAAATAGTGTATAAATAAATTGTGAAAGACTTAAACAAATAGGAATAAAAATACATCACTGTGTAGACAAACTCATTTGGAATAATTGGTGCAAATTTCTTATATTGGATATAAGAAGAGAAATTAAGGCAAGTGTGAATGCATGTGTATGATGTTTACAATAGTTTCCAAACAGGTAAAACACTCTGGGGCACAAGCAGCTAGACACAGCTTAGTGTTGCTAGGGCACAGTAGCAGTGATACTGATAACTATGCTGGGGCTGAAGGAGTTATTCCAAGCTTTATCAAAGTCAGAAATATCATCCAGGCCTCTCGAATATATATGGATTTCACTTGTTATTGAACTCACCCAAGATCTTGATGATAAAATGTAACAAGGTCAGTGAGTCAATTGCAATAAATTTATGTCTACAGATCTCACTCCTACTTAAACTCAGCCAGGAGCTTGCTAATATAAGCAAATACTTGAATTTTACTCAAAACTGGACGACAAGTATGGAGTCTGGAGTGGTAATAAATTCAACCAACCAGATGCAAGATCACCTCATTAATATCCATGGCTCTTACTCAATATTAAACTCGTCCCAAAGTTTGATGATGTAAGCCCATATACCATGATGCAGAAATTTCAGAAATATGGACTCTTGAGTTATAAGAAGCTAGTGGGATAATGGAAATCAGATAACACAAGATACACAACATACATACAGCCATACTAGCTTGCATGGCTTTACAGCTATTGTAATGAACACAAATTCAAGTAAAATGCCCCTTTGTCTGTGTACTCCCGTGTGATCACTGGTTGTTTGTGAGGTCTTCAACCTCTGGGAGGCTGAATGTAGTTCCTGTGTGTGCACTGAAGGCAGTTAATCTGACAGACACATTTGTCATCAAATTTTGGAGTATTTTACTGTTTTAATATGTGTACCTTGAGATGCAGCGACTCTCCAACTGTGCCCAACTTGCAAACAAAATGGTGTGGCTTACAATCCTACCATCTCATCATCCCAGGTTAGGTTAGCAATAGCATTAACTTGTGCAAGCAAGCAAATTTATCACTCTTTAATTTACACCAGCTCTAGTAATATATTCATACCTTCCTAGTCATTTCTTGCTTCTCCTTTGGTTCTGTACTACTAGCTGCTCCTTGTGGCTCATGTGACTGTTCTTGCTGATCCTGACATTAGAGGACACATTATAAATATGCACATTATAAATATACAAATAAATTTCAAGAGTCTGTTCACTGTGTTGCTACTACCTGACACAAATAGCCAACAACAATCACCTCTGTAGCATTTGTTTGCCAACATCATGACATTTACCTTACACCATTATCAATTTTACTCTTCAAATGAATATATTTAAACTTTGGAAAACTTAGTATCTGGTTTTTCTCAAGACTGAGAATACACTGGTAGTACTTCATCAGAGCACCAATGTTCTTTCATAATAAGAATTATAATGGATCCTACTTAGCATCTGCACTGAAGTAATTTGGGTTTTTAAATCCAGTTATCGTTATTACATCCATTTATCAAGACAGTTGCAAAATCAACAAACTGAATGCATGTTAGTCTATGTTTTTATGCCCTGAGATTGATAGTACTAGTTAATGATAAAATTATTTAATGATATTACTAGGGCTGTCAATGGGTACTCGTGTACCTGACCATAGCGAAAAATGCGGGCATTGAAAATTAATGACAAGTGCCCATTCACAAAAAGAAGTTGTCAACAACACTATCAAAATATCATATATCATCAGCAGCACACTGGTCTGAGTAGTCCAAGTTTCCTCTGACCCTTGCCACCCCATTTCTGATATTTGGACATTTATGTTGGGGTGTAGGGTCAGAGCGCATTTCCTATAAAAAAAGTTGGAATTCGCCGACACCATTTGATGTCAACATGAGTAGCAGCTTACAGCAAACTTGAACGATCTTTCATCGAGATATACCAGCATGAAATCGATAGGAATATGATTTATTTTCTCAAAAATCATGAGCATAGCATTTGTTATGCCTTTAATCTGCCGACAGACGAGACGAAAGTGCATCATTCTTGAAATTTGTCCCGGTTCTAGCTATTTGCATTCCTAGTCACATGACTACACAAATCTTGCAACTTAGGTCATACAGTCATGTGATATCAACAATAAGCAAATTTCCAAATGTTACTGTACATATAATTTGGACATATTATATAGTAGCCACATAAATAAATATAGTATGTTCTCTCCTCACTAAACCATACAGACGCTATAAATATAATTCAAATGAAAGTAGAACAAGGTTTGCTATAAATAGAACATGTTACTGTAGGAAAGTACAAGTCCACAGACAATAGTACTCATAATTACAGTACGTAAAGCGGTCTTTTCTAAAATACGGTCTGTGGGATTAATGGAATGTTAATATAAACAAGATTTTTGGAAGGTGGATATACCAAAAAAGGGTAATCCATAAATGTTTACGCGTAATGCGTAATTTAGTGGGGAAAAAATTTGTTGCTCAAGGGTTGTACATGTATTTCATGTTCTAACGAGTACCCAGGTACCCGTTAAACAGTGCAACGGGTACCTGGGTAAGTTTTCCATGGTTTTTGACAGCCCTAGATATTACTTACCTTTCAAAGCAACCCATTCATCCACAAACAAAAAAGAAACCTGCAATGCAGTTCAGGTTTGTTTGTTACCTGCTCGTATTTAAAAGTTAATATATTATTGGGCATGCCTAGATTACTTTTGACAAATGTAATTTGCTGGACAATGTTGTTTGGTTTAATGATTTCATTTTATTTTCTTCACTGGAGAGAAAATTATTTCCCCTGCTTTTCACTAGATGTGCCAGGCTGTACATTTTCCATACAGAAAACTCTATTAAACTGCAAAAACAAAATATATTGCAGCATTTATCCTGGAAACCCTGGACATTCTCCATGGAAAAGGCTGGGCATGCCTGGAAAAGCATTGATAGTTTGGACTTAGAATCTTGTTCGATACATTTCTGCATGCATATGAGAATCTTGTTAACAAATGCATGCAGATTTTGCATGCTCATGTGTGCAGTCTGTTCAGTCTTGTGAGACTAAAAAAAACAAGCAAAATTTTCATGTGTGCAGGCTTTGGACTTTGATTCCAATCTGACACGTGTGAAATTTGTTTTAAGTTGGATTTTCTCATATGTGTGTTCCACATGAACAATTTGGACTTAAACGTTCTATGCAAATGATGGATATCAGGCATTACATCCAGACTAATGTCAAAAAGACATTTTGCTGGAATATAGTATTGCTAAAAGACAAGATTCTGATGTTTAACTGTTTCATCTGTACAGTGTATTCAATGCATCTGAAACAATGGTATCAAGAAAATGAATTTGTATTAAAAATATTACTAGCAAATGTACAAGAAATAATTTTATGTTAAAAAAGCCCTTAGTTCAATTAATCATGAAGGTTATTATTTTTATTTTCACTAATTACATTTTGTAATATTGAATATTACCAGATGTATACATTGCTGAATGTGTTAGAGATAAAAAAAAAATTAATAATAATAATGATAGTCATCATCATCATGTCTCTTGACCTAGTGATATCATTGAGGCACTGTGCAGCTGAACATCTGACTAGTACCCACCACTTTTCTCGATCATGTCTGTGTCTCAGCAAAACTTTCCCTGGTCCATTATGTGATGTTGTCAGTCCACTTTTTTCTCTGTCTACAAAACTGCTACCATCTTGGACACTACCCTGCAGTACTGTTGTGGATAGATAGTTGGCTCTAGTGACATGGCTATACCTTTTCAGCTTTCTCTTTTTGACAGTGGTGAGGAGGTCTTCATAATGACCTATTTTGTGCCTGATGGTGTTATGCACTTCTTCATTTGTGATGTGGTCCATGTAAGATGCCAATGATAGTTCTGTAGCATCTCATTTCAAGTGCCTGTATACATAATTGTAATTCTGTTGTAAAGGTCCAGGCCTCACATGAATACAAAACTCTTGAGATGACTAGTGCTCTCAATAGTCTGATTTTAGTTTTGAGACAGATATACTTGTCTCTCCAGATGAGTCTTAGCTTTGACATAGCTGCCATTGTTTGTGCTGCTGGTGTCAAAATTTCTGCTCTTTATCCTTCTTCTGTGATTATGGAACCAAGATATCTGAATTGGCCCACTGTTTCCAGTTCCTGTCCTCTGACTTTAATCTTGGTTGAGATTTGTTTGCCACTATTTGTCATCAGCTTTGTCTTTTCGGCACTTATCTCCATGTCAGATGTTTCATCCAGGTTTCTTTACTAAAGTGGCAAGCTCATCTTCACTGCCTGCCAGCCCATCAATGTCATCTGCAAAGCTGAGGTTGGTGATGTTACACCCTCCAATACTGACTGTCCCACAGTGGTTTTCCAGGGCTTTGCTCATGATGCGCTCTAAGTAGATGTTGAAAAGCATGGGTGACAAGAGACAGTCTTGATGTACTCTAACTATTGTCTTGAACCAGTCCCCTACAAAACCTTGAGCAGTTGCAGCACTGGCAGTCTTGGCGTACAGCTGCTTGATGGTGTTGGTCAACTTTTGACCCATGTTGTACTTCTTCATTCTGGCCCACAATACCTCATGTCACACTCTGCCAAAAGCCTTTTTTGAAATCTATGAACACATGATAGATGTTTTGTTGATATTGTGAGTACTTTTCACACAGAACCCTAAGATTGATTATTTGTTCTGTTGTGCTTCTTCCACTCCGGAACCCTGCCTGTTCTTCAGTGATTATTTCTTCTGCTTGTGGCTTCAGTTTGTTCAAGATGATCTTCATCATCACCTTACTAGTACGGCTGATAAAACTGATAGTTCTGTAATTTTGGCACAGCTGGAGATTGCCTTTTATGGGGAGTGTTAGAATCAGTGACTGGGTCCACTGTGTTGGCCAATTGCCTGTCTGCCAGATCTTGTTGCAGATTTTTGTTAGTAGTTCTATCACTGATTCCCCACCATTCTTGATAAGTTCAGCTGGGATGTTGTCTACTCCAGCTGTCTTCCCATTCTTCAGTTAACTTATTGCTGACTCGACCTCTTCTTTGAGAATATGGAAATCATCATGATTTGTGGAGCTGAACTTCAATCACCTCTGGGTCTCCTGTGGACGGAAGGTTGTAGAGTTCTTTACAATACTCAGTCCATCTTTTTGCAATGTCACTTGCTTGTGTGAGGCAATTCCCATTTTCATCTTGAATGATACTGACTGCTTCTGTCTGGTGAGGTCTTTCACAATTTGGAAAGCCTTTTTGCTGTTATTTTTTATCAGACTGCTCTCTATTTCTGTGCACTTTTGTCCAATCCAATCTTCTTTTGCTTTCTTCAAGTTTTTTTTCTGATATTCTTGTTTCTTTCTCGATACTCTACTGCCCCTGTTGTGTGTCTGGTGTGTTTGAGGTCTCTTCAGGCATAATACAGATTCAGAATCTCTTCTGTAACCTAGGGTTTTTTCTTTGGGCAATGGAGGCCAGAGATGTCAGTGGCAGCTGTTGTCATAACTGTGTTGAAAGTGTCTGCCATCACTTCAACATCAACATCCATCACAAGGAATGGAGCGAATTTTCCTCCAATTGCGACTTTGAATGACTTGCAGATGTTAGGGTCCTTCAGTTGTTCAAGGTTGAATTTGAGATTGATTTTCTTTGGATTGTTAATTTTCTTCAGTCTCACTCCGAAGTTCATGATTGTGATCACTCCCTACATCAGCACCTGGAAATGTTCTTGCTTTGACTCTACTGATGCCAGATCGGTACCGGTTTTAAACCAGTATGTAGTCGATCTGGTTATGATGGGTTCCATTTGGTGCATGCCATGTCCAGCATCGTGAAGCTTTATGTTGGCCCAGGATGTTGGCTAGTACCAAGTTATTGTAACTTGTGAACTTGAGCAGCCCTCTCCCTCTTTCATTGGTAAGATAATTGCAAGAAGGTCCATAATGATAATCCTAGTCATTTAGAGCATCTTTGCCAAATTTGTCATTCCAGTCTCCTTGGATAATGAGGATGTCTTTTTTACTTACAATGTTTATTATACCCTGGAGTTTGTTGTAAAACTCCTTTATTTCTTCATCATCATGATGAGTAGTTGGAGCATAAACTTGGATAATTGTGATGTTAAAGGGAGATGCTTTCAGACGAATGGAGATGAGTCTGCTAGATATGGGGTGGCATTCAAGCACAGATCCCTTGATGGTTTTGTTTACAAGGAAGCCTACTCCATTTATGGACTTGTCCAACTCTCCACAATAGTATAATATATGCCAATCTTCAGTCTGGTGTTCTCCTAGGGCTTTTCATCTTACTTCAAGAGTCCCAGTATGTGCCATGTGTAGTGTTCCATCTCATGTGTCAACTCTTGGAGTCTTCCAGTTTGCGCCAGAGTTCTAATATTCCAGGTGGTGATGGCAACATTGTCTCTCACTCTGATTTTATGCAAAGTACCAGTAGCACACTTGTCACATCTGTCCTGGTGGACAACAGCAGGCACGGTCCTTGTTGACCTGGGCAACGATCAATCTGATATGATAACTTCAGATTTGTCTGTCATTATCAGTGTGTCTTGGACAAAATTCATCTGGCAGAACCCATCTCTCTCCAGACCAAGGAGTTGCCAGAAGGAGATGTAGTATATTGTCCAACTGCCTTAGGGTCTCCACTCCCAATTTTCTTTTAGGGTTTACTCCCTTAACCTTTGGCTAACCAAAAGCCAACCTGCAAGGCAGCAAGAGACTCATGAATTGGCAGGTTTGTCCACTTCCCGAGCAGATAGAGCATCTGCCACTGCCCAATGATAATGACAGTTATAAACAATTATTCCATATTTATCGATAAAAGATCAGTAAATAAATGATTTTATTTCCTGTATTATATATACACTTCTATACAATATCAATGCTTAAAAATAGGAAAATTAATCATTACTTAAATGTCCATTCTTTTGTATCTTTGCTCATATTGTAATTTAAATTATAGTTTTTCTGGTTATTATTACTTTAAGAGTTGTTGTGAATAATGTGAAATTAAATTACATGTATAGTGATAGTGATTTCTATCATCATCATGATCATCTGCTGACAGAAGAAAATAATACTTAGCTTCATACTAGATACAGAGTTTAAATTGTTAAATGAACTAGTGTAAAAGTTCCAGAAAAATTACAGAAAACTGACAAAAAAATAAGCTTGGGTCAGAACAATAAATAAGAATAACCAAATTTGGTTGAAATTCAGAAATAATAAAAGGGTCTTATTCATCAGAATTGAAAGTGGGTTTGAAAATCTGGGTATATAGCAGCTAAACAATGACACAGAAGGCTGGCAATCAAATTCAGCCATGGACTCGTCAATATTAAGCTGCAGACCAAATCTGAATTAAATCTAATAATAATTAAGAGAACTGTTATGCAGAAACAACAGTATGTGAGTCGGACAATCAAAGCCTAAAAGTCAGCTTAATGAGAATGCAGTAATTAAACTCAGGCAAAGTCTCATTATTATCAATCTGCAGATCAAATGACAGAAATAAAAGTGTGATATGGGCAGGCAGATGGATGGATAAACATGCCCAATTTAATATCCCCCGTTTCCACAAAAGCAGGGGACAAAAAGCATTCAAGGTATTACTTATAACTTGTATCTACAAGAGGAAACATTTTCATATAAATTTTACCAGATATCCAAGTACAAATGTGTTGCATCCAATCCATGAGCAACAAAAATAAACAATACAGTCCTACCCGTTTATATCGACATCGCTTATCTCGACAAGCCGCCTATGTCGACAAAAAAGCAAAGTCCCGGTCCCATGGTCTACTATTACTATCAAATTGTCATGCCTATGTCGACGTCGAGATAAAAGAAAAACGTATATGTCGACAGAAGCCCTTGGTCCCAGCTTGAACAAATCCTTTGTTTCCAAAACGTTTATCTCGACAAGCTGCCATTTAAGACCAATACTTTGTTCAACAATTAGTTGATCTTGCTGCCAAGCTTTAATGTCGGGGTCGGATGAAAAAAACAAACAAACCCATAGCAGCACGTTTTCTCACCACTCTGCAGCCAGTTAAGTCTTTGATCTTGCCGCCTAGCTTGTGAATCATGTTATTCAAATGTACTCTTACAATGACAGCATGTACAACTGTGGGTCTTTCAACCACTGAATTTTCTGATTGTAAATATATCAGCACAGCGAAAAGGATCAATTGATGTACACAATTTCCCAATCAACAGGTGGTAGAAGCAGGACTAGCAAGCCCTTAAATTTGCCGTCCAGGAAATTGATGCGTACAGAGGACTCCTGTATACGTGATTTTCTGAATCCCATATATAAAAATTGCATGAAAATATGGATTACACGTTTCCGAGACCTTTGAAAGTGATCGGTGATTTTCGCTGTGAAAGTTTCGTTTTTAATTTTATTTACATTTACGATGGCTACCGACAGAAGGGTAAAACGCAAATTAAATTTACAGTCTTTGGAAACTAAATATCTGGCTGTTAATGAAGTTAAGGGATGAACATCTCGCAATGAGGTCTGTGAAATTTTTCATTTAAAATTAACACGTCCAGGAAGGATGAAAGCTGCAGAGTCTAAACAAAGAAGTAAAGAAAGACTAAGTTGAAGGTAACTGCGCTCCCCTAAGAAGCAAGACTGGTACATTTGAAGACGTGGAGGAAGCATCTAAACGGTTCACGGTTCAATTAGGCATTATCGAAAAAGCTTAGTGTGGAGAACTTCGCTGCAACAAGTGGTTGGTGCAGTCGCTTTAATGTTCGTCATAACATCGGATACAAAAGTATTTGTGGAGAATACATGTACTGTTGACAGTTTTTCATTTCCATGTGAATAGCCCTATCCCCTTGGTACCCTCAATACCATGGGAACAGACTGACCGATATCTAGGCTGATTTAAGTACATGTACTTGAAGCATGCAACTAACAACTAGACAAACACGTGCTAATGCTGACATTGAATCTCGCATGTTTTTCATATCAGGATTTGACCGATGCAATATTTTATTGTGGACTTTATTACACAAAGGTAACCAAAATGTTATTTGTCAATATACAAGTGTATTTCACTCTAGTTTTGTCCCCACATACTAAAAATTTACATTGTTTTTTTTCAAAGTTTAAATACTGATGACCGGTTACCCCTTACTGAAGAATTTAACTTTCATTTTTTTTTTGCAGACCCCCCCCCCCAAACACTTATCTCGACATCCGCTTATCTCGACAATATTTCCTCGGTCCCGAGGATGTCGAGATAAACGGGTAGGACTGTACTTGCTGAAAGACTAACAGAGGTTGAATGCTGGCTGCCCAACAACACACCATTTGCATAAGTTTTACAGTGAATAAGGACAGTAGACCTAAAAATGTATTGTAACAGGAACTGTTTGCTGTCACTGCAACTTCAAGCATTAGGAAATCAAAAGGTTCTGACTGAAAAGCATAGATAAAATAGCAACTTACATCTGCCTCTTCAGATTCTTCGGCACTTGATTCACTTGAGCTGGAAAAAAATAAGTTTTTACTACATCGCAAGTCCAATTTGCCTTGGTAGCAAACTTAATTATAGAATAAAGCTAATGGAAAGGAATATATGCCAATCTAGTGCCCTTCCTTTGTATGGTGTCTATAATCCAGGTAGCAATGCCAGGTTGGGTAAAACAGAAGCATGGATGAGAGCAGTCTCTACCCAATCCCTATGTCCATAATGTAGGGGCTCCAAACGCCAGTGAATAGTATTCATTGATTGGTGAAAGGTCACCTGGTGTCTGGTCACCAGCCAAGACGGTCAGTTTGCAGCTCCTCGCCAATAAGAAGGGGCAACTCACCACCCATTTCTAACCTCCTCTGGGAGGTGAGCCACTAAACTGAAGAAACTTTGATACTCTTTCTCTGAAATTTAAGAACTCAAAGAAATAAAATGCACACAACGTTTGAAAAGACAAAAAAATGGACTTTCTTCCTTTTTTTTGTAAGTACATACCTGTCAGCTTTACATAAGCCTAGGAGGGAAACTGACTCAAAAAATAAGGAGATTGGGAATTTGAGAAGTTTTTGTGGCAAATTTGAGCCTTATTTTCATAAAACATTAACCGATCTTTGGATCCAACACAAGTCAAATTTTCAAAGGATGTGCTCTTTCTAGGTGTGATGTACTTTATTTTCTCCCATTTCATGCCCTCTTTTCATATTCTGGTCAGCTGTGGCCAAACTGCACAAAGCTAAAGGTTACTCTTAAGTACACAAGCAAGAAAACCAGTGTGACTAATTAACAATTAATCCTTATCATTGCAATTATCTTGTGAAAAGGACTAGAACTCCAACATTATAATTCAAAGAAAAGATTTTCTACAGAGTGATTTATGCACCAGCAATTGACTGGCAAATAAACTATGCTCTATTTGTTATAACTAGCAGTGCCTATTTAAATATGCAGTCTCAAGCTACTGCAGCAACTGTTTTCCCACCACCTTATTCTAAACTCAAAATACATTTAAACTGCTCTGGAGGCTTAGTGGTTAGAGCATCCACCACGGAAGTGGGAGGTCGTTGGTTCGATCCTCAGTCGAGTAATACCAAAAACTTACAAAAATGGTACTAATAGCTGCCTCACTTGGCGCTCAGCATTAAGATGTTAGCGTTAGGACTGGTTGGCCTGGTGTCAGCATAATGTGCCTGGCTCAGAAATGTAACCAGAAATACAAGTTTGGGGGGGGGGGGGCAACATATGACAAACACCTGAAGAAAATTTATTATAAACTTGGTCTTTCTCATGAAAAGAACATTTTTTCCAATTTAACATCATTATGAACAATTTAAAAGATATTGTTATATCAATATCTGCTATACACCAAATCAGTGATGGATTTAAAACTGGTTACAATCAAGATTATGTTCAGCTCCAACTATTTCATGTATTTTCAATTTTCAATGTACCATGTCACAAACTCGTTTAAATCCCAGTCAAATTTCAGAAAAGCAGGTTATGACATACCAAGGACATCTATTCCTCAATGAACACTGGTCCAGCTCCTGTATCTGTCGCTGTTATAAAACAATGCAGAACATAAAATAAATACTAAAACACTAAAATAATTACAAATTGTAGGCTGTTCATTAATGTTCATGTTGGTAATAAAAATAACTTACCTCTCCATGAAGTGAGCCAACCCCAGTGCATACTGCTTTCCCTCTATTTTACATTTGAAGCACAGGTGTTGTGAGCCTATACCGATATCTAAGCCCAATACATTCTTTTCTAAAAAATCTGAAAGTGCATTTACAAGTCTGTCATTCTCTGTGGAAAGCTTCAGTTCTTCCAAAGCCTTGGCACTCTTCAATAAAAATTCAAACCCCAGATACTTCTTTTTGTTTGTCACACAATCTATATGCTGAGACTGTAGCTCAGGGTAGCTCTGTAAGTGTTGTTGCAAATTAGCAATGTGTCCTTGGAAAGCTTTCTGTAACTGATCTAAAACATGCTCATTCACTTTACTTTTACCAAGAAGTTCCACTTTCACAGTCAATTCTGTAAAAAAAAAAAAAAAAGTAGTTCAAGGTCAAAATTAGTTTTCCAGTGTTCATAAAATGTCTAAACTGATTACAAATTCAGCTCATATTATGTGTGTATATTGTTTTATTAACTATGACATAATACTTGCTGGGATCCAATAAGCTTGCTATATTGGAAGTTATAACTGAGATCCTAATCCCAATGCTGACACTACAGAAACAAGCTTGTTATTTTGGAAGTTATAACTGGGATACTGATCCCAAGCTGACATTACGCAAAGTTTCCTAATGAAGATGTTGATTTTAGCATCATCTCAAGCTAAGAACTCTTAGGAATGCTCTAGGAGTGTTTGATTTAATGACAACTGTATAAAAAAAATACACTAGTCAAATCTGTTGAGAAAAGAAATGTCATGTTAATTTTGGAACAATGGAAATCATTCTATCAGCTTCAATTGGGGAAACTTTTGTCAGTCAAATGCACATAACATAAAAAAAATGAAAACAATGGTAGATTGTATACATGTACTATGTAAGGTGTTATATAAAGCTATTCAAAAACACCATGTAGCAGATACCTATTCATAATGGACACTTTTGGGGATCCAAAACAAAATACAGTGGTACCTCAGGTTACGAACGCCTCAGATCACGAACAATTCGGGTTACGAACAACAAATTTGAATTTTTTTTGTCTTGGGTAATGAACAGTGCCTCGGGTTACGAACGAAGGCGAGAGAGAGAGAGAGAGAGAGAGAGAGAGAGAGAGAGAGAGCAAGGTTTAACGTTGGAGGCGAGCAAGGTTTAACGTTGGAGGCGAGCGATCGCGTACAGTACAAACGAAGGCCACGCAGTACTAACATCGCTTAGCGCAAGCCTAGTTTTGCAAGCGTGCGCAGCCTCGCTTTCATTGGCCTAATACTATACAGCAGTAAAAGTAGCAGTCGTCCGATGATGAGGAGCCAGTGACCGTTTCAACTGCCAGGATTAAAGAAATTTGCAGCAAGTGGGCAGACGTCGAAGACTTCATTGTGAACCATCATCCAAAGAAACTTGTTGCTAACAGGGCAGTAAACCTAATGAATGATAACGCAATGGCCCACTTCAGAAAGATTCTCCAGCAAAGGAAGCGACAAATTTCCCTTGATAGTTTCTTGGTGCAGAAAGATTCCCAGTTGGCTGCCAAGAAACAGCGACAAGAAACTCCTGAAACTAATGATTCAGAATAGCAAACAAAGTGACAAATTTCCCATGATCATTTTCTTGGTAAGAAAGATGGACTAAATCTTTTTTTATTTTACATTTAATTTATTTGGTTGTTTTCTTTCTCTTTATTTAATACGTGAAGTACACGTATTCTTTGCGTTTGGTCAGGTAGACGACTGGATGTTAATAAAAAAGAACGATTCTATCATCTTGAAACGGATTGTCTCTATTTCATTGATTTCAATGTTTTGGGTTACGAACGTTTCGGGTTACAAACCGAGTTCTGGAACGAATTAAGTTCGTAACCCGAGGTACAACTGTATGTCTCTAATGTCCTTTATTTTGCAAATACTTGTTTCATGCAGTGTTTTTGGTTTTAAAAAGTTGTGAATAACAGTTAAAAATGTTGTGGGTAACATGCATTTCGAATTAACGTTCATATTGTATTTATATATATCACAGATCATTATGTGACTGAATTCAATGAAAAGAAAATAACAAAAATTACGTAACGGGTGTACGTAATGAATGATGAAATAGTACATGTCCGTGGATTAAGTAATGGAAGCTAAAGTGTATTCTTATAATAACTACATGTACATCTCAGGATCTTTCTGTCTCTGAATTCAGTCATTGTAAATTTCAGCACATTTACCCACCCAAGCTGCTAGTCAAAGATCTTTGAAATTGCCGCCCAGCTATTGCGTCATGTTCTTTTGATGTACTCTAATAAATACAGCAGGCAGAACTGGCTGTATTTTAACCACTGAATTATGTCACTGTAAATATCAGCACAGCTAAAATGATAAAGTACCACAGAAACATGATTTGGGGGATTCAGTAGAATGCATGATCTACATTATTTTATAAATAATCATAGAACGCTCGAGTTAATATGGATTACATCCCTTTGTAGGATCAATTGGATCAATAAAAAAAGCTATGCCGGTAATTGCTCACGTGTGTCCAACATTATACTGGAAAATCAAATATTAATGGACCAGTTATTTCATATCTTTCTTTTTTTAGGAACAAACTATATGCTTTGAATTAGTACAGTACACTATAGAATATAGACCGTAAGTGTGCTATGCGGCCCGGTGAAGTTTTTACCGGTAATTGTTTTCTTTTATTTTATGTTTGAGAAATAAGAAAAAACACGCAGAATGCAAAATAAATGATGACAAAACTTACAAATATAAATGCAGTCATATTATTTTATGACAATTTATTGACATAGTAATTTAACATGAATTTGTACTTCTATGTGACCTGTTTTCGATTATGCCGATTATAGAGCAATATCAATAGCATACCGGATACTGTAATCCATATATAAGTCGATGCAATTTCAATGACAAAATCCATATATAAGTCGATTCGGAGTATAAGACGACGACCGAACTTTCAAGTAAAAAAAGTCTCGACCTATACACTGGAAAATACGGTAATGATTTGAAGAGCAGAACAAAAGGGACAGATAACATTTATTTTTCGTTAAATACAAAAGCGGAGTTGATCAAATGAAAAAGTTAAAAAATTGCAAATTTTATAAATTTTATAAATTATTAAGTTCAGCGAGTTCTCCCAGGGCAAGTTCTCCATGGGGCGAGTTTTTCACTATTCAGTTACATCTTGGTTTCAGGAAGGGAATAAACTTAACTCCTATATTTTGACAATCTGGATAACAACTATCAGAATTGCACTGTCCCCATTGCATTGTGAATTGAAAAATTGCCGAACCGTTGCAAAATTTGTAAATATATACAATAGCCAAGTCGATATCAACAGAAGCAGCTTGTCGGAGAAAAATGGCGAATGTAAACAATACCTAGAGGTGTGTATAAAAGAGCTCACTGATAGGTCAAACAAGCAGAATGATTGACAACTGGCGATAGGTCAATTTGGTCATCACTCTTGACTGTTATGTAACATAGTGGTTTCATTGCATGATCAGGAATATGATGATCTGCATTGGCAACATACACATAAAAAAAAAGTAAATGTGAATTTTTAAGTAGAAACAGTCAGTAACTGGAAGAAAAAAAAGCAAAAGCAAAATTCTGCTCCATCTTACATTGTTCTTGTTTGTCCTTGTAAATCCACCATGGCTGCATGATACAATTAAAAAACTGGCTAGAAATAGATGCTGATTCCATAGGGTTGCTATAAGAGAATTAACTGACACAACTATGCTACTTGAAATGTTCAAACAATTTACAACAGGAAAATCTCAGTTTGAATCAAGGTCAAATACAGTAAAAGCAACTTAATATCCAAACAAAATTGAGTGAGTATCTGTCGCAGAATTGAAACCGAGTGGAATTTGGATTAAATGAATAACTCAAACACAATGTATGAAAGATGAAAATTTATGAACTTGATTAGTAAGGAAAAATATATGATGTGTAAATACAAATATTCTCACAAGCACTCGACATACAATTGATCCAATCACTCTGTACTAACATTCACACATTGAAAATAAACCAAAACTATTATATCTATCTGATATGCAGAATCAAGAAACCTCGTTTCAAATAATAGTATGCACTGCAAGATATTCACATAATTTCACATTTAGACTAGGTTTGAGATTCAATCAATCTCAAGTTTTCAAATATGTTTCAAATGTTCTGCACTGTAAGCGAGATTCACAAAACTGGAATAATAATAAGATTCAAAATGATCTCATGTAAAAAAATTATACCAATTGAAACAACAATAAGAACAAACATATGCTTCTTGACCCTTGTACAGGCGCACGTGTCTGGACTATATATTGTTTTTGTCATGAAGTAAACATGGATAATATATATGTAATCTTCCCAATAATCAGTATTCCTAATGCAATTCTTTTTAATATGCATATTTCTCCATTCATTCTGTAATGAACTCCGTTTTCCCAACTACATGGAAAGAAGCCCATGCAATCCCAGTAAATAAGATAGGAGACAGATAATGTAAAGAAAATTACCGACATAATTATTTACTATGCTGTCTTGTAAAGGTGGTTGAAATGCATGATTTTAAGTACAGTAGGACCCCGCTATCACGCGCCCCGTTATAACACAAATTCGGATATAACGCAGTCGTGGCATGGCTCCTGAAATTTTAGGTAATTTATTACAGGTATTTTTCTCAAACCCCCCCCCAAAAAAATCTTTTAAGTATGAAAAATAAAATACGTCAAAAGTTTTTTATCATTCTCATACTTGTCTAAAAAGTGTGAAAAAGAACGTGTAGAAAATGTATTATCATTTTGGAGAGGAAATCACACAAATTCGAATATAAAATAATCGTTGTAGGGCTCCTAAAAATTTCAAAAATTAAGAAATTTCTTCTAGTTTTGTGCCAAAATAAACATCGGAAATACGAACCAATTGCTCAGGCCTACTGAGAACTTTGATCTTTGTTTATCGTTGAAATATGACAGCTCATAAGTGTCAATATTATTATTACTGATCCCTGAGCAATGAAGCCATCGTGTCTACTTTGTGTTTGTCTTGAATGCAATCCGAATACAATCATTGCTCTAATAATCTCCGATATATGTTCTCTTAATTTCATACACAACTAAGCAACAGCCAATGCGGCGGTTGATAAAAGATTCTCACCAGCATGTATAAATCAATTAATTTAAGTAAATTGTTTATCATCAAAGTGAACTGCCGAGCTAAACTTGTTCAAATCAAGGGGCAACGATTTATACAGCATCAAAGAAACAAAAGCCGCCAACATGTGCACGTGGCTTGGCGGTGTTGTTTTATGCAATCTGTTGATAGTAAATTCGAATTCTGCAACTGAGAACTATAATTGACTATGCCAAGAGCAAACGTGACATTAGCAGAAAGCAGCTAAAAATCACAGAGTTTTTCAAAAAATAATAACTATTGACAGATGAGAAATGTAGTGGTATAAAATGTAAACAGACACCGTTCATTAATCTTCAGACATACTATTTCATCATTCATTACGTACACCCGTTACATGATTTTGTTATTTTCTTTTCATTGAATTCAGTCACATAATGGTCTGAGACAAAATTATTGAATATTTTACATCCATGTGTGAATATTTTCAATGGAAATATTTGTATTATGGATTCAATGTATGTTACAAGATTCGCTGGAGAGTACACGTGTTGATACTCTTTTCATGCAATAGATTATATATGTATACATAAATTAGACATGTGTATGTACCAATGCATGGTTCTCTGAATAAAGTAATATATTATATCTGCAATTCCTGTTACCACAGCAAATGTTTTTCTCATTTAATATATATTAATAAAAAATGGTAATTGTGCCCTGCATTTTCGCACCCGTCTTTATGTACACCCCCCACCAATTAAATCCAAAAATGTGTTGGTACTGTACATGGTTGCTTATAACACAGTTCGGTTCATAACACGGTCAGATTCTATGGCTCTAAACTACTCTGTTATAGCGGGGTCCCACTGTACATCTACAATCTTCTGACCATTGATGTTGTTTTATCAGAACAGGACTCAATGGCATTTTAATTAACAATAATTGCTCCTTTCAAAGGCCTTTGTATACAAAAACACTGCTTTTTCTGGTCAAGTGACATTTCTCCTGCATAGCTTATAATGTAAAAAAAGAAAAAGACATTTCTTGAGCCCTGAATCTTCAAACTGAATTGTAATAAATAAGTAATTTCTCTCAAGGTATCACAAAATCTATCTCAAATTTCTATTTATTTTTCAGGAAACTATTCAAACTTAACAATAAAATTAGGTCTCTTACTAAAAATACTTGTTCCTGTCCCTCCTTTATCTGCCATTCTGGTCTCTACAAGAAGATGAAAAACATAAACACAATTAGTAAAGCTGTAATGAGAATATATCTTAATCTTAATCATTCCTTATCTTTGCAATCACAACATGTTTCTGAGAAATCTGACCTGTACTGAAATTCTATTACAAATTTAACTTTCATTATTCAACACAAACCATTAACTTGTATCCCTGTAAAGCAACACTCTCCTGTATTGCCCCAAATATAAATGATTTCTTAAGTCTGATAAACCAAGCAAAGTTGGACAAGAGCTGCAACATAAAAATACTGTTTATCTGGGTTGGTGTGGCATTAAGTTTATATTGTCTAACTCAACATGCATACAGCTGATTTTCTTCCCAAATACAATTTAAAAAATGCCCAAAGTTTGTTATTATTATTGTTTTACTGAAATTTAACTGTCATAATTTCACCTTCTAAATCCAAATCAATCCTTCAATATCTAGTCAAGATGCATGGCTATATATGAATTTATTGTGCAGAAACCATGTTTTCCTTATGCGAGTCACAGTGACCTTAAACCTTGAAAATCACAGTGTTTCTTCTCTTCAAGTGAACACAATTCACAAAGTTTGTTAATGATATAAGGTTTTTATTTTGCAGAAACCTTTTGTCTTTATCAAGGTTAATTTCTTACCCAACCGCAAGTTGTTTACAAAGTTTGTTCAATATATAATGTGCGGTCTTCAACAAAAGTGCACAGAAATCCAATGATAAACACATATATGTTTGCAATTGGATATTCTTAGTAGTCAACACCGGTGTTGGGAATTTTTCATTTAGAGGATTCATTATTTAATTTGATCATTTGCTGGAATAACAGTGCTTTAAATATTCAAGTTAATTATAACAATAGTTGCCATGGAAATACTGTGAATTCATTTAAAGACATCTGAATATTAAATAATGGTTAATTACTGTGAATTCAACTAGGAGCATTTTGGAATTATATCAGAGTGATTCTTCTGTACTGCTGATACATCAGTACACTATAGGAGATCATTCAGAATATCTTTGGAACTCAAAACAGATTACTTATTACTTTCTGAATTGATAAACATTTATGCTGTTGCATTTTATTCACCGTACTGTAAATTAATTTTAATTCTTTCACTTCATATATTAGGGAGATAAAAAAAAATATTTTCAAATTTACAAAACTTGGTTTTCCCTCTTTTCTTGTTACACAGTTTAAGACCATATATATATATATTGTTACGACCATATGCTAAGGTTCTTTCAGCCATAACCTATTCTGGGTTCGCCTGGTACTGCCATGAGGTGAAATGAATGTAGCAATTTTATTGTGGCATTTGTATTGATATTTCAGTACAATAAAAGACTAGAACGACAGAAGAGATTATAGAGGAGAATGAAGAACTGTGTACTATCTATGACAAATAAATACAAAATAAATTATGCTTCACTTTTACTTTTTATTGTGTTCTCTCTTATTTTCTTTCTCAAAAATTCACAAGATCAAAAGTACGTTGACTAACGTTATACATATAATATATCCAACAATCTTGATTGTATAATACACAATTTTGTATGTATGCTTAAAAAGACATCAATTTCAGCATCAATGTTTTATGAACTTGATTTTATAAAATAAAGTTTGTTTTTATAACATCAAATAATAACCCGATTGGAGACTGGTACTAACCCTAATTACAGCAACTATATAAAAGAAAAACCTTCAGACAAAAATCTAGTCAATTTCCGAAATTTAGTCAAATCTGAAATTTGTATAAATCAAAATCTGGACAAATCTGAAAATTTGGATAAATCAAAATCTGGGCATATACGAATTTAGTTATTCGATTGAAATATCACTTTCATAGATGGTTTTTACCTTTATAAAATTATTCGTGACTGATGAAAATTTGGATTTAGAATTTTTTTAAGTTATGGTCTGAAAGCAGACAGACAGTTCTGACTTCAATGCTGTCAGTCTCTTATCTGCAACGACGGAAGCTGTATTACTCTCTATACCCTTTGAGAATCTCTAATGTTTACACAAATATAAACAATGGAGACATTCAAGATTCTGTTTCGGGTTAGAAACGGGAATGCTACCACCTCCTGCTCAGCAGCATGGAAGGCTGGGAACAATGGTGACATTACAAAGTAGCGGAGCACATTCCGGGAGGCACTATTTAATTAAAATACACTGTAAACAAATAAGACATTATAAAATATCGTCATCTAGTAATACATAAGTTTCTAACAGTTACTGGAAACATAGTGATGAGTTGAAATAATCATCAGAAAAGATTAAATAAGTGTCGGTTGATCTCATTCAAAGCCGACACATGCTTTCAATGAGGGACCATCTCAAGGCAACACAATAATTGGAATTTAAATAATTTAAATAATCATACTAAACGTATAGATCAGATAAAATTGTGAGACTGGTATAACAATATGGCAGATCTTCATCCTCTACACAGACTGAAAGGGCCTTTTGTACAAATTTGGTCCATATGTTGTTAATTTAAGTCGAGGGGATGAGGGCAACCATCGATAAAGCGCCACCATTCATAAGAGAGATAGGCCCAAGAATGGTAAAAGTCCATGTGAACCTGAAGAATTAATTTCCAAAATCAGGGAAATATTCAAGGCCAGGATAACTTACCATAAAATGGCCACCATATGGGGATGTTGACACATTTCCTCAGAAGCAAGAATATTATCAATGACAGAGGAAGATGCAAGAAAACTACCAAACCTTCTTCTGGGTCATTGGTTTCAGACTCAAGAGTTGGTATCAGAACTGTGAAGAGGACAGGAAGTGCCCAAAATGTGGTCAACTAGGCCATGGGACTGCAAAAATGGAAGCAAGAAACCAGCCAAACATAATAAACATCTCAAATACATATGCAGGAATAACTGCCAGAAATTTCCAAGAGGAAGGGGTAACAGCAAAACAGAATAGAACGGAAGAAGGATGGATGAAAGTAAAAAGTCTGAGGAAATCACAACAACCAATGACTGTGACAGAAGCACCGATCCAAAATCAATTCCAGGTCTTAACCAGCAACGAATAAGAAAATGCTGAACCGGAAGAAGTTAACAGGTCAGACATTTTAGAACTATCTGGAATGTTTCCTCTGAATCAGTCAATGTCAGTAGCAGGAAAAAAAATTAAAAAAAGAAAGGCCTGCAACTTTTCTACCTCTCCTAACCTATCGGAGAGCAGTAAAGCAAAAGAGGAAGAAAAAAAAGCTGAGCCACACATTAGGATCTCCAAAAAGGACCTAAAGAAAAGAAGAGAAGTAAATACTAACGAGGACCTGAGCGTAACGAGTGGAAGTGAACCAGAAGAGCTAACAGAAGTAGATGAATCTAGACTAATTGACAACATGACGGAGTGAGACACCCTATACCAATCAGAACCGACAAGTGATTTTCACCTATCCCAAAGTAACAACACTACAATATGGACGATCCCGTGTTCCCAGAAAAACAACCAATAATCATAATAAAATCAATACAATAGTCAATAAAACTAAAAAACAACCACAATATATATAGACCCAAAAGCGAACAACTTGAGTGTACAGGAAAATGGAGAACAAAACTTCCGTCTACTGTCAATTAATGCCAATGGTATAACTAAGGAAAAATTAGAAAGACTACAGACAATAGGGAGCTTTGATATACTTTTTTTTACAAGAGACACATAACGGCTTTACAGATGAATTATTACGGAAAGGGGGAAAAGATTTGGACTGTATTAAAAACTGATTTTGTGGGAAAGGATGTAAGGTGAGGAGTAGCATGGGAGCAACTAGAAGTAGGAAACTTTTTCAGGGGAAGATTGCATATAATAATGGGAGGAATACACTTCTTAAACGTTTACATACCACCAAACAGATAGAGAAAGCAAGAATTCATTGATAAATTAGCTAAATATTTAGAGAAATTCACCATGGGGAACTTAATTATAGGAGGAGACTAATTGGGTAGGAGACAATATAGACAGGACTGACAAACTAATACTAGAAGATAAAAGATTCAAAGCAGACATGGAACATATTATGAAGACACAGAACTTAGGAGACATATATTGGAGGCTAAACATGACCAGAATTGACTACACATTTGAATATAAAAATAACAAGGGGTGTAGAATAGATACATTTTAGGGTACACTAGAGGGAACAACTAAGTATATAAATGCAGGGATTACAAACTTCAAATTATCAGATCACAAACTCATATATATAGAATTTTTAAACTCATATATATATAGAATTTTTTAAAAAATAGAATAAAATGGGGGAGAGGATACTGGAAACTGAATAATCAAATATTAGACAATGAAAAATTTAGAGGGGAAATAAAAGAAGAAATAGAAAAATTTAAAAGGGAAGGGAATTTGGACATAATCAGGGAATGGGATAAACTAAAAGCGTGATTTAAACAAATTGCAACATATTATTTAAGACTTAGAATAGGGAAGATAAAATTAAAAAAAGAAGCACTAGAAAACCTAATAAAAACATGTACAGAACAGAGCTTAAAAAACATTAGAGGAGCAACTCAATAAAATTAAAGAGGAAAAGGGAAGGAAAAGAAATTAAGGAAGGAAAATTTACAAAACTATTATAAAAATGCAGAGGGCTTATACAAAAAGGAAGAATTAAGACAAGGGGGTGAAAAAACTTTAGAATCTTTAAACATACTAGGGGAAGGGATAACGACAGACAAGAACAAAATACTGAGATACATACAAGAATACTACGAAGAACTGTACAAATCACAGAATAAAGAAGGGACAAAAATCGACGAATACTTACAAAAGACAGAGTGTAATAAAATATCATCAGAACATAGAAACCTATGCGAGGAATTTATCACACAAGAAGAAATTTTAGATACCATAGGGAAAAGGGAGAAGAAAAAAAAACAAATCACCAGGACGGGATGAACTCTCCGCGGAATTTTATAAAAAAAAAAAAAAATCGCTGGAGAGTTGGTGCTGGTTTTAGAGTGGTTGTTTAACAAAATCGCATCAGTGACTAACACAATGTCAACAACCATGAGAGAAGGGATAATAACACTCATATATAAAGGGAAAGAAGATAGGGAAGAGCTAAAAAATTGGAGGCCCATCTCCCTCCTAAACATTGATTATAAAATAATTAGTAAAATACTTGCAGAAAGAATTAAAAAAAAGGTTTAGAGAATATAGTTAACATAAACCAAACTAGTGGGGCCAAAGGTAGGAATATACAAAACAACATACTAAACATATAGAACACATTAATTTAACAGGACAAAGAAGTGCCATGGTACTTATAGATCAAGAAAAAGCTTTTGATAAATTAGAACGAAACTACGTGGAAAAACACTAGAAAAATTCGGGTTTGGAGTAAGATTCCAAAACTGGACCAAAATCCTGTATAGAGACATCACGTCACATGTACAGGTAAATGGGGCAAAAACAGGGAAAATTGACATAAAAAGATCAGCGAGACTGGGATGTCCACTATCGATGCTATTATAAGTAAAAGCGATAGAAATTCTAAGCATTAACATACAAAAGAACTCTGAAATTAAGGGGATTAAAGTTCCAAACATCAAGGAGGAGGTAAAGATGCTGCAACATGCGGAGGATTGCACTAACTTTGTTCAAGGGAAAAATTCCTATAGTAAACTTTTACAGGAATTTGAGAAATTTGGGAATGTATCAGGGTCAAAAATCAACCCAGATAAAACAGAAATACTTTTAATAGGAGACTGGAGAGGTATACACCATGGTTTACCAATCCAACTGATAAAAGATAAAGTAAAGACACTAGGAGTCTTTTTTGGGAAAAACGAAGAGCAAGAAAACTTAAAACTGATCAAGGAGAAGATTAATGAAAATGTGAAAGTCTGGGCTCTAATGCCACTAAGCCTTATGAAACAGGCTCAGGTAGCCAAAAATTTTATGTACAGTAAACTCCACTTAACTGCACATCGGTTAACAGCACACTCTGGATAACTGCACGTAGTCACGTCGGTCCCGTTTTTTCCCAATGCTTTTCAATGGGAACAAACTTTGAATAACTGCACTTCGCTTAAATGCACACTCTGATAATAGCACGATAAATTTCTGCCCGTGGCACATTATTCATTACAATTTTACTCCGGATAACTGCACAATGTATAGTCATGCTCAGTTATTGCCAGTCCACTGCTGTAGCGCTTCAAATAAGCTGACAAATAAGCCGGTAAATGCGACTTTGTAAATGACTGACATGTAAAGGACGCCTTATGTGGTATATACATGTATATCCGCGCCCACTGGAGAGCAATAGCGTGGGAAAAATCATAGTACATCTACAGCATGGGAAACACTGCTCAACCGTTCGGGTTTGAATGATTTCAAACCAACAAATGGATGGTTGGAAAGATGGAAAATGCACAACGGAATTCAATTTAAATGACAACACGGCAAAAAAAAACAGGATGCAGATGACTTTGGAGCTGAACACTTTTTTGCGGGATATGACCCATCAATGTCTGACATCAGTTTTCGAATAACTTGCGATCTATAAAATTTCTTTAAATTCACTATAATTCCTTGATCCATTGGTTGAATCAATGAAGTTGTGTTCGGAGGAAGGAAAACAAGCTTAACATTTAAGTAAAAGTTGAAAGAGTGGATTCTAATCATTGTTTATATTTATTCTTCACATATATTCGTGCCATGCTGATTTAAAGCTGTACTGTACCGTACTTCGGTTAACTGCACACTCCGGTTAACTGCACAGTCTCGTGATGGGCCCGAGGGTGTGCAGTTAACCCAAGTCGACTGTATAATCATGCACTACTGATATAATGCATTGGAACCATCTAGAAAGATTATTTGCTTATACCTTCATCATTGAATATGATGGAGAAGGAAAATAGTTCTTGTAGGCCACCTCCTTTTACATATGTAACTGCTGCCCTGTGCCCAGAAATCTCCTGATGAGAATGGGATTCTTGATGTTTCCGAAAGACTTTGTTGTACACATATAGGTCATTTTTCTCACAGTACTTTTCAAGCAGGTGTTCACTAGAAGCATAAAATATCTTAGAGAATGGCATGTCAAAATACATAGCAATTATACACTTATTTAGTTCTAACACTGAGCATTTCACAAAAGTCTTCTATTTTGTCCTTGGGCAGTTGTACAATATCAAATACATTCCAAATGCCTTGGAAATTAAAATTTTCTGTTTCGATAACATCAATCAGGACTTATATAAAGTGGAACTTCATTTATCTGAACACTTTCCTTCATGGAAAATATTACCTGATGTGTGTATTACATACTAAAGTTATGTTCCTTTGATAATATGACGTATATACCAGTAGAGCATTCAGTGTTGTTTGTGGAAACTGTAAGGGATCATATATATAAATGCATCTTATATATAAATGCATACAACAATAATAAAACAATTTAAAGATTTTCTTCTAAATTTAAAACATTTTTAATATTTAAAAAGCAAAATTTAAGGTAAATTATGTTTCACAGAGAATACCTGCCCAACCATATTAACATATTAACAGGAACTTAAGCCACCTACCCCCGAATCCAGTCCTACTAAATGACAAAAATTAGTATTTTATGCCTATACCGTATAGCCAAAGAGCAGTATATGTTGAACATTATGTCTCAATGCCACTTGGTGTTATCAGTTTTAAGCTGAGAAAAATAACAAAAAGGATGCTCACGTAACAAGGAGGTTGGGATGTCTTCAAGTAATGTGATCGGGTAAGTATTCTCAAAGAAGCCTACATTACTTAAATACTGGCTTTGTCCCTTGAATGCATTATCCATCACATTATAATTAGGAGAATAGGTAATAGGTGAATAGGATGTAGAGCATCCCACCAATACTTTGGATGTCATTTTGAATGAGGAAGATTGGGTTTTCATATGTTAACTGTAACCTGTTCTCCAGCTTAATGAAACACAGCATATGGTCATGTGATCTGTGACAATTTTGCGAACCTAGCAATACTGCAACTGTTTTGATTTATTTAAGACGGGTGGTTGCCTGGGCCGCAGAGACTTGACCAATCAGATTCAGAGTTTGTTTCTGAGAAACAAATTCTCTGCAATAAAAACTAAAGTAGGTTGACGCTGCATGCCAGCCAACAACTTCTTTGTTGTCCAGAGCGAAACGATATGCTGTCTGGATCAAAACAATGTATTCGAATGCAAGGTCATAGAGAGCGCTCTAATTTGATGATCTTAATCCTAATAAGGTGAGTTTTATCTTTAAAGATCTCAGATTACGTCCAGTATATAACCTATTTATGCCATGAAATCAGGCTTCAGAGGTGATATCCTGCTTCCCTGCATTCTCGAAGAGAAAGAGCCTTTCGCGGTTGGCATGTGCGCTACAAGTAGTGCTTCATGGCTTGGACAGGGTCTTGTCTGTCCACCAATTACCTGCTTGTTTCGTGACTATCTGACTGCCCACTCATGGTAACCGTTTATTGGCCATAAAGCCTGGTTGTGCTATCAGGTTCATCGAAACATCCGATCTGTATGGAAGATAGATTAGTTCAACTGAAAGGGCATGCAACTCACTGACTATGCAAGCTGAAGCTAAAGCATTTAGGGAAAAGGTATGATACCAGCTTCATTGCGGTTGTGTCCAATACCTCGAACTTCTCTGTGTTGAGTCACTCTAGAACCTAGAATAAACTCCATAATGGAAACGCTGAGGATCTTTGGTCTATTCAAATCACAATTGGCTAGTAGTTCTGATAGTTCTTATCATAACCGATATCTCCTATACCATTATGCCTGAACGTGTCAGGTATCTTGGAGCTGTAGCATTTGATGGTGATTGGTGTCATCTATTTCTTCTCGTAGACCAGAGAACAAATTCGGTTAGTTGAGGGATAGAGGTACTCAAAGGTATGATGAAACTGACCCAAAACCTGTCACTGAAAATATGCCTTTTTCACGCATAGACCTTCATGAAGGAAGGCCTTCATGCTTGCACAATTCTTTCACAATCGAAGATCTGAATCCTTTATGTAGCAAAAGTGTCCTAACAAGAGCCAAGCATAAAGGATAAGTTGGTCCGGGCAGGGAGAGAAATGCCTGCGACCTTGGTTGTTTCAGAAGATTCAGTATGGATTGATCTTCATGAGGTGGTCCATCAATAGTTCGAGTCGATTGTTGTTCCAGCTTAGAGGTGTTATCCAAATTGACCAATTCTGACCCCATATTATCTGTATTAATATTGGTAGTAAATGCATGGGGGGTGGAGGAGAGAGAGAGTAAACAATGCCATATAACTCCACCCAACTATTACATCACATCCACGGAAGCACCTTATGTGTCCAGGACACGTGATACATTGGTGGAAAATTTGTGGTTCCTCCTTACTACAAACAGGTCAATCATAATAAACACTACCAAACTGCACAAATCTGAAGCTGGTAAAACAAACTAAGAAACTGCAAAACCAGATATGCAGGTAGGTCGATTTAGTGCTAATCTGTCTGAGGATGTAAGCAGCCACTACAGGGTTGTCTGACATAATCAGAACTGACTTCCCTCAGCAATGGGTCTGCCAGAGTAAAAAGTGATAATGGTAGTAATGTGAAAAGGCAGTTCTTCTGGTTCCCATTCGGTGCTAACATGCAAATGCGCTCCTAACTGTATGTGCTAGCTTCTGTTCATATCATTTACAACTAAGGATGCTCAGAAAGGAATTCCATGCACTGATAAAAACATGCTCTACAAGTTCAAGGATTTGAATTATGCGGTCACGAGGAAGACATACGAGATTAAGATTGGTTATGAACTCCATATTCCGGCGGAGAAAACACTGGGAAGGGTAAAGATCAGAATTATTCATGTTAACTTGATAATTCAAACGTGAAGAATTTTTCTGCCTTTGATAACAACAGAATAGAATTCAACATGTGTTGGAGGAGAATGCATAGAAAATATCAATCTGGAAATTATGTTGATGCAATCCATCATTTTGTCGAAGACCATGGGAATACTAATTTTAGACTGAAGTAAAGAACTCAGAATTAGTAAACTCTGTTGCAGTAATCGAACTGAAGAAATATCTGCGATGGCAGGTGAATTTGGACATTAACAGAGGCATATGTGAGATCAAGACTAACTGCATGCTCATCCCCTCTGACAAAGAGTCACATAGACCTCGTTGTCTCCATCTTGAACGTCAGTGGAAGAATGAATTCGTTGAGACGACTCAACATTGGCCGTTTTGATAAGTCATAGTTGTAAACTGAATCTCATAGATTGTTGTGATCATAGAATTCCTAGACTATATCTTATGCTGTAGAATATGGCAATTTTTCCAATTTGATTGTAATTCCAATAGAAAGTGATAATAAGAAAGAGGACATGGCAGAAAAATGAAATCCGAAGCCATTCCTAAATTACGTATGTAATCCTTTCCTTTCGCTGTCTCTGGGCATAGAGGTGTTAAGTCAACATCGAAAAGTGGGAGGCCTGGAGTTCGAAAAGCTTGGTTACCGTATTTTGGTGTGTATAATGAGCACCCCGATTTTCGACCCAAAATAAGTGGAAAAAATGTAGTTCTGCCATATAACGCGCATGTGATATAATGCATTTTAAAATTGTGACTACCGGTATTTCGCTCTGTTTTCATAGTGCAACAACAGTTGGTCATTTTAGATAGTGAATGAAAAAGTGGCAATATTGATATTGTATCTTTCCGATTTTATTGTTGGCCCTTAAAAGGGCCCTTTAAAGGTTCGTCTAGTTGATGCAATCTATTGCATCAAATCCCTCAAATTCCTCTTCGTCGTCATCACTTTCAAAAAGTCGCTGTATGTCCTGAATCAATTAAATACTGCTCACCGAGACAAAGCATTGTAACTATGTTGAGCGCATCAAAGCTTACCTGGCGCCGATTACCGTGAAAAGAACACACCGAGTCAATGAAGCATTGAAGCCATTGATCACTGTATAAGATATCTCAAATACTATGATTTAAGATGAGAAATAAAACTAAGTAACAAGCTTATTTTCCAAAGAGGAAACAAATGTTTTTCGACTTCATACATTGATTATTTTGTTCCACAACGTATCAGTGTTCCCGTAAGAAAGAACCCGTAGTCGCAAAAAATATGTCCCCTACATATGCTCTGATGAGAACATTAACACTAGTTGAATTCTACACATATTATATTTCAATTCAACCAATAATAAATGAAGAAAAATTCGATTAGATCAACAGTTATGGAATACAGTACTGAACATTTACGGAACAAGTACGGTAATCCACACAGTGGTATTTGTTCCGCTCCAATGCGGCACTTTGCACAGCTTTTGAACAAGTTGCCAGTCGTTATGTACATGTATTTCCGGCCGAGGCACAGAACAAAACTTGACACAGTGATGTGAAATGAAACCAGCTTATTAACATAAGCAATCAAAGAACAAGACTATTTGTAAGCATTACTTATTTCTTTAATACAGCTAGTACCGGTAAACATTTTAGTTACAATGCAATGTACAATGGATTTAATATTTCACAAGTAGTGAATGTGATACATGTAGCTGGCATTAGTGCCTTCATCCTCTTCATATCGACCTGGAAAAAATCTTTTTTTTTTAGTTCTTGTATACAACGCGCACCCCCGACTTAAGATAAGAAAATTAGGTAAAAAAAGTGCGCGTTATACACACCAAAATACGGTACTTGCGCACCCTCATCCCATCCATGGGATTTGTCTTTTAGTCTGATTCTATTCTTATCTGTTGCCACAATTTTGACGTGCACTATCTTTGTGAGGTAAAATATCCTTTTGTATGATTTGCCTGTTGTCCTTTCATTGTGGCATGCTCAGAAATATTATTGGTCCTCGTATGCCTATATTTTGCTCTGAAGAAATGATGACTCAATGATATCATCCATAAACAGGAAACTGATGATAACCAGAGGGTAAGCAGTTACATTTTGGCATGCTTACCCTAACAAACGATCTTGATGCACCTGGGCAGGTGACTGGTTAGTAGGAGAACGGACATCTCGATTATCAGATGTACGGAAGACAGACGGGTCTCCTTGGTAGAAGCTATATGTCTGGCTCAATAGTCACATCTATCACTAAGATCTCTGTAATCGAGTCAGGGTTCAGCTGTTACAGCTAGGACGAGAAAATGGTAATATATGCAGTATCCACTGAAACCAAAAAATACCCAATGATCCAAGTTCAACCTTGAAAAATGACAAACATCCCTTGGAATGAATAGATATAGAGGCACAATCCCTTATTTTTTTCTTTTCTAATCTGATGTGTGATTCACTCGTCACCTGACAGATGTACTTTCCTAAAATAAATATCGTTACTTCTCAATTTTATTTTTTCCATTCTTATTTATTAAGATTATGTGGAGAAGATATGTTTACAAATGTCACAAAATGACAAATATCCAGAAACATATGGTTATTCCTTATACCTTTGCAATGTGGGCTTCTTTTTACGATCTAACTCATGTATATCTTAATTCATCGCAGCTGACATATACGTACAAGATGAATGACAGCTTAAAAAGTATAATTTACTTACCATCTTGTTTACCTCTTTGGTAATTATATAATAAAAGTGAAAGAGGCTGAAAATCATTTGCCACAAACTTCTTATGCATCTTCTGAAAACATGTAGTACCTTAACATTCCAAGAAATTTTACATTAAGCCGATTGTTCAGTTATGTAGCCTTGCTTACCCATTCTCAAGTCCATTAATAAAATCTAAAAGAACTGTCATTTCTTCCTGTCTAAATAGACCTTTCTCCGAAAGTTTACTTTCCAACATATCTCTGTGTGATTTCTGTATGCAAGGTTGATCCAACATCCATTGCTTTAGTCGTGCAGGGTTCATTTCCTCTAACATTATGTCTCTATTTCTAATTCTCATCTCATCTTGGTGATCTTAAAGAGAAAAAAAGAACTTAAGCCGGATACGTTGTTTGAATAAGCATGTTTTTCTTCTATTCCTCTAATTTTAGATAGTGGCATAATTTTAATTCTGCTTAATTCATTACAATCTCATTCATGCTATAAACTAAGCAATATCATTTGTGTAGCTATAAACAGCAGAAAATATAAACAATACCAATGTAACAAAGGAACTCATGAATTGTTTAATATTACAAATGATGCAGAATTAAATAACCGAATTTGAGCATGTTTTAATTTAATATTTTAATTTCATTGAATTATATAGTTTTTTCATATTTGTAACTGTCGTTTATTGATTTATAAAAGGCTTTCAAGATCAGTTTTATTATTGGCATATACTGAAAAGATTCACGGCAATTAACTATTTTATGAACCAACATACGTACATAACACTGCAATGATTTTTCTAAATCAACATGGTAATGATTTCATGTTGTCTATTTTCCGTGTGACATTTTCAAACTTCAACTCAATCTGCAAGTTGTAGAGCTGTTTCACAAATACATGTAATATTTAAAATGATCAACAAAAAAAATTAATAAGTACTCGAGAGTAATCACATATGGTGCTGGTTAATAATAAAGCAATGAATTTTAATTAAGATAAAAAGAGGGTTGCATATTTTGTATGGTTTTTAAAAGAAGTAGTTGCAAGCTGAAAATTGCAGACCTTCTGGTAGAGGTAAAGTGTGTGAAATATACCATGCATTAAAGTAAGGTATGGTTGAATATAACTAACTTCGAGTAAATAAATAAAGTTGTAATACTCACCCTCAAAAGAGTCATAGAAAACATATGCATTTATAGTTTTAGCATTTGTTAAATAAGTTTTAAAACAACAAACAACGTATGGCTAGTCTGTGGGGTATAGGATGATCCCCATTAACAATTCAGTAAAATAAGAGTGGCACAAACTCTATTCTGGCACATAAAAAGCTTTAGATTCACCGATTCACACATTTCAACTTCGTTTTCAAAAATTACATTTCAAGCAGGAGTTCCAAAAATAAACATTTATGATAGTATTTAGAGCGAAGAAACCAAACATTTTGTATTCGTGACATGGTCAGCAACGTTGAAAATAGCACTTGCCTTCTGCTTCTATAGACACATCAGTAGCATGGAAATCGATGTAGATATGGATCTCCTCCCGGTCTGTAACACAAATATCTTTCTTTTGTACATTCTACTTTTACAGTTCTGCACACAATCCAAAATTACATTTCTTTGCAATTCTAAATTGTGGGAGAAAACCTGATAAATATCGTTATTCTTGCCTAATTAATATTGACCATTGAGTAGAATATGTCTTCAAAGTTTAAACTCTATGTATTCTATTTTGATTACATCACAAATTCATCCAATTTGTACGATGAAAATATTCTTATCTTAGATGGCGTAGCATTTTCTCTCATGGTCTAGCAAATAGGAGAACTTGGGAGTATATTTACCAATCTATATGATAAAAAGGTCATCACAGAAAACATGTAAATATTCAATATATACTTGTCACAATTTCTCTTTTTGCCAATAACTATCTTTAGAAAAAACTGATTTGAAATTGAAAAAATATACACAAAAAAATGGTATATGATACTTTTCATTTACATGGCACGAATGACAAACCTATACAATCATTGAATTTTGAAACCAATTTGCTTTCAATTAAAATGTTTCTTCCGTATTACTCATCCGATTTCAATACCTCACGAGAACTACAGTAACTGCTATATGGAAATTCAGTCTCCTGGCTAATACATTGTAGCTATAAAGCTAAATTTATTTGCCCGCCTAGGTGACAGAGTGATCTCCACTTGATATAAGATCTGGAGCCAAAGGTCGTGAATTCTTTAGTAAATACTAGACCGGAATGCACACTCTCTGTATGGATGTAACTGCAGGAAAGCTGCGAGGTTGTATGTATAATATGATTGGGTAAATATTATTGAAGAAACATGCTACTAAATAAATTAGTTTATAATTCCAGTACGTTATCAGATCATAATACCTTACCCACATAGGTAAGCGGTGGATGAAGTTAATTCCCTTTACCCACGAGAAACACATCTCCGCTCACCTAAGGTATGTGAGACATCTTCCAGATTACATTTTTTACTTGATGATATACTCCATATGTCAGGAAGAGGCTTCGTAAGGAAAATGTGTTCCCTCTCTCAAATCCAGAGCATGTCGTGAATCCACGTCCTTATGAAGCTGTCTTATGACCCTGGAAATTGACAGTTATATGGGTCCCATGAATTATCTCTAAACTAAAAGCTGGAGAAGTGGACTGGGGTCTACTTTCTAGGCTAGGATAATGTCAGTTTAGCTCAGATGCAATGTTTGTGACAACTGCTCTAACTTTGTGAGCAGAGATGTGAACAAAATTCATTAGGTCCAGTGTTATTTTCCTATATCATAAACAAATAATCAGCTTTATCCAGGCCAAATGTGTCGGTGCTGATATAGCCTCCGAATGTATGGCTTCCAAGACATTACCAACAAGACGGATGAAAAGGACCATAAACTTGCCTGCAATTGACAGGAGTGATATGTCTCGATAGTTGTCGCAGTCAGCTTTGTTTCCATTGCTTTTGTATAACGTGACAATCATTGAATCTTTGAACTCCTGTGGCATGGAATCCTACCAAATGCTGATCAGGATGCTGTACAGTGCCTCAAGTATCTAGGACCGGCTGCTTTGAAGTGTTCAAGGGGAATTTTATAGGCACATGGTGCCTTGCCTGAGATTGTAATTTTGATAGCTCGCTCGACTTCTTCCATGGTAGGGGTTAAGTACAGGTCCAAGATTGTTGGCTTCGGGATACTTGTGTCTAACGCTGAAGAGTATACGGTGGATCCACCTTTCAGTGATACTCTCTTTGACCTTCACCAGAGTGGTCCTGTCAGAAGTGATCAGCGGGGTGATGCAGGCTTTTGATGGTACATAGACATCTTTAAGGGATCGGAAAAACTTGAGTTGTTGGTGTAATGCTGGACTTCATCTGCTTTGCGGTCCCACCAACTATTTTGCATAATGCGGAGCTCTCTCTGTACTTTACTCTGCAGGTCTTTGACGCGATCACGTGTTGAGACTTGGTCAACATCTTCTGCCATTTTATATAGACATCTTGCTTTTGTCGAAGGAGGATGCTTATAACTTCGTTATTTTTGTCGAACCAGTCTTGGTGGACTTCTCAGTTTGTTCCTAGGAGGACCTTTACAGACTCACTCAACATGTCCTTGAGCTGGTTCCACTCTGGGGTTGGATCACTGGTCAGAGGTTCATGTGCGCTCAATAGGTTTTCAATGTGAGCTTAATATTGCTCTCTCATCTGCGGATGGTTCAGCTTTATAGAGTTGAACTTGATTCTGGTGAGCTTCGCCTTTTCGCGCCGTGGTGGTACAATGTTGAGATCAGGATAGCACAGACTAATCAGTAGTCCATCCAGCACTATGCTCCCCTCAATGCTCTTGTTATCAGTACAAGTACATCGCAAACATCTCTGTTGAGGACGATGATATAGTCAATCAGATGCCATTGTTTGGATCTGATATGCATCCAAATTGCTTTATACTTCTGACGGAAAAGTGTGTTCGAGACAGATTATTCTCTGCACACATCTACATTAGAAGCAGTCCATTCATGTTCAATTTTTCAATTCCATGGTATCCAAATACTCTATTCCTGCTCACATAGTCGTGGCCCACTTGTGCGTTAAAATCGCCATGTACAAGTTTGTCGCATGCTAAAGTAGCTCTTAAAAGGACATCACGACTTTCAAAGAAGGAATCCTTGTCTTCTTCGCTGCTAGTCAAAGTGGGTGCATACAAACTGATGATTGTGATATACTGTGACTTATAGAGGGGAAGTAGAGTTGCACCAAGCATGCATTCACATGCTTAGAACCACTGGGAATTGATGGAAAAGTGTAGATGAATGGCACAACCGACTCAGTAGATTATGTGCTCATCTGCGCAGACAGATCCTACATTGGCTAGATACTACGAGTGGCAATGTCAATCTTGTATTGGCCCAGTTCTATTGGCAATAAAAGCTGTTTTTCTCTGAGGCCTGGGTGTATCTTCTTTGTTCATGAGCGTGCATACATTCCATGTACAGAGAACAAGTTTGGGTTTTAATGCTTATGGTGTCAACTGCCATACGTGGCTAGCCGGCCAGCTAGTTTATAGGAGAGGCAATGTTTCTTTTCTACCCACTTCCCTTTACTAGGGTGAGCAATGCTGGTCTAAATTGAGCTGGTCAGTCATCTGGGATGCTGCTGGACTTCTATGCTCTCCTGGTTCAAAGAAAAACGACCACTTGTCCACAGACCGTCTCCGTGTAGGTTTGGAACTACGACTGCCAGTAGGAACCTCTACCTGTCGCTTTGTCCCTCCCCCATTGCTGTTAGACATGGAACATGCGGAGACTTGAAAGAAAGAGGATGCAGGGGTTTTAGTGAATTGTGTTTCACAACAATAAAACAATATTACTTGTACGAATGGCCAAATGATGGCCTATAAAGTCAAATATATAACTATGACGTGCACTTTACGACTAGATTGATATAGAAACTTACCTCTATGTATCTGACCATTGTGGAATTTATACAACAATATTATACAAGTTTTCCATATCACACACCAGTGCTCTACCTATTTTGATATAGCTATGGTAATGTAAAGGGTCACACTTTCGATCCGTGCGTGGAATGTTTCAAGGGCACTGAATTATGTGAGGATGGCAAAGTGATAACACTGAAAAGACAGAAACTTTCCAATCAAACCAAGAATAAAAAAAATTAGAAATGGATAATGCCTCCCTTCTTGCTTTAAAGTAAACTTCTTCCAACCTGTTTGTATCTGGATTGAGAAGCATCTTTGTTTGTAGAGTGATCTACTCAGCACAAGCGGAAGTAAAAACTGAAGTATTCATGGGATTTGGTGCTAAAACCTGATTCAAGAGAAGATGACCAAGGTGGGCAGATAATTTTTAACTTCTAGAAAATATATTTTAGACTGGGAAGGATTTATTTGCAAGGCAGCTGTAGTTTTCCAAAGGTATTATGACTAGGCAACGTATTTGATGAAAAAACTAAATATGCCAAACCTTTATCTAATTAAATAGACAAATAAATAAATAAATAAAACATTCAGTACTGCATACTCATTTAATTTAGGTGAATAATAAGTAACAGAATATTGGTGATTAATATGAATAGCGGTATAATGAGTCACTTTTAAACTAAAAATTGCAATATATTTATGTCTGATTTATCTCTTTAGTCAAATGCTCAATCTTATCAAAATCAGATCTCCAGTCTTAGATGAAGATCTGATGGACACCAGGAAGAGGTAATGTTCTTTTCACCAAGCAAATCACAGCTTGCAGAACTTTGACAGTGACACAAGTACATCAGAATACTCCTTTACTAATGATAACACTTTCTAACGTAAAGTAGTAATGCTTTGTTTGACAGGATGATAAAACAAGTAGACAGGGAATCCCAAAGGTCACCAAAACATAATTTGTATCGATGTTTATCATATCACCATGTATGACTGTGTACATATGTTTTAATCAGAATATTGCTGAATAATATTTACTTTGCACAATGAAGCCAGGAAGTGACATTATACCTGATACAGATTCATTATGTCCCACAATCTGATCCCACTCATAATATATATATATATATATATATATATATATATATATATATATATATCCTTTGCAACAGTTTATATTAACTTAATAGTTACGGCCATGTATGTTTCCAACGTCCATATTGCCTACCTTTATTCGGAGGTGACTCAATGTAGACAGTTACATGTGCAACACCCTTCGTTTCAGTTTTGCTCTCAAGGCATCCTCTTTTGAAAAGAGTTTTTATTTTATTTTTTAAAGACTCTGGTTTCAGTAAATCGACAGAAAAATTCACTCCTGCAATAAATTTCAATATGATGGAGCCTGTTTCTACTTCTTTTAGCTCAATTTCCTCGAATTCAAAACTGTCATCTATCACAGGCTTCGATTGCTTCATCCATTGAAAAAGACCCGACCACCATGGATCTGTAATTTAAAATTTTTATTATGACACACGATAATACAATTCAATGGGTTATTATTAAATATTCTTAAACAATTACATTGTTATGAAATCAAACTGGTAACATTATATCCACCAATGTGAACAAATAATTAATTTAAATCATTAACATATGTCCAGTTTGTGGTTGAGAGTGAATTGGAAACAACACACACACACACACACACACACACACACACACACACACATATGATTAACATGTAAATGATCTTCGATTCAATTGATTCCAGACCCACATCCAGAGCAAATAACTGCTATGGACGAGACCGATCAACACTTCTTTCATCTTTTGTGCTGATTCTTTCAACTCATCACTATGATTCGAGTAACTGGTAGAAAATAATGTATTACTATATGTCGATATTTTTTGTTGCTTTATTTTTCTATATACGTTATTTAGTCGCTTACAGAGCATATTGTTACAAACAGTTTCAGTCAATATTAATATTTCCCAAATGTGATTATTTCGTATATTAACGTCCAAGGGAAAGGATAAACTGATACATCATGGCAATTTTGACAGATTTGAATCTGTAGTAATTCAATCTCAAGATCTCAATCTCAAGATAGATTTTAATGTTCAAACACGTATGATGTAGACCACCCAGAAAATATTTATGAAAGAACGGCATTCTCTGGATATGCCCTGACTGTCTTATTCAATCACAGTAGATATGCATATATACCGTATTTTCGCGTATATAAGACGCACCCAATTATAAGACGCACCCGTATATAAGACGCAGGTTTTGCCGATTTGTGTAAAAATATTTTACATAAGACGCACCCATATATAAGACGCGGGTTTTGACGATTTGTGTAAACAAAAATTACATAAGACGCACGCGGCCTAGCCATTTGCTGCACTGCGCAATTTATATCCAGTGGTTTCCTTTCCTTTATCATAAATGAAAATTTGTCCAATGTTTAATTACCCATCGGATGTAAACAAGGCTTCATTACCATTTTTAGTTTAGATCAAAGAATTGTCTGAGGCAGGACTGCAACGGTTATCGTTTATTCTTATCTGCCGCCGGGCCAATATCGGATGGGTTGAGTACCTGGTATCTAGATTCTACAACAATAAACGCCAGATGTAAAGGCGGCTTCATTGATCTGCTAGGCCCAGTCTTCAGCGAGTGGGATTAGTACCGTACAAGTAATGATAGTCCTGGCTTTTAAAAATCTGTCGCCAAAAAAATCGCCAACCTCATTACTTTGTCGTCTAATTTTTCACATCTATACATGCTGATTCTCGTTAAATTCTTGAGAGATGAGATGCAGAGTTTATTTCTGATATCAGCATCCCGCATCACCGTTTGTAGTTTGAAAATTGATGCTGATTATGAAGCGTTTGCCATATTTTGCCCACCACCTATCGAGTGGCTATTGCGGTCAGCTGACCACCCGCCACGTGATAAAAATTCCGAGCAAATTACGAAGTTCGCCAAAATCTCCATTAAATGCTCTATTGCTTCCAAAATCCCTAAGAATGATCACTGAATGCTGTATACATTTTCTCAACAAGCAAAATAGGATCTCCATTCCCACAAATGAAACTTACACGAGTCAACACCTGGCAATATTGGACCGTATATATTAGCATAAGTTAACACCCAATATAGGGATTCTTTCACTCCTGTATTTTGAGAAATAAATAATTATTTTTAACTATGCAAAACTTGTTTATTTGTTGTTTGCTATTTCTTCTTGCGGAGTTTAAGTCTCTGTAACCGTAACATGGGATTGATGGCAAAAGGAAAAGATCAATGAGTAAAATGCACAAATATTATTTACACCGCCTGGATTCATGTTTGGTGACACACTCCTTCTTCAAAATATCACAGCCAGTTGTAAATGAATTGACGAACTTTACCTTGATACATACATCACAGAACATCTGTTTTAACTTTTTATCATATCTCAGCCACGGACGTCCAAGTTTCCAACTGTCTAGAAATTTTTGGGAATTTTTGCCCTGTTCATCATTATATGGTGTTGCACTTGAAGCACTACATGTAGATGATGTTGGACTGCAAGGTTTATCATCGGATTCAGTGACTGTATTGTCTGGTGAATTTGCACTAAATCCAAACGCCGTTAATTCTGTTAACTTAGGAGGAGATGATGAACACGCAACGTCTAACTTCCATTTGCTCATGAAAATGTTGCACTGGCGACAGATATAATTGTGATTGAGATTTTTTCCATTTGCTTTGTATGTATACACAGTAGTTGGTACTTCAAAGGTTATCAGTTTTCAACGAAGGTTCAGCAAAACTGTTGTATTGGTATATGTAAGAAAAAAAAAAATAAGAAAAGGATTAGCCATTCAATTAATTTTATCTGTTCTATTCGCGTCTTCAGACGTCGGTCAGTTGTAGGTATAGTACAGTAGCATGATTGACTGTATCACAGCATACAGTACTCGGCCCAGATGTCAGCATAAGCAGATTATGATGTAACAATGCTCTGCTAAGATGGGGTTATCGATACAAACAAAGGATCATTTGTGTACAGATTGATTCCAATGCATTGCTTAGTAAAGTTTGTGGCTTCTTTCGTTCTCCCTTTTAATTTATCCAGTCCAAATCCATGATTGTTTGTACAAATTAAATAACCAAAAAGTCTGTCGCCAAAAAAATTGCCAGATGGAACATTTTTGTCGCCAATAAGGGAAAAAAAATCGCAATTTGCGACATTGGCGAAGCCCAGGACGATCCCAGCCCCTGCATTGGATTGGTACACGTGGTAATTACTGAACACTTACCCAACTGTTTTTTCAACTAGGAATGAAAATCGTGAAACATATATATCGACCGCAAAAATCGTCCTTCAATATCACACACTGTACCGTTCGTTCGTGTTAAAAAAAAATACTTACCGTATTTTCGCGCATATACCCGTATATAAGACGCGGGTTTTGACGATTTGTGTAAAAATATTTTACATAAGACGCACCCATATATAAGACGCATCATGGGTGCGTGGTGTGTAAAATGTTGTATAAGACGCGTCTTATATACGCGAAAATACGGTAGATGGCGCAGTTTGTTTATGAACAACTTGTCTAAAATAGTGTATAAATCCTGTTTGTTGCAGTCATCAATCCAGGTTGAAACCGATAACAGTGAAAACGTGGAGGTAGAAAATCACAAAATGCAAATAATGAAAGATCAGGGAATGACAGTGATAATAATAATATACACACTACAAAAGAATGTGGCTTCAATGATACAATGTTTACTATAGGACCACGGAAAACTTGTTAACCGGTCATGGAAGCAGTGATAGTTTCAAAGGGCCATATGCCATAATGGAGGAAATTCCAACAGGGAGAAATGATGGTACTTTGTGATTGACAATTCAAAAAATTGTTGAAAATCGTCGAACTGGAAAGAGGTCTGACAATAGTGTTGCTTGGAAAAATGCAATCCACTGTCTCTACAAAATGTTCTACTTTTCAAATGCGTGGAAAGACCAGTTTAAGAGGATAGGATCATGGTTATAAAACTGTCAATACTTACCGACAAATATGGTCATTGTTGAGTATATTATAACATTTCCACCGAGCGAGTATCATGGGCATGTCATCAATAAAGACAGAAACATAAAATACATAAGAAAAGAGCAATTAGTGAAGACTGATCTGAAAGAATCATCAAATCATGATTCAGTGGAAAGATTTGAAAAGAGAAAGAATAGGCAGAGAAACGATGACTGTCAGAAACAAAGACATATTTGAAGAATATAAATCATCAATAACAAAGCGTCTTGCTCTCCATTATAAACAAGGAATGCTGCTGACCAAACTACATGTGTAGAAGAAATGACGGAAAGTCTTGCTTTTGTAAAGAGTGTCAAACATATCACTGGTATTCCGCAACCTGTAATAACATTTTACACAGACCATCAGATACAGATAAAGGACATAAAATGGTTGTGCTGCCTGCAAAGATGGTGGATGTATTTTATACATTGATAAGACATTAAACCTCGAGACTTTCATGTAACACCTGCTACTTAAAAAGACCTACCAGTCCTACGGGTATCAACTTTAGACTGTCCCACATATTTTGGCTGACATTTATTCATTCAATTTCAACAGCATGATCATATTCATTTTTTTGGCATGATATACCTGACAATTTAACTGACAATGAACTCTCATCCTACCTACTACCTAATGAAATGAGAAAGTATGATTTAAAAGCATGATAAAGAGGCGCTTTGTCAGATGTACACCTATTTTGTGCACTAGTTACTTGTAACAAAATGCAAACAAATACAAGAATGAACAGGTTAGATTTCCACTGAAAAATTAAATATGCAATATTTGGCGATGAAAGAAGCATGACATTTATTGCGACACATTCGATACTCGAAATTCGTCATGAGGCAGTGTATGCTGAAATATCAGCTGAGCCCCTTAATATGATTAAAAAGTCTTTCCTACTTCACCCTTTAGTAACTGTCAATTAGAATGTAAGTGCACTAACTGGGCAAAGTAGTATATTCCTGGTCGTTCCAAGAGCAGATTTGAGACTGCTGATTGCTGTCCGTGATATAAATATTAATGAAAGTTTATCTTTTTGCAAGGAAACTTGACTGGCGTAACAAGGAGACCGAAATCACAATTCTCACTGAAACCTAATGATCCCTCCACAACTGATAAGCATATAGCTCACATCTTCTTCAACTGATGTGACGGCAAGAAGACGATTTTAAGAATATGATATTCCTAATAAGCCTAATATTTGTGTCAATGAGTGAGATATCGAGCTTTGTAACTAAGAGCACTTTGTAAATTCCGATAGAAAAAGATCTTAACCAAAATACTGATTTATAGAGATGTTAAGTATTCAAAAAGACAGCCCTGGAACCTGGAACTTTTATTGTAGATGCTGAACAAGATCTATTTTCAAATAGGAAAAGTAAAAAATATATTATAGGTGCAAGAGAGGTTTGGCTGGATTAATGCGTTTCCTAATGGACCAATCAAAGAAGATTTCCATTGTAGACCTTAGATCTAAAACGTCGCCAGGCCTGGGCGATGCGGTCTGTAACTTTGCTAGAAACATCTGATTCGGATGGATCGCTTGAGACGAGTCAAAATGAAAGAGAAGAATCTGATGATTCGTGAAGAGTTGAGCAACTCTGAGTTGGAAGAGTACATTCACCGACTGAGATAATAACCTTTAAAATGCTGGTATCGTAGCAAAACCATCAAGTACAAATAATGTTCTCTTATTTGTATTTTTCCCCGTCTTGATTCAAAGCATCACAAGGAAAAAGAGGATGCGCTATAGTGCATGAGCCAAGAACATCAATCTAATTCGGTCGATGCATGTGTTCTAGAAAATCTCTAAAACAGGGAGTGGTGCACCTGGTACAGACCAGATATTTCTAATACGGAAAGGAAAATCTAAGCGATAGTGACAGTTATGGTATTACTGATATCGAATTGCTCGTTACACCATTGCATTACCTTGTGTGCTTCTGAATTCCATCCATTTTTTATGCAGTTCGGGTTTCACAACATCAGAAAGCTCTTCTACAATATCTAATTTATATAACTGCATTTTTTGGAACAAAACTGATATCCTGTCATCTGATGTTGGACAATCTATTATACTGGAGTGGTCCTGTATGCTGAAGTGAAGGCGGGACAGCATAACATCAGTTATATGCTCAACATCCTCCTCAGATTCACTCAGATGGTATTTGAAAAATCTGACATCAGGTCCACTGGTGACACACCACATTGTTTGAAATAGACCTCCCGTCTGTACTCCACGTGCTTCTAGCTGTGCAAACCCTTGAACAAGACAGGATGTATAATAATATTGGTAGTTTCAAGGTCCTTTGAATATCTTTTTTTTCTGCACAAAGTAAATTTCATTATGTTTCCATGGTTTCTAAATTATAAAATACATGCTAACCCTGGAAAGGTAATGTTCCATTACACTTTGTTAATATGTTCCCTTATCTGTTTGCATCCAGTAGCAATATATAATGATCTTTCCAATTAGTTACAAAGCTCATTCATATCCAGGAACAACTTTTGACTTCCTTTCTTAATTTCAAATAAATGACAATGTACTCAACGACTGAAATGTTCTGCTTTTCCTACAATCATCCAGGCTTTGCGTGTCTAAGAATTCCATTTATTTTAAATTTGAAACAGTCGGAAAAATAGATAATAAAATTGATTTCTAGACAGTTCATCTAAAAGCTTAAAAACTGTTTTGTTATTTCATATAAAAGATTTATTGCCATCATTTTCACAAGCTCACAATGTACTATCCACCCAGTTTTCATGTCATTTGAAAATGCCTGCTGATTATGGTCCATTTAGATAAACAGCTTAATTCCATGTGAGGTTTTACAAGTAATCTCCATACAAAATATACATTAGATGCAAATAATAAAACGAATTTAATCGAAAATAATGAAATCAAGTTTACATGTCTTAGTCAATGTTTGTTACATACACGTTAATTAAGTATAATTCAACATGCTCAATTTGCATTGTTTATATAAGAATCATAACCATTGAATACTACAGACCCAATGAAAACTCAAAGGTTTTTTTGAATTCTCTACGATATGTTTAAACTTTACTTCAAGGTTATGTACATGTGACTTTAATAAGCTTATTTCGAAAATATCTTAATAATAGTGACGACATAGTAAAAATTCCTTGCCATAAAGTAAACAGTATCACACATACTTTGTGAAATACATTATAATATGACAACGTTTAAATTCTTACAGGTGCTTTCCCTATTTTGCGCTTCATGTATGTCACAAAGCTCTGATGGCGTAAATTTTACTATAAATGAAATGCTAGCTGGGTAAATTCAATGAGTACTACATTCTTACTTAATCTATCCATTTCTGTAATTGTGGTGTCTTTCACTGCTCTCGCAATCAATGGGCACTCAACTTTCAGCCTCTTGAAAAAGGCTTCTACTATCTCTTCTTTACCTCCATGGATGACCTTCTTGAGTAGTATATCAATTGGATGCCTTCTTGCACAGCATGTATTTCCCATTCGATCATAGGCGTCCTGACTGAGAAGCTTTTGTTTCAAAAGACATTTAGCAATTACCAATCCACTCTCTTTTGTCAAATTGGACTTTATAAAAGCATACTTCTTTGTGATGCATAATTTACCATCCAAACCTGAGGCAAGATCTGTAATTAAACGATCTAGAGATAAAAAAAAAAATTAGCTATCTGTTTCTTAAATGGGCATTAGGTGTATGCATATTTACAGATCAGTTGTAGTGAATTTAAAAATATCCTGAATATTGTTTTACATTGTAATATTCGCAAAAACTTCTTTAAAACCATCTACATACTATATCCACAAAGTAAACAAAACCAAATAAATTACACATGGGCTTCAAATGACAGTGACATTAACAGTAAAGACACTGAAAATAGTGGTACAATAACAGCGATCTGATTCTCCTAAAAATTATCCAATTCTTTCAGCATGATTTTTCAAACGAGTCAATGCATAAATAAAATTTATTTTCAACTCTTTTCATACCATTGTTGCTTACAAAAAGAGTCAGTGTTCATCCCATTATCTACACTTATTATACGATTACTATTTCTCTTGTGCATTAACGAAGCAAATAACTTCATTTCCCAGTATGAGGGACAATCTTCATAAGCAATTATGATATTTAATGGTATGATTATCATAAAGTGAAGATAGTTAGGTATCGAAATATTCTGACTTTTGAAGAAAGACCTTTACATGATTATTTGTAAGAAAGGTAAAAAGGGAAGACCTCCAAAATAACTAGGTTCATTTACTTTAATAAACTCCACTAAACTAAAATGGATTTCCTGAAATTTCAACTTCCTTTGTCGTTTCATAAATATTTATTAATATAATTATAATATAATTAATATAATTTTTTTTACTCATGATGTACTTGTTTTATTATTTTTAGTTAAGTGTTTAGAGGAATTGTCTATTTTCCAGAAAAATCTTGTAATCATAGTATGTAATTTCTTAATAAAACAATTTCTGGTATCGCCAATATGTATATGAAATATCAAGAACTGACGATAGTCATTAACCATTTCGTACAGTTCGTTAGCAATATAGCTAAATAAAAAGATTTTTTATGATAGTTAAAAAAAAGTTTCTTTTTCTATGCCATCTTGCAAAAGGTTCACATGTATTGGTGTCATTATTTTATTTTTCTGCCAATATCGTAAATAATGAGACCAAAAATGTATTTTCTATGTTGTTGGAAACTAGTTTACCATTGAAACCGTGAAACTTCCTATTTATCTTTCTTAACGATGACCCATGGTAAAATGTTTACTGAATAGATACACAATACGTCATTAGCATATAAAATACATATGAACCATTAACAGTGTTCTAACAAGCATGAACCACTTGTTTACTATGATACAATAGTCCATATACAGTTTATAAAACAAATTTATTGCTAGACTATATATTCACACACAAAAAGTATTTCAAACATATTCTTGTCTAAAACTATTATTCCTACTTCAAAGTTAATATTAAAGGTTTTACTTCAATGTTTTATATTAAATCGAATATAAAGGATGTTAAATTACTTGACCCATTCATTCTAAGAACTGAAATGTATTAATAAAAGTGCAAACACTTTAAGCACATAAAATCAGAGCAAGCACAAACAAAATGTATTTTTACGACATTGAATATCAAGGAAAGTCATATGATGGCTAAATAACTTCTGTGCATATGTATAGTTCAATGGACGAAATTCAAGTCACCGATGTGATACTTCAAGCAAGTCTGAATCTTTAAGTTTAATCCATGTCCATATACAAGCCAGTTCATTCCTAGAAATATGTCTATCATACCAGAATATAGTAAATCTGTTGTAGAAGTGAGCTCTATATTGCCAATCAGCATGCGTTGACAATATCCCAAAACACCTGGCATTTTGACATTATCAGGGGTTCTGATTTGCATGTCCCTGCAGGGGAAATAAGAAAAGTCCTCCACAATCACCTGCAACAATTAATTCTTAATTATATGTTCCTATTACGTCGGTGATAGTTCAAGGTTGCAACTTACAGGTTTCAAAATGTTAAAATAGGTGAGAAGAACTCTGCTATTTTGCATCTAGACATATTGGCTAGCGTGGCTTCTCCATTTTTAATCGAAACAATGATACAAATTTAAATAATGATACTTAATCAATATGTTAGTAATACCTAATTCATTCTTCTCTCTCAGTCTCTCTCTATAGCAGTCTCCGTCAAAATATACATAGTATATTCACCTTGTTCGAAAATCAAATCATACAGAAGAATATTGACACCCTAACATCAATAACAAATATCAATAGATACAATCTCTGCAAGGCAATACAAATGTACTAGAATTGCTCTTTAGCATAAAAGCAAATTTTCCAAGTAAATCATGTTCCTCCAAAAATATTTACTTGATTAAATTAACATTAATGAGCTAAGCTTTTTACCTCCCACATCCATCAATCAAAACAATGTCGTCCGTGTGTGTGTATCATATAAATAAAGCGCAATAATCATTCCAATTACCTCTACGCGACACATGGTGGGGTTGCTAGGTTTCAGCTTATAGATCTGTCAATGAGTATGCTCTCGTGATGGCAAGGCGAGTTTAAAAGTAATGTGATATTGTATTTATTTTCAAAGAAAAATAAGTTATTTAGAAAATGTTCATTCTCCAAGAAAACTTTTATATTAGGAGGACTGGTAATAAGAGGACAGAATGCTGATCATTCTATCTATGATGTTAGCATCCGCAGAGGGAAGAAGACTGGATACCCTATATGAGGATAGCCCACTCTCCTAGCTTGGATGAAACATAGCCAACAGTCACAGTTTGCTCAAATCATGTCCAGTTAAGAAGCGAGTTATTGGACCAACAAAAAAGTGGGGAAATCCATTGAAAGCTTTAGGAATGCCCATAAATCAGGCTCTGCTATTTGGTTTGGTGGATAACTGGAACACAGCCACTGGATACATCATCATCAGTCTCTTGGCCTAGTGTGATCATATAGGCACTGTGTTGCTGAACATCTGACCAGTTCCCTCCACTTGTCTCGATTGTGTAACAATACCTGTGTCTCCGCAAAAAGTTTCCTGGCTCATTCTGTGATGTTGTCAGTCCACTTTTTTCTCTGACTACGTCTCCTTCTGCCACCCTGGACACTGCCCTGCAGTGCTGTTGTGGATATACTGTTGGCTCTAGTGACATAGCCATACCATTTCAGATTTCTCTTTTTGACAGTGGTGAGTTACTCTTCATATTGGCCTACTTTGTGCCTGATTTTGTTATGCACTTCTTCATTTGTGATGTGGTTCATGTAAGAGATGCAAACAATGGTTCTGTAGCATCTCAGTTCAAGTGCTTGGATTCTTCCGTCTAATTCTTTTATCAGGGCCCTGGCCTCACATGAATACAAAAAGATTGAGAGGACTAGTGCTCGCAATAGTCTGATTTTAGTTCATCCAACAGATATTCCTGTTTATATAGATGGGTCTTAGCTCTGACATAGCTGCAGTTGCTTGTGCTGCTTGTGACAAAATGTCTGCTCTTGATCCCTCTTCTGTGATTATGAAACCAAGATATTTTAACCGGCTCACTGTTTCCAGTTCATGTTCTTTGACGTTAATTTTGGCATCAGCTTTGTCTTCTCAGTGCTTATCTCCATGTCAAATCTGAAAGATGTTTCATCCAGGTTTTTTTTATTAAGGTGTCAGGCTCGTCTTTACTGCCTGCTATCCCATCGATATCTTCTGCAAAGCGGAGGTTGGTGATGTTACGCCCTCCAATGCTGACTTCCCCCAGTGGTTTTCCAGGGCTTCACTCATGATGCACTCTAAGTAGATGATGATAAGCATGGGTGACAAGAGGCAGCCTTGACGTTCTCCAACTGTTGTATGGAACCAGTCCCCCACAGAACCTTGAGCAATTACTGCACTGGTAGCTTTGGTCTACAGCTGCTTGGTGGTATTGGTCAACTTTTGACCCATGTTGTACTTATTCATGGTGTCCCACAATGCCTCGTGCCACAATCTGTCAAAGGCCTGTTGGAAATATATGTACACATGATAGACGTCTTGTAGCTGTTGCATGTACTTTGCACACAGAACCCCGAGATTGAATATTTGTTATGTTGTGCATCTTCCACTCCGGAACCCTGCCTGTTCTTCAGAGATTATTTATTCTCCTTGTAGTTTCAGTCTGTTAAATATAATCTACAGCATCACCTTACTAGCATGGCTGATCAAACTTATAGTTCTGTATTTTGGTAAAGCTGGTGATTGCTTTTTTGGGAAAGTGTTATAATCAATGACTGGGTCGACTGTGTTGGCCAATTACCTGTCTGTGGAGTTTACAATTTCAAGCACCTCATGGTCTCCTGTGGACTGATGGTTGTAGTGTTCATTACAATACTCAATCCATCTTCCTGCAATGTGACTCACTTCTGTGAGGCATTTTCTATTTTCGTCTTAAATGGTACTGACTCATGGTTGCTTCTGTCTTGCGAGGTCTTCCACAATTTGAATGCCTTTTTTGTTGTTATTCGTTTTAAGACTGCTGTCTATTTCTGTGTAATTTTGTCCTTTGCAATCGTTGTTTGCTTTCTTCAACGTTATTTTCTGATATTCTTGTTTATTTCTCTGTACTCCATTGCCCTAGGCCGATCAGCCCTTTACCTGTTACGATTTTGATGTTGGGCCAATAAATCAGCCCTTCACCGGTTACGATTTTGATGTTGGGGTTAGGGGCTGATTTCACCTATTCAATAAAACCTGCAATTATCCGCAGACACTTTTGTCTGCACGTATCAGTGTAAATTTCACACACCGGTATTTTTCGCGGCTGTTGAGCTCCCGTCGGCTGAAGGGTTCTTTTTGCAATATGTACAGCATATTTCCGAATCAAACCCTACGTTTGACAACTTGTAAATCTAAGCAGAATAACACAACCCTAAAATACTGTTGACATTTAAGTGATCACCATTACACAGAGCAACTAATCCGATGCGACTTCCGCTCGTTCATTCGAAACACGTGTGACTTGGTTGTTATGCTGGAAAGCGCCAAAGTATGATGGACGAATTGATTGTGGGTGTTCTCGACAATTTGCGCTATGACGTGAGATTAAAGGTGGAACAACAAGAAGCATTGTTAAAATTAGTTGAGGGAAAGCATGTTATTGCTTTTTACCGACCGGCTTCGAGAAAAACGTGATATATACTCTTTTCCCTATCATCAATTAAAAGGTAACGTAAATTTAAGAACTGTTGATAAAATGATATTGCTCTTTATTGAGGTGGGAGTTATTTGTACGTGAGAATATTGATCGGGCGAGTTTTGTTGGTGGTAATAATAATATTTATTTGTAATTTAGGCCACTGGACCAAGATACATATCCATACATCATGTGGTACAAAAAAGATGTCATCGTGCGTACCAAAAGAACATTGTATTTATAAGAAGTAATATACATAAAAGTAATAATTATTGCTTTTTACGGATATAAGTTATATAATTATATACTGCACAGTATTCAAACAAGGGGATTTAAGGGTGATCATAAAACGTGTGGAACAAGATTTGTGATGATCTAATTTCTAAAGTCTTATGTAGCAGGAGTCGTTGAGAAAATTATTATTATTATTATTATTATTATTATTATTGACTATGATATTATCATTATCAGTTTTTGGATTATTAGGATTAATATGAATATTATGATGCTATAATAATTTCTTTTGTAGTTTTTTTGTTTTTGTTTTGATATTTAAATCTTTGCCAATTTTCATTAGAAAGTGTTGGATGGATACACTGATTTATAACATGTAAGACAGAATCTTACTGATTTCTCATGTTGACCTAATATGGGATGTTTTGGTTCATATAAAGTATGAATGCCTGTCTACATTTTTAAAACGTAATTACCACACAAATGCATGAAAATTCGTTATCAGTCTTCATAGCAGAGTTAAATGAAAGTGTTATTTTGTTTTATTCTTATTAATGCTAGACATATCAGAATATGCTAAATTATTCAAGTACGTGTTTTTGTCTAGAAAACTTAAATAATGAAATGTGCATTCTGTAAGAACACATTGGCAACATATAAAGATGATCACATAACAGTTTCTGTATACTGTCATTGTAACAAGGCTATTACTGGTGCATGGAAGCCAAAAATATTAAATGTGACATTGTATAAAAAATTATCAAGTGCAATTCAGACAATATATTTTTAAAAATGCATGAAATAATAGTTTTCTGTTCTTTTGATTTTCAGCTAACCGGTAAGTGCCAAACAGTGCTGGTTATGTCATGTTAGACCAGCAGACAATAATGAAGACACAGCATCAAAGCCCAATGCATTATAAAAGACATGCCAAAGGAATCCATTCAAGGTAATTTTCCATTGACAGTCATGCATATATAATACACGATGCGTAAAAGAAAATAATTTATTAAAATTTGGCATAAAAAGTTATGCAAACCAATTCATAACTTTCCACAAAGTGACAAAGTATTTAATATACTAAGAGATTTATGGTGATGTTGATTTCTGTTCTTGTCGTTATTACATACCAATCAAGGTATTACAAAAAAATTCTTAGTATGGGATATTATGCTCATACACTAATGCTAGACTATCTTTATACAAGAAACCTTTAGTTATTTCATTGCAAGAAGTAGTTTCTTCATTCAGATCTTTATTTATCTCAAACATCACCTGCTTTAAATTTTTGATATTCTTTTACAAAGACAAGATATAGAAAAAATAAATTTTACTGTTAATGTAGGAAAAGGATAGTAATAAAATTTCAAATTTCTACAGATATAAAAGATGGAAATGTAGATGTTATTCTGGCCAGTCCAGAGGCTATCATGGAGAAGGAATGGTTACAGATTGTACATCAAGAACCTTTGTGGTCACAGCTATGTCTCCTTGCTTTTGATGAGGCTCATTGCATTTCACAATGGTGATTATTATATTCTTTACACTAAAATTTATTGTACAACATAATGTAATACTGTGTAACATCTGGTACAGAGTCGGTCTTTCTTTTATAGGAATTAAATACAATATTGTCCCTGTTTCCATGAAGTAAAATTCTGTTATTCAAAGACTTTGGTGTGTGTATTTCAAATTAAATAATATAGATCTCTAAATTTAAACGAGACATTTATGAAAATAATCATGCAGTAAACGAATACTACGTATGAATCTGAATCATACAAAAATTGCAAGTAGCTCTTAGTGCCTTGGGTCATTTACTTCAAGTTCAGTACAATCATTCTTATAGCAAGTTTAATTATTCCTTAATAGTGGACTTGACTTTAGACCGGAGTATAGAAAAGTGGCTGAGCTGGTGACTCATTTCCAACATATTCCATCTCTTCTCCTTACTGCCACAGCAACAGAAAAAGTGGAGAAGGATTTGAGGACTTTGCTTCCAGTTCCTACTGGGGACACACATACCATTGTAAGACTTCCAGACCGGTACCTCATTCTTTTATTTAACATCTGTTCTATGTTTATCATGCACCTGATGGCATTGATTTTTATGGCCATTCACTTCCACTTATATTTTAAGTATTTTTTTTGTCTGCTCATTACAATTTCAAGAAATATGTTAAATTATTGTACAAACCTGTCTCTAGCTGTATTTGCCTGAATTAAACCCCAACATCACAATAAAATTATACATTGGTTTTGGATATTCATTACATTATGCTCATGCTATTAAACTTTTATTGATAAAGAACTGACATACAAATACAAACAACTACTAACAGGTGTAAGATAAAAGAATCAAGGGATACTTGAGTAGAAATACAGACAGGGTTAACACATTACTTAGTTTTTTTGTTTGAAACAAATAGGGGAAATTTAAGTTGTTAAAGGACAACTTCTATAATATTCAACACATACTCCCAAAGTGGTGATACACAAACCCTTCTCTGCTGATGAAAACCTCTTATATTCAAGTAAGGTACAAATTTCATTCTCTTCATTCTACATACATATTTTACCTCTCTAAACTTGCCACCTCTCTTATCAAGCCAAACTTTTGCTGTCTGCTTAAAGTGACTGCATTGTGTTTAGTTTTCTTTTGATGAATTCCAACAAATTATAAACAGTAAGCATTGGCTTTTTGTCAGATAAATATGTTGCATTTAAACAGACACAAACAAATTAGTGAATAAAGTAACTGTAAGGTGAAACAAAATGTTCTGACTTGTAATTGTTTCTTGTGCAACATAACACTAGTATTAAAAAAGTGTTTCTCTTCCAGACACTAATATCTACATACATGTACATAGTGAGAAGTGCACAGAGAAGTATGACAAAGTGCTTACATGGTTGCCACAGCATGTCATGTCCAGTAACGAGAAGTCCCAGAAGACAGTTGTCTATTGCCAAAGCATGAGGGATTGCCAGAATATTTTTATGTGGCTCATGGAAGACTTGGCAGAGAATGCATACAAAGATAAACAGCCAGCTTCCAATAATCAATAATCATCTAGCTGAGATGTTCCACAGCAGAACGGATAAGGTATAAGTGGCTAGAATTCTGGAAGATTTTGTGAAACTGCATCCGAGTTCTTATATCTATCATTGCCTTTGGTATCGGAATTCAGGTTGAGGATATAGATGTTGTAGTACATTGGGGGGTTGAAAATTCAGTTCTATCATATTGGCAAAAAGTTGGAAGATGTTCTCGGGATGGGTGTAAACAAATTTGATTAAGTTACATATTTCCTAGGTCTCTTAGCTGCTGTTCAGATGAATATATGAAGAAGCTTTGTAACACATCTGACTGTCTGAGAAGTTTTGTGCTGTAACAAGTCCTTCTCTCCAACATGGACCAATCATTTTTACCATCGTCCAGAATGTGTAGTCAAGAGGATTGTGATTGCTGTGAATGTAAAGCTTGCATGAGTTGTGTTAACTGTATGTACAGATGTGGATGTGCAGGAAAATGTGTGAATGTCATTGACCGGTTGTAGAGTTCTGGTTTAAATACATGTTAACAGATTTGAATGTGCACTATGTTTAATTCAGTAAAATATTACAGTATTCAAGGCTCTCTTACCTAATTTACAAAAAATTACTACATTACTACAAAAGATTGGTTTAAAGTTATCTGCTCATATATATATATATATATATATATATATATATATATATTCTGTTCTGATCACAACACAAAGACTTTCTCATCCACATCCTTTACCTCAGACAATAAATATCAGCAACACCAACATTAAATTCTCACAGTCAGTACGGAATCTAGGTGTTACTCTAGACAGTACTCTTACATTGCACCAACATGTCATGAACATCTGCAGGGCTGCATATCTTGAATTGAGACGCATCAGTTCCATTCGTAAATATCTTTCTGTTGATGCCACGAAAACACTTGTGTGTTCATTAGTACTTTCAAGACTGGACTATTCTAACTCAATTATGTCTGGTTCATCACAATATTTACTCCAGAAACTTCAAAAAGTTCAAAACACAGCTGCACGGATCATCTTTAGAGTACCTCGATCAGAGCACACCTCACCACTGCTCTATACCCTACACTGGCTATCAATTCGATACAGAATCAAACATAAAATTTGTTCTCTGTGCTATATTTCAATGAAAGACTCCAGTCCAACACACCTATCCAGCCTCACCCATGTGTATACACCAGCTAGATCCTTATGCTCTTCTTCTGATAATCGTATACTCATTGTTCCCAAGGTGAAAACAAAGTCATATGGACAACGTTCATTTGCATACCAGGGCCCGGCGACGTGGAACGAATTGCCCATTGAAATTAGACACAAATACACAGTGGTCCCTTTTAAGAGTGCTCTCAAGACTCACCTGTTTCGACTTCAGGGACAAACTTGGTGACCTAATCATGTTTTGTATCTTATATATTTTCAGCATGTTTTATGTTTTCCAATTTCATTGTTTTTGTCTTTTGTTGTTCTGTAGTGTAGTCATATCATTATTGATGGTGTAAAGCGCTTAGAGCTTTTAAAGATTAGGCGCTATACAAAGTCCTCATTATTATTATTATTATTATTATTATTATTATTATATATATATATATATATATATATATATATATATATATATATATATATATATATATATATATATATAGAGAGAGAGAGAGAGAGAGAGAGAGAGAGAGAGAGAGAGAGAGAGAGAGAGATGCAGGATACAAATACTAACAATGAATCATACAGAAATTTGCATGTACTCATGTACAGTATGTATATATCTACATGTATATATTATATTACCATTTTAAGTCGATTTTATGTTTCAGCACATTCAGGGCTATAAAACAATGAAACTACCAGAAGATGAAAAATGCATAGAAATTTGATTGGCATATCAGCACATTCAAGACTTCCTATATGAACTGGTGACTAACAAGTGGACTGCACATAATTCATTGACACATCATTCTGTTAGAAACAAACTGGCATTTAAGAAAAGACTTTGATGAAAATCCCATATTGATTCGAAGGATTGATCATAAGATGTAGAAGATAGCCATTTTGACCTTTTTGGATTAGTGATTATTTTTATTTATATATCATAAAAATTCATATAATGAAAACTCCATTTTGATGTGGCAAACTGATTAGAAGTACATGTTAAAAAAATGTCAGGCCATGTGATCCACTTTCCATTCCAGACTTCCTGGACATTATTTCATTGACACATAAACGTATCATGGCTGTATAATCCCATATATTAATTATTATAGTGGATTTGGACTGTATTGAATTCAATAGCAAATCAGCACCTTCTATGCTAAAGAACCTAATGTAAACTATCTATTGCATGCACTTGTAAATAAAAAATACATATTTGGTTGACAGTCAGTCTCAGATATATCAATACATTCTATGTAATATAACGCTACATGGTGTAAACCAATAAGTTTGGTATGTCTTCTCTGCAAAAGCCATCTATAAATCACATGTTGTAATACTGGACATTAGTAGATTAAGAAGAGTATGAAGTTTATAACTATCACCATTGCATCCATCATGCATGAAGTGTGATCAACTGATCTTCATACAAAATTCAATGTCATTTGTTGCACACTCTTTTGTTCTTTTTTCAATCAACTTTGTATCCTCACATGGGATATTATCCAGCATAGCTTGTGAATAATTTCTTAATGTTAATAACATTCCACTTTTGTTGTCATCTTTTTCACACTGATTTTTCTTAATTTGTTATAATGCCATGATAGTACATAGAACAAGCATAAATGAATTCAGATGCAATTAGAAGTACATCATGTTTGCAGTCAATTGACAACAAAAGTATTCAAATATTGGAGTATTCAAATATGTGATCCTGCTTTGACTTGTAGTCTTTGGTACACAGTGAAATGATTATTGTATCGTAAAGGTTTAAGTAATTGCAGAAGTCTAATGTAATTGATGTATTATTAGACAATGCTAACATTAATCTGAGAGCTTGAACTGCACTAATGTTATTATCACTTTTGATAATGAATTTAGTACAAGTTGACATGAATAAGCATATTATGTTGTTAGCAATATATTGCATATTGTTATTTATGTTAATGAGAGACTACCTGTCCATACACATCATAATTTATTTGCAATCTGTGCTGTACCCATTACAGATAACAATTATCTGTTGAAGAACTAAATGAAAATATCTAATTTGAATTATAATATTAATTAAATATATTGTATGACATATTTTTTTTATTTACAAATAGTTAATTCAAAATATTATAGTTCAAATCTGTTTTATTTATTGATCTATAAATAATTATTAAAATATCACAAAAATGTGTTGATAGTTTTTTTTAAGGAATATATGTATCTGAAATTTACCGTCAAAGGTTACAATAAAATTGTGTGTGAGAGAGAGAGAGAGAGAGAGAGAGATATATGTTTATGATATGGAATCTGCATAGGCATTATGATTTAGGGTCAACATTGTTTAATGAGATTTTCCTAATGCTGGGTGTCATACTACTTATTAAGTGAATATTTAATTATTTAATTAATTAATTTCACTACTTTAGAATAAATCAAGTGGCACCACTTTTTGTAAACAAGTGCTGTAATTTTTTATATTCTTGTTTTGAACCTCTAAAATTGAATTTGTATGCACAATTATTGGGAACCTTATAACTTGGAAGTTGCCATTTCACCTTGCTTATCACAGTATAACAAGCATAACATGTATATGCACTTCTGTCTGGGGTAAATGTTAGCCTCCAATGATCATGTGGCACATCTGAGCTGTTAGTGTCTGTCTCTTCAGTTTTCCATGTAAATTAACTTTGTTGGATCGATTTGCGCCCAGGTGAACACCACAATGTGAGCATATTTTTCTGCATTCATTTCATTCTAATCACGCGTTAATTTAACTGTACGAGAATGGTACTATAGAGGATATTTCTTACCTGTCTTATTCGGAGTCTGATTGAATCACATGATAGTCACATTCACGCAGCTACAGCCGAGTTACATGACCAAGCGTACCTAGTGTTTCGAATGAATGAGCGGAAGTCGCATCGGATTGGTTGCTCTGTGTAGTATGGTGATCATGAAACTTAAATGACAAGTTGTCAACGGTATTTTAGGGTTGTGTTATTCTGCTTGGATTTACAAGTTGTCAAACGTAGGATCTGATTCGGAAATATGCTGTACATATCGCAAAAAGAACCCTTCAGCCAACGGGAGCTCAACAGCCGCGAAAAACACCGATAAGTGTGTGAAATTTACACTGATACGTGCAGACAAAAGTGTCTGCGGATAATTGGAGGTTTTAATGAATAGGTGAAATCAGCCCCTAACCCCAACATCAAAATTGTAACGGGTTATGGGCTGATTTATCGGCCTACCATTGCCCGATGTGTGTGCGGTGTTTCTGAGGTCTCTTCGGGCATCACACAAATTTATAATTTTTCCTATAACACAGGGTTTCTTTGGCAACAGAGGCCAATGATGCCACTGGACCTACTAGTGTATATCTCTAGAAAGCTAGATCTTGGAGATAGAATCTCTAGAAGGTTCACTAGAGGTGAGTCTGATCTGTTGATGATTCAGTGTAAGTTACAAGTGGAACTCATTTCATTCAGAAGAAAGTACATACAGTTTTCACATTCCTCGAGGTATATTTATGCGCTTCAGGTAAAGTCTAAGAGTGTGCACATGCATTATCGACCAAAGAGAATGAGCGAAGGACAACTATCTGATTGCCCACTGAAGGCAGCCTGTAATTGGCTACAAATTCTGGTTGTATTATGAGGACCACGGACCCATCCAATCTGAACTGCAGACCAGAATTATTCAGAGCTATGTCTTGAACTGGTTAGCAGGCTGATCTAAGGTATTTGTAATGTTATGCTACAGAAACCATCCTTATTGGGGTATGTAGTTAAGTGTAAATATTCGATGAAATGACAATGTAGAATCCTATAAATTAAATTCTAAAGCAAAACGCGTTTATTTAACTGAAATCTGACAATCCGTGGTAATGCAGTGCTGTGGGGAAAAAGTCACGAGGACAGATAATCAGGGGTGGTGACAAATATTTGTTCCAACTGATGACACAGAGTGCTAGAAATTGAATTCTATTGAGGTCTCATTAATGTGACTTTGCAGTCTAAATTTAGCAAATTTCCGTAAAGCTATCTTATATAAAGCAAACCCGTCATCAATGAATAGGAAGTTATCAATTAACTGAGTGATTTCTCATATGATCGGTACGCTGCTACAAGAGTGGTTCTAATAAACGTTTTATGACATGTTGGAAATAAGAGAAATCAGTAATTTATTATCACTGCTGATATTGCTAACTTTAAAGAAACCGATACCCAATCAGTTTTGTCGAGATAAGGACTAAAATCAAAAGAGCGTTTGTAGCCATGCAACTGGATTGATGTGTTGTCTTTTATTTAGGTGAACTAAATTCATCATGTATATATTATATTTCCAACTTACCACCAATTTCTATTCCTCCATTATTATCGTAATCTGCTCTAACAAGAACATCATTCGTTTTCAACTGGACCTGTACAGCAAGTGATTCGCTCCTGCTGGATTTATCAACATCAGTTTTCTCAATCTTATTTTTATTACAATCAGTGGTGTTCTCTGAGTCTCGTGAGTCATGCTTTTCTAAGGTTATCTCTGATTCATGTTCATCTTGGTTTGAAGTAGTATTTTCTGTTCTTACGCCTTGGTCACTGTTTAACTGTGGTTGTGTTTTATCATTTTCTTTCGCTGAAAGGTACAAGATGTTTTACTAAAAGCACAAAGACAAACAAGTTTAGGACTTCTGCCATTTTCACGACACCCAAACAATTAAAAACTTTGGAACATTATTATATAATTGCATAATACTCCAGCCACAAACCAACAAGCCCTCTCTTTTCACAAAATATTAGTACACTTATACTTCAAGTCAATCATTGAGTTTTTAATTTGTTCTTATGGACATTAATCTGGACTAAGATGTTCATTTAAAACTTAAGAATTTAGGAATCATACTAATTCAATTGAAATAAGACTGATAAATCTGATAATCAACCAATAAATAGTATAGTGTAATTTTTGCATCTTGACTGCACGTATAATTGAAAACGTTTAAAAATTACATGACAACAATACAGCCATAAAGTATGCACGAGTTGGGTCACACATTCGGTATCAAGTTGATCATGTGCATTCAAGTTTAACATTACTGCTCTGCCCATCAACCCTCTCAGCGTTTATTTTACAGGACCGCGTCTTTATATACCTGCCATCATCAAAATCGTCATCATCATTATTGTAGTAGTGGCATCAAAGTCATTGTTGATTAAAACCAATATTGTGACCACCATTGCTTAATTTACAAGTTGTGTATCAATCACTGTTGAGGTTATAACATAAATTATCATCATTATCTTCAAACCGTCATCATCTTTATCTAGTGATTCATTTTTAGAAAGTATGATAGTCATAACAAAAGTACTCAGATAAAAAAAAATTAGGTTTAGTATTATTTCATGAAGTAGCACACATACTACAAACTTTAGGTGAAACACAAAGTGTTTTCTTTAAAAGCATATGTTGAGTTAACTGTCATTTCAAAACTGCACAAATTGAATTATGTATTAAAAATAACTTAATCTGACAAATGTATAATATGCAATGCTGCAGAAATTTCAGTGTTCTATACACATACATTAGCATGTGTTTGATAAATGGAATGAAAAAATAAATGCTCAGAAATACGTATTTGTATACATATTATAAAAAGTGTTAAAAATATATCGAAATACAAATCTTGAATTGTAAACTAGAATAAATACTCCTAAACGTCCGGAAATATATATGTGGATGGAAAGGTACGACTTTATCTGAGGACATCAGAGACATTATGATTATGATTTAGTCAAAGAAACTATTAAAAATAAATTTCCTCTTTGTTTTAATACAAATGTATGCCTATTGCCATAAGAGGAATTCCATAGAATTGAAATGAGCAAGTATAATGGTGATATGCAAATCAGTAACATCTTATCGACATCCTACATAATGTGTTGTAATGATTTATGTTGTTGTTGCTGTTGTAAATATACGTTGCTCTTATGGACCATTATCTTTCATTTGCACCAACCCCTACCAATAAATACTCACAGTAATCATATCTTTAAGAATTTGCTTTCCCCATTAACAAACTTGGTACACACCTTTGCCTTCCATTAGTTCGAATATCACCTTGACAATATCCTTCGTCTCGTAAACATCTTTAGCAATTTGTGGTAGCTGTCGATTCTCATCCTTTATTAAATCTTTTACTTCAGAAAGTCCTTCAATCGTACAATCATCTGCTGTTTTGATATCATGAAATCCTTGGTTTAATACTTCTTTAATATCAGACAAAGTTTGACCTTGTTCATGTTGTCTAGCTAGAATGCAAATGGAGAAGTAATAAACCATAATTTAAATAATGAAAAAAAATAACTTATGCAGAATCTTTACAAGTGTTTGCCATTCATGTTGCAATTTTTATTTAATTGTGTGACCTATTTTATTGCTGACATTATACTATTGTGCACTTGTTCACTATTTCTCTGGATATAAATGTATGCAGAGACATGCGCATGTCTACGATGAGAAAATTCATGAAGGGTATTCGCTAAAGATAACATTTAAAATAAAAAGGCATTTTGTTTATATGGCATTGCAGTTTTCTTTGTAAACATTATTTGATTAACAATGAATCTCATTACGGTTTTAACATTTTATTATACCAATAAATGCATTTGTATAATACTAATTAAAACAAGAATAAACCCTGATTGCAGAATTTTGAACAGATTATAGCATGAAAAGAGCAATTTTAATACAAGTGTTGTATTTTTAAAGCACCATGCTACTAAACTCGTTATTTATGAGTATTCTGGTATACACTAAACTATACACTAATCATACCAAACTATACTAAATCCAGAGGACATGATATACTACCTTGCAGATCTTGCAGACTGATGCGGAATGTTTCTATTAGCCGGTTGGCATAGTCTGGGTCCATATCATCTGTTTTCAAGCATTCTAATTTCTGCTGGTACATTGTGCCTCCTAAATATGTATCAATATCATTCACGCAATCTCTCAATTTATTCCAGTAGGAATTAAACTCTTGATTCGATAGTCTTGGCTCTTGTAAATGAATGACAGTATTTCTCAATTCATGCAATCGCTCGACGTTGGCACCAATGGAAGTGTCTTGTGGGTTGTTCATGACAGATTTTCCCCAACCTAACAAAGGTTTTTGAACTGAGCTAGCATTTCGTATAAGAAAGTAGAGCAATGACAAGTCACAATCTGAAACCGAAAAGTTTGGATCCAATTGATGGTTTGGGAAGAGAAGAGAGTATGGATATTTATCGAATTTCGAACCATTATATTGATGTCCCCAACGAGCTACGATTGCCTGCTTAATGTCTTGAGAGGGAACATTACGTAGTAGTACATCTCTAAGACTTTTAGTACACACGTCATTAATAGCTAAGCAGAGACGAGCATAACTAGTCATCTCTGGAGACAATGACTGTGTAGCCATAACATAAATGTAACTGTCACATCCCTATTATCTAATGAACACAAATATTTTATGTCAATGGTTTCCTAAACACTTTCTATATTCCACACTGAAATCATGTATTTGTCTCTTCTTTCTATCACATGATTTTTTTGGTAGACTTCATCAAAACTTTCTTCCATGAGTTTTTATCATAACAGGCCAACAGAAGACGAAAAGTATTTTCAAATAAACCTGAAAAATAAATAATATACAGCATTTAGAACGTTCCTAATGTTTCTGGCAGTTTTAGTAGCTTGATATTTAATTTGTAGCAAATTATCCAGCTGATAAAATTTCTAACAACATATATAATGTATTCAGTGTGTTCTCGAGATATTCAATGTATATAAATTTAAGATTGACTTGATGTGCACTCATTACAAGAGATCTGGTTGCTTAGTTTACTAGAAGTGCATACAGAACCCTGAGATTGAATATTTGTTCTGTTATGCATCTTCCACTCCGGAACCCTGCCTGTTCTTCAACGATTAATTATTTTGCTTGTGGTTTCAGTCTGTTCAGGATAATCTTCAGCATCACCTTACTAGCATGGCTGATCAAACTGATAGTTCTTTATTTCTGTACTCCATCATGTTTATATAATCGAGTATTTTGTAGTACCATTATTTAAAAATTGAATCTATGTATTTATGTTACATTGTTATACTTTTAGTCTCATTTACAACAGCAGTCTCTCTCTCTCCTCTTCTGGCTGTTATCCCTCTCTTAAGTGGGGTCAGCTATATGTGTTCTAATTCTCCATTCAGCTGTCACCAGTATTTAGATCCTTCTGTATTACCTCCATTTTTGTATGCCATCCTCGGCTTCACTGTCCATACAATAATGTCTTCATGATTTTTCTAATGCAGCTTCTTTGTTCCTTCCATGCCGCCGCAGTTTGGCTTCACAAACCTTGTTTGTGACAACAGTTACTTCAACTAATAGTGGATGTCTTCGTTTATTTTCTTTAAGTGAAATCCCAAGTATCCAATGTAGCATTTTCATTTCAGTTTTCTCTAGAACATACTGACCATGCTTCGCTTCATATATCAGCACTGGTCTTAACATTCATTTGTATAATTTTCCTTTAAATCACTGGCATCTTCCAATCACAGACTAAACCTGTAAAGTCTTTCCCCTTTTTCCATGCTACTTTGATCATCTGTTTGACATCCTCCTTGCATCCACCTTTACCTTTAACGCTGATCCCAGATACTTGAATGTCTCGGCTTGCTTTACTACATTTCCTTTCCTCTCAGTGATTACCAGGGGTTCATCGGTCTTTTAGGATACCATGGTTTCTGATTTGCTAGCATTGATTTGAAGGCCTGTAATTTGGAAGTCACTATACCATCTAATGAATCTTGTCTGAAGGTTAGTCGCTAAATTTGCAGTGCAGCTCTTAGTATGCATCAGTTAATACTGTAACACTGAAGGTAAATATATTAGTTTGTCAGAATTATATTTAATTCAAAAAATAAATTCAGAATGGAAAGAAATTGGGATTGATTAATGATACCTTGTAAATAGTTCGAGTTTTGCAAGTCAAAGACTTAATGGTACTAACAGCTGCTATGCATGACATTCAGCATTACAAGGTTAGTGTTAGGACTGGTCAGCCTGATGTCAGGATAATGTGACTGGGTGGGACAACATACTACATGTCTGTGGCATGATGAACCAGTGCTAGACATCTCTTTACAGTAATATGAAAATTGTGCGGCAATGAGAATAGCTTGAATGCAATGTCAGTGGGAATGTAGTTGGACAATCTGTATGAAAACTGATTGCCATGACTAGCATTTTACTTTTTGTGCCATCAAGAGCTTTACAGTAGTGGCTAACATGCTAAATATGACAAGAAATTATACAACTTCAAACTGATTAGCTTCCAGAATTGAAGGAAAGACAACGTTTAGATCACTGGTGGAAATTGTTGATATTGTTGCCACATATCCATGTTTATCAGATAGTCATATCTTTGTGGAGTTTTCTTGGCTCACAAGTAGAATCATCCTTTAATATCATGAGTGGTATTATTGTTTGTATTATCAAAATATTGTAGCTATGGTAGAATCTAGAGTAAAATAGCAGTAATTTATCATGATAAACGTTTGTCATGGCTGCTTATGGAACAAGGACTAATTCAAGCGACCACAACAGCATCATAGTTTGTACACTATCAAGTCTACAGTACAACTCCCATATCTCTTTGATGTCATATAATTACATTTGTTTCATGTACACTGAAATATTACCCTGGATAATAAAGTCCAGTTTAATTCATATCCATTATATACCATAAACTTTTTGAAATGTCTGAAACTTCAGTAAAATAGTATATACATGTATTGATAAAATGTTTAGTGAAATCTCACAAAGCTTTCAATGAAATGTTAGAGATTGCACCTAAATTTCAGTGAAAGTTATGGCATCAATTTTTTTAAAAATCTCACCAGAATACTGATGAAAGTTTTGGTCAAAATTGTTGTAAAATCTTACAACTTTTTTCACTAAGAACTTGCCAAAATTTCAATGAAAGTTTTGGTCAAATTTGTTTGGAAAATTCTCACCTAACTTTCAGTGAAATGAGAAAGACTTAAATGATGCCATTACAGATTAGGTTTTGTATGCAAGAAAGAAAATGGTAACAATAGAAACCTAAATCTTAATTAGTCTGTCAAAATAAAATTTATTACATGTATCCATTTTAAAATTCATTTTAAATATTTATCATTGATTCCCAATAATGTCTAAGCCCCATAAGGCAGTTTCAAAGAAATCTGAAGTAGATTTGTATTGGTTGAATTTTATGTAGACATTTTAGGCAGCACTTTTTTTTATAGACAGAAACCTTAGGCAGATTGTCTTTGATTTCAGATGGAAATTTCAGGCAGGAATTTTTCAGGTAGTCTTTTATTTCAGGTGGATTTCTAAGATGGATTTTTTTTTTTTAAAGTGGAATTCTAGGACAACTAATCTGCATATTTCATCTGATATTCCGTCAGATATCCACCTATAGTCAGCTTGAAATTCACCTAAGCTTCTTTAAGTTTATGGTAGGCAGAAAACGCTAAAGAAACCCATCTGAAATCCGCCTCAAGTATGCCTGGTAAAGTTTTAACTGTACGTCAGGTGGATTTGTATTTCAAGCAGAAAACTTAGATGGAGGTGTATTACGACAAATAAATTTGCATATTTCACCTAAAATTCCATCCTGAATCCCCTTGAATTCCACTTGAAATACGACTACCCGGTAAGCTCCTTTAATATGAGCAGTTATGGTTAAGCAGAGAGAACTTTAAAAAACCCATCTGAAATCTGCCTTAAGTCGGCTTCGAAAATTTTGTACACTTTTCTGGTAGCAAGTCTACTTATTGTCAAGTAATAATTATTTTTTAAAAACAGTAGTGGAATAAAACTGTTGCTGGGTGAGTTCTATATTATTGTTTTGAAGGAGAATTTTAAAAAAAATTATTACTTTGAGATAAAACCTGTGAATCATGCAAGAATATACTACTAATTCTAAAGCACCTGCAAATAAGAAAGCAACAGTGACAAATTTTTGGTACATTTATTCAATAACAAAGAAATTCTGAAAATATATTTAATTTTAGTACAGCAAGATTTTACAAATTTAGCTTACAATATAATGCTTCAAACTGTATTCTGTTAAACTGTTGTTTTCACAAGATAACATTTTTTTTGGGTTGTAACAATACTTCTTGAACAAACTGATACAGTGAACACTGATGGGATGGAAGGTACATGTAAATGGGAAAAGACAGCAGCTCCCTAACCCTGTGGCAATAAAAGTGACATTGACACTGTGACATTACAATTCAATATTTCATGGTAATAAATATGTAACAGTATTTCTGATCAGGAGGAAAAACAATAGCAAGATTTTCAAACTAACAACTGTCATGGCCATACTGATTGTCCAATTGTCACCATTTTGATTTAGGACATCATAACTGACATCACAAGGCAACTTTTATTGGTAACAAGGTAGCAATAACTATAATTTTCAAATAGCCACTGTAGTGGCCATACTAGATGTTGGAAGAAGTAGAAAGGATGTTTTGGACCCAACCAAATATCCCCCAAATGAGTAGTTTTCTAGTTTTCAGTAGAAAATACTGACTAATATATATATATATATACAGTGGAACGCAGTTGCGGCGTGGCTCTCAAAATTTTGTATATTTATTCGCACATGATTTTTTCTTCTTCTTTTAGTGTTATGCCAAAATAAACATGATGTGGTCTTTGTGGTTGTCTTCAATTAATTCTGTATACAATTGTTGCTCTAACAATAGCCAACATGTGTTTCTTCTTTCACTGCACACACAACCAGCAACAGACAATGCGTTGGTTGATAAAAGCTTCTCACAGTTTAATAAACATCAAAAAATAAAAGCGGCCAACATGTTTTCTGGGCTTGGCAGTGTAATTAGACGCAATCAGTTGACCAGTAAAAACTGTTTGCTTCAATAGCTGGAAATTGAGAGGGTATGAAATTACAATCTGTTCAGCTTTAAAAACAATTATAAAAGTGACTTGTGACCATTGCAGGCCTACTGCACTTAGTTCTTGGGTTTTACATGTGTATTGGGTTTGCATATGAAATGGTTATTAATTTCCCCCTTCTTTTTCTTAATAAATATTTTACCGTTATGGAAAAGCAAGTTCACAAATGGAAGTCGTTCATTGCACTTTGCGCAAAAACATTTATTATGATTTTGGTGAAGAAATCGTGGATGAATTCTAATATAATACAATATATAATACAATAAAGTACGAGAAATAGTGTGTAAAATGCGGCTTCTGAAATGTATTAATTTCACCAGGTCCTTGAATTGTAATATGCCTAAAAAACATTGGAAATATAACTTATTATTAGTCCATGAGTAAAGACACGTGTTCTTGAACTGCATAAACAACAAAGCATCCGACAATGTGGTGGTTGATACAAGATTCTGACAATTTAATAAACATCAAACAACAAAAGCCGCCAATATGTTTCTGGGCTTAGCGGTGTTATTAGAGGAAATCATTTGTCTAGTAAACAGTGTCGGCTTTTTTAGCTGGAAATTGTACATGTGCACAGATGGGAAAAAACTTTATATCAGTGGTGCGTGACCATTACAGATTCACTGCATGTTATGACTTAGTTCTCGGATTTTATGTGTATGGTGTTTGTTAATGAACTCGTCATTACTTTCCAATTCTATGTATATAAAAAAAAATATTTTACCGTTATGGAAAATCAAGTTACAATTTGTATAGACACCGTTCATAGACCCTGGAACGTAATGAACATACACTTGCTTCAGCTTTCGTAACCTAATTTTCTGTTAAATTTTCTCATTGATTTCAAACATAATGATTTGTGACAAAAATATTGAATAGTTTAAATATGTTTGCAGTTTTTGCAATGAAATTAGGTACAGGTATTATGGATTAGCTGCATGCCATGACAGCACTATATCAGATGGTAAGTAAACGGTGTTAATACTCTGTACATGCTATATATTAGACATTAAACTCAGACACAATGGTCTTGGACAAAATTATTGAATATTTTAAATCTGTGCAATCTTCCAATGGAATTGCATGCATTATGGATGAACTGCCTGCCACGATGGCACGATAATAAACGATGTTAATACCCTCCTTATTCATTATATAGCGTCAGTCGGGATGTAGTGAAACTATCAAACACAAAGTAATAACCTATAATAATATTATACGTCCACTTTTTTGAATAAGTCTTATTACTGCAATCCATTTAATATTTGTCAGATAATACTCCAATTTCTTACATTAGATACGAGTACACAATACGAGTACACATATATACGCCAATGCGGTGTTTGCTGGAGAAAAAAAATGTAAATACTGCAAAACCCTGCGATAACGCGACCCCACTTTTAATGCGATCCGATTTCATGGACCCCGATTATCATGTTATAGCAGGGTTCCACTATATATATATATATATATATATATATATATATATATATATATATATTCAATGGCCGATCCCACCAATAGTCGAAGTTTGTTGACTGCATTCAATGGTCTATCCAGTCTTTTGTCGCTTTGAATGTGTGTTACATACAATGTCTCTGATTTGTTACAAATGGTTTATTCCCCAAGAATCAGACCAATATTGACCAATCAGAAATAAGTTTATTTTTCTTTGTGCAAATTTGATTTGTTCAGAAACCAAGGATTACGGATGGAGGGCAGTTTCACTACACATGTTCTGTTCGTGAAAAATCGTAAATGATGGCAGACACAAAACGCAATGACTATGAGAGTAAAGATGAGGAGTTTTTCAGATTTAATCAAACAAATATTGAGCAAGCAAAGGAAAAATATGTTTTGCAATTGGATATTTTGTGAGTTTTTTTATTTGGACTTGGAAGTTTCTGCGACTGAATCGTCAGAAGAAGATGCTGATAGCAATGTTTGTTTGATTAGGATTTTTAACGTAGCTTTTACAATTTTTCAGTCATATCGCTACGATGTCTGCAGTGAGGCAGTTTATAGTGATGTCTAGCACTGAGACATCATGCCGCAGACATGTAGTATGATGTCTCACCCAGTCACATTATCCTGACACCAGGCCGACCAGTCCTAACACTAACCTCTTAATGCTGAGCGTCAAGCGAGGCAGATGTTAGTATCATTTTTGTAAGTCTTTGGTATGATTCGGCCGGGGATCGAACCGACGACCTCCCGCTTCCGGGGCGGACGCTCTAACCACTAGGCCACCGGAGCGGTTCTGATAGCAATGATTAAAGGAGTTCTTGCAAATCGAGCAGACTGTAGTAATCGTGTGAATTTCATAAATTGTGTATAAATAAGCTGTGAAAGACTTAGACAAATAGAAGAAAAACATATCACTGTGTAGATAAATTCATTTGAAATAATTTGTGAAAACTTCATGGATTTTATTGGATATAAAAAGAGAAATTAAGGTAAGAATGAATGCATGTGTATGATATTAACAAAATTGTCTACACAGGTAAAACTTTATATGGCTAATGCAGCTTGACACAGCTTCGTAGTACTAGGGCAAAGCAGCAATAATGCTGATAACAGTGCTGATGTTGAATGAGTTAATGCATGTGTTATGTATATTTTATTTAATTAATTGTTTGTTAGTTTAATTTTTTTAAAAATTTCATCACATGCTTTGTAATGTAACATTGTTAGCTGGACTTGAACTTAACCTAAACCGAGTTCATTTCTGCTTGACCTGATAAGACTTTTATTAATTTCAGTTTTGTAAACAACTAATAATAGCTTCATTATTCTCTAGGTGTATGAATTTATTATCAGGATTATTATTCATGTAAACAGGAATAAATATGCTGATTTGGGTCAAAGTTTTGGGGATTCCTGAGATTTGCAGGTTATTGTGTTGTAAATAAACAAGGCTCATTACTATGATTAGATCATTCTAGAGGTTATTTTCCATCAGGTAATGGGTAATTAATAGAAAATGCTAAATGTGACCTTATGTCAAGTAGAAAAATGTATAATATTGTGAAAAAGCAGATCCTTGTGTACAAATATAGCTGATATTTATGCTGAGCAGTTAATATGTATCTGGCAAAAAAAAACTGACGTTTCTTCAACCCTAAATATAGTTTCATTTCAAATTACAGTACGTTGTAATGAAGAAATAACTTCTCCAAAAGCATCACCAAATGTATGTTAAATTTCTACCAGTATTCATTTTCCAGTAAAGTATTCAAACTCAAAAACTCAGGTCTCTTACTGAAAACATCTGTTTCTTTCTCCCCTTTCGCAGCCATTCTGGTTTCTAAAAGAAAAGAAAAATGAAAAACAATAATACAATTGATGTGATAATATAGCCAATTCTTACCTCCCCTTTATATTAGGTTTCTGGGAAAGTATGTCCTGTACTGAATGTTCCATCCCAAATTTAAAATAATTAATTTAATTATTAAATATCCTTACCATGGAAACTATGGTCACATACAAAAATATTTGGCAATTTTTTTACACTGGAAGTAGTTACATTTTATCACAATGATCAGAGTTCTCACGAGGATTTTAAAACTAGGAGTTCAGGACTCCTACTTTGGTAAAAATAGGAGTCCCACCTGCAAAAGTTGCAGTCCCACCAGCAAAAGTTGCAGTCCCACCAGCAAAAAGTTGCAATGCCCAGAAACATTCTGAAGCGACTAAAAGGCCATTAAAATGCCCGGAATAAACAAATACAAAACTTTTATCAGTTTTACATGTATTTCTTTGCAATTATTTATTATTCTTTAAAACAGTATGTATCAAAATCTATATCATGTACAAATATATTCTGAACTACAATATAGTTCACTTTCGTCTATGTCACGTTTTGCAAAATTTTCTGATGCTTGGCTTTGTCGCATCCGAACTATCAGTTCTAGCAACTTTAGCACAGTTCTGAATCTCATTTAAATCTTCATCATTTTTTCGTTTAACCCCAAAATACTTGTTTAGATTTGCAAATGGCGTTTTGTTCAAGTCTCGATGTGTCTTGGTTTCGAGTTCGCATGCAATATTTAGACAGCTACAATCGGAAATGAAATCAATTACAGGATCACGGGGCTTCGCTGATGTAGCAAACTGCGATTCTGTTTTCCGTTTTGGTGACAAAACTGGTGATATTTGTGGCGACACCAATTTTGGCTGATAAAAACCATATATACAGTCTTGCGTTTGGAGTAGAGAAAATCAAAGGCACCATGACAGGAAACAATGTACTGGAATATATTGTTAAAATAACAAGTCCTTGTCTCATACTGACAAACCACCCTAACAGTGCACTGTTATATCATAATCCGCTAATGATGATATCTGGCCTTATTACTTTATGCAACTGACTAGTTAAAATCCGAATCCGCAGAAGGCGGAAACGTAAAATGAGTACAGTCAAGCAGATGACACTAATTTAAAAACAAATACCAGATGGAAGAAGAAAAAACACGTTTGCTGACACTTCAAAGAGAACTGATTACCTTTGAAGCACTGATATATACTAAACAAATAAAACAAATCTGTTTCAATGTTCTACAATTATCTGAAGTTGCCGCAGCAATAACAAACAGGTATTTGTTTGACCCATCAACTGGAGCCTTTAGCGGCACCATCATCAAAGTAAGCCGACGACCTTTGCTCAAAAATAGTCAGCAAAATCACCTCAAATAAAAGCATTGCCTCATTTTTCACAGTGATTAGAACATATTTATTGTGTTGCAAAACTTTCCTGTTTGCAAAAGAAGAAAAAAAAAAAAAAAAAAAAAAAACGTGCGTTAGGAGGACTTGTGCATGGGCGATTTTCTGCGTCCCGGACCAAAAGTTTGCGTCCAAATACGTGTAATTAAGCGTTTCCGAGATCTCTGCAATGATAATGATAAAAATACATCATATAATTTGTGTAGTTATTGATAGAAAAGTCAAGTGAAATAATGATCACTTCCTGTAAGTGTTGTATGCTCTTGTTTACACTAAACGTATGGTGATAAAAGCAAAATAAACAGAAAAAAGGTCTTACAGGTCACATTGCCTTAGATTCTTTTCAGGATGGGAGAAGTGTAAATGAAATCAGCAGAATTTGAAAGGCCACCAGATACAATTTCAAATGTTACTTGCACATTTCTGGAATCCACAAATGGAAAATATGTCAAAAAGTGGCAATCCTTGGTTACTGAGCAAAATAAAAGAGAGCTGGAAAGGCACATGCAACAAAACAAGAAGAATAATTGCCAAAATGCAATGAAAATTGACAAGTTCCTATGTAGCCAATGATTTCAATGCTGTGTTGCAAACAAGAAAGTTATGATACATGGAATATATCATCAAAAGTGTCTGTCATGGTGACACGAGAAAACAAGATGAGTGATATATTTTCAGATCTGAGCCATGTTGTTTGAAATGATGATTTCATGTATTATTTAGAGAAAGAGTAACAACTAGGTTGGAGGCAAGACATGATTATTTCCACACAAATGGAAATGTCATACAAGAATATAAAACAAGAAGTCATACAAAACCTACCTGCTGACCAGCACAAACACCTGATATTAACATAATAGAAAATGTCTTGCTGACTAATCTGTTGGCAAGATATAGGCTTGAATTAGTGCCCTGAAACCAATGCAGGTTAAATAACTGACATAAAACCTGGCAAAGTTAGTAAAATTTATTTTTTAGTTTATTTCTCAGCTACCAATGGAAGCTTAATTACCATTAAATCAACACACATTTTCAATAAATACAAAATGGCAGTCATTTAACTGAATATTCTTTTGTATGTGACAAATTATTTCATTTCATATTTCATGCAGAGTATTGCTACAGATATTATTCCATCAGCAATCAGAGTGCCAAAAATGGTGCATTACATACTCAAGTGTTCTGTATACAAGCAATAGCAAGACATACATGAGTCTGGTCAGCACAGTGATTCAACTGTGATCTTGCAATCCTAAAAACAATAGGTTCTAATGCCCCAAATGTAAATCATTAATGAAACAAATAATGTAGAACAAGAATAACTATGTAGAACACAGTAAAATTGTTTATCTGGGTAACTGTTGCATCGAGCATAAACTGTCAAGTTCAATGTTTATATCACTTATTTTCTTCAACAAGCAATTCTCAAAGTTTTCTACAATTTAGTGCGTTAAACTTTGAGTTCTTTACAGAAAATTATTCAGGCATTCAACTTTCTGAATCCAAACCAATATTTTCAAGATGACCATTGTGACAGCCATATTAGAGGTCAGACCAGCACCATTTTCATTTAGAACCAGTGAGATATTATAAGACAAGACCATTCATTCAGAAGTAGTAATAAAAAGATTTTACCATGTCTGATGTGGTTGCCATATTGGATTTGCAAATGACACCTATTTTGATTTAGGACTAATTGGGCCATAAGAAGTCATCTGGTGAAAATTCATGTCAATATGACTCTAAAAGATAATTAGCAATAACAAGAATTTAAGATGAATATAGTGATGACCTGGTTGGACATCAAATCAGCACTATATTCATTTAGGACCAAATATACATCATATTATGTCCTTGGTGAAATGATCATCCATTCAGGAGAAGGAGGGATAATAAATTCAAAATGGCCACTGTGGCGGCTACACTGGATGTCCAAGTGGCACCATTCTTCATTTAAGCCCAACTAAACCATGAGATGAATGTTATGTTTAAAGTTAATGGTAATCCTCATTGTAGAAATAACATACTTTGCTAATTAGCAAATCAGATGACAGACAACAAGCCATCCCATAAGCTCTCCTGTCTAGGACCAGCTAAGAAACATTAGCATAACCAATTTGGTTGCCAAGGAAACAGATGCTACTCCACAACATACACAAATCATTTGATCCAAAAACTATAGCCCATTTTTTTCATCACTTTTGGAAAGCAATTAAATAAACATAAATTCTAACTGTGTTACATAAATTCAAGTAGGTTTGGGATAAATTCAAAGATTTTTTCAATATGTAAAGGACTCTTAAGAATAAAATCAACTTTGTTTCAAAGAAGTTCAAGGCAATACCAATCTTTTAAGGATTTTTACAGGTTGTACAAAACCATCCCTTTATGCAGAGATTTTTTTGTTTGCTAAATCTCCCAAAATTTTGTTCTTCTGGCTTTCAGATGTTTTAACTTGTTTTCTCATTTTAGTAACAGTGACCATATTTGATGGCATATCTGCAAAATTTGAACAATCTTAAATCTGGTCCTAACTGCCAGGCTGGCTTCTGTTAAATTTGACCAAATTCTGTTTTGTAGTTGGTGTTTCAAGGTGGGCTTTTTTTCTCCTGTAATGGTGTAATAGCATCACTGATACAAAACCTGAAAGATCTTTATGCTTGGATGCTCTGACATATTTGATTGGTCTAGTAGTTTTTGAGAAGCTTTAATCCAAATGTTGGAAAGAAAGCACAAAACACACAATATCCACCGGGTGTAGGACAATGGTCACCTGACCTCATGGAAACTACACTCCTTCCAAAGTTTGATATGTGCACCTTGATGATCAGTTAACATTTTAAAGATCTAATATCCATGACAGAAATTACTACAGTACCCCCCCACTTCAATGCCCCCTTTTCCGACCAGTGGTCATCCGCTTCTTACGGACAGAATCCCTTGGCACCAATGAGTTTGTGTTCAAAACTGTCCCTCAAGAATGGCCACACCTCTACCGTAACTAACAGCCAGCAACTTAATACAAAAATGTAAAATGTTCCCCTCACAAGTAGCCACTTTTTTTCAAATGTATCCAGAACCAATAATTAATTCCTATTATGAAGTAAGGTAAGTAATCAGATCATCTTTATCGTATATAGATGTCTCCCAATGTCAAGTTTCCATTACTGAATGAAGTGTTGATGACTAAAGTACATGTAATAGTAAGATTATTATTATATTATTGTCTATAAATGTCAACATTTTCAGGAAATGGGTTCAACAATGTTATGATAAGAGTCCTGGGCTTCATGCACACATCTGCTGAGTTCTTCTATTTAATGATTACAACTGGACATAATTGTCAAGATCATTACAGGGTCAGCATAGACTTAAAATAGATTTTGTGCATTAACAGACTTACAGAAATAGAACAAAATAGTGTACCAGACAAAGACTGAAAAATTATGTGATAACACATTTATCACTTCCTTTATGAAAAAGGCAAAAGTTTTGTCTGCATAATTAAATCACAAACAGCAACATCCGAATAAATCATTACCAAACATTAACATGTCATCACATAAACGAAGACATTATTTTAGAAGAAAGTTGGTCATTCAACTCAACAAGATTGGGTGAGGTGGGGAGGAGGGACTTGCTGAACAAATTTATGTTCAAAATATTCAGCAGCAGTGGGAAAATGCAGCAAATGGAACAAGAATTATGTATGTACCAAGATTTAAATGAAGTTTCTGAATGGTTTTGCAATGTTCATGACAACAATACCCACTCGCATATCACACTTACGCCAAGAATAAGAACAATTAATACATATTCAGTTGAAATAAGTCTAATATTATAACAACAAGAACCTTTTAATAATTAATGCTACTTTTAAATGAAGATATTAAATGCTTTGAAATATGTAGCTTCCTTACTATGTACATTACATATACTTCTCACAAATTTTTAATTCCCCTCTGTAAATGCCTTACAAGGCCACTTTGGTGGCCGTACAAGAGGGCCACCACTGTAATTAAGAATACCATCCCAGTTCAGTCCACTTATCTTGTACAAAATAGTTTTGCGCTATTTCCATACAGAACTATAAAAGTTCATGGCCATTATCCCAAGTGTATGTTTTTGAACAAATTAAGGACTTTCTTGCCAAAGTCTGATCACTCAGACTCTTCATGTCTTTGTCTGCCACTGAGCATGCAATCAAAATATAGGCAGATATAGAAATGCCAATTGGTCAACACACCTGTAGGAGCCAATCAGAGGTAGCATTATGAATAAACGGAAGGTGCTTGCATACCTTAAATGATGTCAAATGTCCGTTTCTATCCTTATGCAGGTTATCCTCGTACTTACTAGGTGATCTGGAAGAAAAATAGTATAGCATAAAAAAGTAGGTACATATTACCTGAAAACTTTAGCCATAGTTGTCAGAATGCTTTTTTCTGTAGTATGTATTATATACTCAGAGTTCAAATGAAAAAACTTGGATAGACATGGCTAGCCGAGTATTTGGGAAGGTATATGTAGGTAAACAAAATGAATATTAATTAGTACACATTATGGATTTAATACAATAGACTATACAGGTAAGGACAACATATACCAGGTTATTTAGTCAGTAATTTACATTTTATGTATAAAGTTTTTAAAAACTTGTGTTAATTATAACCCATTTATAACACTGGCAAATCATAACAATGTGGCTTTATTTTTTCAATACACACAGATCTTTTAACTCTAAATATAACAATACTGAATTAATATTATCCAACAAGATTACAGCCAATTAAGCAGTCACTGAAAACTAACACAGCAGTCATGACCTAAAATATGCAAGTCTTAATTGAGACACCAGCGAGTGATTTTGAGCCTGAAATGGTGGTAAAAATAAGTCAGATGGTTGTGCTGGATCTACAAAATGGCATGACCCTTTCAGTGTTATTTCGAAATTAAATGTACAAAGGGCAGATTACTGAGCCTAATCTAAATAAAGCCAATTAAAAAATATATTGCAATTTTCATTTTTTAATTAATCAAATTTGCTCTGCAGATAATAGGCTACAAACCCATTTTCATGTATCCTTATCAAAGTAAACTTAATAAAATAAGGGTTGACAATGCAATTAAGAAGTAAAGATATTTATTTTAATACATCTGTCTGCAGTAAATACCCTTATTGATGAAGTCAATACCCTTATACAGCATTGCGGAACAATAATTTAGCATAGTAGTCTGTAAACTAATGATTTAACAAAAGAAGTTTATGTTAGTGAAAAATTAAAATTTTGAAAAAGATGCATCCAAAAGATAATATCTGTGATATCTGGAAAATTGTATATAACAGTCACAAAGATCAGTTTCCCAACATATTCAAGCTGACAAAGTTAGCTATGTATATGGCCCTTCAGAAATAAGCACATAACAATATAGATACCAAGAAAAGGAGAAAAGTATGCTTATAATTAATAAACAGATTCATGATTTTACAATTAGAGGCGACATCTATCAAAGATGTTCATTTCAACAGAGTTAATAAGAAAGTGGAGCAGGAAGAGAGAGAGAGAGAGAGAGAGAGAGAGAGAGAGAGAGAGAGAGAGAGAGAGAGAGAGAGAGAGAGAGAGATTAAGTTCAGATAAATATTGATCTATGACCATTTCTTCTTCCCCTCCTTTTTCTTTGATAAAGGGGGAGGTGTCCCTTAAGATAAAATCCTGTTGTCATGTCTCATTAAATTGTACATGAGAGAAAAAAATTGAATTTCTCTTTTTTATGTGGAGATATTTAACCAGTGAATGAAGGTGCTGATGGAATAAATAAAATTAGCAAAGAATTAGCAATGGAGCAGATTTCAAACTGCTCACGTTTATCACTTTGTGTAAGTTATAAGAAAATTGTAGAATATGACTGGGTGTAGTCAATAGTTTTCTTCTTCACTAACAAATGCAAGTACATGTGGCTGAAACATTCTTTTCCATCTGCAGGAATAAAATGTGATTGATTTTATTGGTTTTCAACCTTATTTCCAATGACTGGATTTGTTCTAGACAAGATTTGCTTTGCACAAGGAATGGCATTATTGCTTCTGTTTTGAAGATAACATCGTAATGTGTTCCAAGTGTAACTGAGACACTAAACTGGTTATAATATACGTTTCCAAATCATTTAAGTTGTACAAAACAAAGGGAATTAAATGGATCCACCATTAAATGGCCTAAAATGTTGAATAAAACTCACTGCCACCAACAGGAAGTCTGATTGAAAGTATTGTTGTTATCTTCTCATCAATGAGAACTTCATATAAATATATGATAACAAAATGTCTATCTGTAGTCTGCATACTGGAATTACAACCAAGAACGTCAACATACATGAAAGGGCATCACCTACGCTCCATAGATGGAATGATAAAGTTCATATATGTATCGTGTCACAGGTTGCATAAACGATTTCAATATATGTGGCACAGATGTCATTCACCCCTATAGAAATGTCACTTATGCCAGTGTAGACAATACTTAAATAAACAAAGGCCAAGTAAGTAATTTTTATCAAAATAAAATTTGTTTACTAATTCTATCCTTTAGTTATTTTTAAGTGTAATCTTCTTATATGCGTCCTTTTGTAATTAAACAGAGTGTATCAATCTGCTGTGACAGTTACCTCCATGAGCATTTCTCTGAGAACCTACAGTACTGTTTTGATATCAGACTAGAGGAAGCATTTAATTTATTGTTGCACTAAATAAAAAGTAGGCCTCCTTTTCTATTATCACATTAACTATGTCTTTTGAATCAAATAAAGGAGGTGGAATTAAAAAAAGTCAAAAGGCATGTAAATCCTACATACATAAGAACCAGCGGCCCTAGTCGTATGTTGGGTAACTCATTTCAGTTGATCAATAGAACACTGTTATAAATTTGACTGTCTATGTAATCAAATTAAACTACCTTCAATTAACCTACTCAAATATAACTATGATTAAAGATAGTAAGGCAACCGTGCGAAAAGAGTACTTCGTAAAATAAAGAGGTTTCACTGATACAAACCATTGTGGGAAAAACGAGTTTCAGAGAATTCCTGAAATTGCACATAGAGATATATCCTCAAGAATAAGAAGTTTCAATAATACTTGTAATGAAATCACAACATCAATAGTTTACTACCAGTAACTGAAAAATACAAAATATAGTTTTGACACAGACAATTGTCTCCCAAAATAAATGTTGCGTGTTCGTGATAAAAAGGAATCTTGTTCAGTAGTGTATCAACAGTTAGTCTGGTTCCCTGCTTCGGATACTCTTAGTTTCACAAACTACTATTATACACCACTCCAGGAACCAGACTAATACAAATTTTAAAAAGTGGTTATGTAATACATGAATGTTTTAACATATTGTGTTTGGTTGTTGAAACTAGTTGGAATCATGCTATCAAACTTTCAGATGTTGGATATTTTGAAAATAAATGAAATTTATAGAGAACAATGAACAACTTCTTCAGAAAAGCTCTTTATTTACAATTTTTCTTGATTCAATTGTAAAACAAGGATTTAGCTATTAAACAGGGCTGAGTCCCCCCAAGCCCGCATTTTTCTGGATGTCAAGCGGGTTTTTTGGAGATCCCTTGGTAACTCACACCATTGCTTCTAGTGCAATGTGTTTTTGGATCCAAATTGTGCAAGTTATCAAGTGAGATGTGTATTCAGAAACAATTCTTTTGAACCAGTGCAGCTACCTCTGCTGCAGCATCTGATATTTAAGACCATATGATACATAAATTCTAGGATGTTGGTTCTCCAACTGTTATCATCTAAGATACATCAGGACTTCACTATAAATATTGTATAACTGTGAGAATTAAAAAAAATTGTTCTAAATAACTGCTCAAGCGTTTGCAATTGTTCCCTTGACTGTAGTAATACAAGACTTTACTTGCAAATATAATCAACTTTTTTTTTCTTTCCTCTTTCCTTATTCAATTTACAGTCTTGGGGCTCTTGATCACAATATCAGCTACTTGTTCATTCATTTTGGCATTTATTTGATATAGTTAAGCAATTAAACAAATTGCTAAAAATTCCTTGTTCTGTTGTATGTAAATGAACAGTGATATCGACATTGGATCTGCTGATAACAAAATAGATAGGGTTCATTAAGGAAAGCCAGGTATTATTGAGCCAATTGCATTGACATCTCTTCATTAGGATTTTATATGCAACCTTGAAATAAAAAATAGATGCTCAATGAATAGTTCTAAGAGTCAGCACTGAGTTATAATAACCCTGCAGTTATCATAGGCAAGAAAAAATATAAAGCAGCTTTACTTAGAAAGTGATCAAAGAAAGGACTCTCATTCTATTCAATAATTCAACTTGCTTCCATTTTTCCTTTAAACTGGGAATATCCTACAACATGCTGCACTTTTTGCAACAACTTTTTTCTTATATTTTGTAGTTATTATAAAAATGATCAGTATTTACTATGTTGCATGATCAACTAGTTTCAATCTGGTTCCCTTTTAAACACATCTTATGACCAGACTTAAAATGCCAGCAAGGCTAACATACAGATTTTACTTTATTAATAATGTACCAACTGAGGCTGAACAAAACTGTACTTATCTGAGTTTTTGTTATCCTGGTAATTGTAATGGTAACAATAGCAAGCAACAAAGTGACAAAACTTAACATCTAAGGAACACAAAATAGCAAGGAAAATCAGATTACCTGTAGTTACATCTTTTTATGGATTAAAGTTTAAAGCACTTATCAAGATAATTTTGGAACAAATATCAAAGTGTTAAAATTTAGAAATCTGCAAACACTCTTGAGATTTCTATATATAAACCCAATCATGTGTGCACTTGAAAGGGGTAAATTGAAAAGCTTTGAACTAACATGTCACTCACCATGTTAGAGGGTGAATATCCTCAGGGGAGTGCTTCAATTTTAATAAGAAATAATGAAGCAGAAGGTGGATAAGAAGAGAGGGTGGAGAACATGAGAGGGGATCAGGTCATTGTTATTTTTGGGATATGATTTCGTCCAGTGCATTAAAATGACACTGAAGTTTAGAAACACACATTAAAAAAACAAAGATGGACATATTAACATAATTAACAATAAAAATTCAATTAAAATCATTTCAAAACATTTTATTATGCAAGTTTAAAATACTTCTGTAGAGACAACTTGTCAATATGATTAATATTCACGAGTTCTGAAGATGACAAAGAAGTTACCGGCTTTTCAACAGTTTAATATAAAAAATGGTAATAATAATAATATCAAAAATAATAATTGTAATTTTGTGTGATGTTGAAACAGAAGGAATGGTGCTATATATTTTATTGCTAATGAAATTAATATTCAAATTTTATCAAACCTCAACATTATATTTCTCTGTGTCACTGGACTTTTTTACATGTTGTGCCTTAAAAGATTATATTCAAAATTAGTTTTTCTCAATCAGCCCACCGTAAACACTGCCTTTCATTTTCGGTAAAAACTTTATTTCAACTTCCATTTCATTAGTAATACAAACAATTTCTATTCTTCTTTGTTTACAAATGTGTTTGTCTGAAAATAAATGTCATTTTATGTTTATGATATGGAGAATAAAATAGTGTCTAGTAGTACATTTAAAGAATAATCAAATTACTGGTTGTCCTTATCTGTGCTGTCATCAATATGATAACAAATTATTCAAGTCTGGGTTAAATTCACTGCATTTATAATGTTTCAGGCCAAGAATTTTTCCAAGAAGTAATAATTCTTAAAGAAAATGTTATCTCGACTAAAGATTATCTGATCTGTTGTAAAGACTAACTGAATTCTGTGTAGTCCTTGTGATGACCTAATTTCCATAATTGACCACTTTGGTGGCCTACTGGTTAGAGCATCTGCTTCAGAAGCAGAAGGTCATGGGTTTGATCACCGGCCAAGTCATAATAAAGACTTACAAAAACGGTACTAACAGCTACCTTGCTTGGCACTCGGCATTAAGAGGCTAGTGTTAGGACTGGTCGGCATGGTGTCAGGATAATGTGACTGGATGGGACATCATGCTACATGTCTGCGGCATGATGTCCCAGTGCTAGACATCACGATAAACTGCATCACTGCAGACATCGTAGCGATATGACCAACGTTCCCTCTAAGCGAATGGTAGATGTGCACACAGTGCTCACTGCACTGCACAAGCATTACGGAGATGAGCAAAATGTAATGTTGGAATGAGCAAAAATCGACAATTCAGTTGCGCGGGGATGCCTGAGCAAATTATCAACCGTTGCGTTGAGGGTGTAGCACACATCCAGATGCATCCTCTCACCAATATATATATATATATATATATATATATATATATATATATATATATATATATATATATATCCAAACAATCCCAAATTTTTCATTTATGAGCAAAATACAAAAAATTCACCTAAGCCAGTAATATTTCAAACTTACAACAATAGGCTTTAAATATATGAGTAGTTCAGATTCATAAAAGCATCTAGATTTCATTTTTAAAAAGGATTACAATTACTTATTTTTGAAGTATACTCCAGCACTGTAAATTACAGTGTAATATGGCGGGTTGCAGTATTGAAACAATCCGGACTACCTGTCATCTTATATTTTTATAAAGTGCAATTGCAAATTTTATTAATATTTGAGGGAAGTTATAATCTTCTTTTATTGTTTACATTCCCTTCATGTTGTAAAGTTTTACCTATTTCCAATGCAAATAATAGTAACTGTGGTAACAGTTTTTGATATATGACCATTGTACAAAACAAAGGTAATCTGATACAATATGTAAATCATATAAAAATTATTTGTTTAAATATTAATCATATGGGTAGAGTTTTTGAAGCCCAGAGTGTACATGATATGATTGTAAATTGTTATTACTTACCGTCTATTTTGAGACAGAAATAGGTAATTGTATCCATTTTTCTCTCCAGAATAAAGGTCATACTCATGCAAGTTCATAAGTGTCGCCAGCATGATGAAACTGTTCATCATCAATGTGAATCTTTGCATCATTTATTGTGAAATAATTGTTATCTTTGTCGTTTGAAATCGGGCGCCATGTTTACTACTGTGTGTATTGGGCGCTCGGCTTTCCACTAGGAGGCGCTCAAGTTAATCTTTCCGAATTCTTCCATATATAGTCATTTTCGTGAAAACAATGCCGTGAATTTTCAGTGTGTGTTCCCAAAACCTATAAATAGGGGTGAGATCCGCCGTTTTGGCAGCTGTGACTACCGACACATTAAATTTAGAATTCATCATGACTACTATAATGTTTCTCTGATATTGTTTCAACGTTTATTTCCTTGTTATATTAAATAAAAGTCCCCATGAAGGGATTGTGTCATCAACACAGCCGTCTGCTATCCATTGGAAATTCAGTATTCGGATTGGCACTATCGAAGTTCCTACTCAATTACATTTATAATTTTTAGATATAAAATTCCCATCCATTTTGCAGTGGTTGTATCGTTTAGATGGCGAAATAATATACCCGACACAACGACACACTTTGCTGCTACAAAACGACACACATTGTCGCATTCAATTCAAGCGCACACTATTGACATTCGGTTGCACAAGACTGTGTCGCTCAAAACGACAAACTGTGTCTCAGTCGAGATTGCGACACACTTAACATCCGGTTCCAGACTGTGCCTCTAACATATTTCCCATTGTCCTACAAACACAAACCCGGGTCTGGTTCCGAACATTGATTGGATGCACAAATACCCTTACCACTTCGGTACGTCATAGGAACACATTATGAGACATACTAACTTATTTCTGTTGTTGTTGTGTGTGTGTGCAAGATTAATTTGCGACAAAGGGAACATTGGTGCTGAATTGTATATGCAATACACCACTGAAACTAGTGTTTTAATAACCTTTATCAAAACAAATGTTCTGAAAATTAGTAAATATTATATTTCAGCATTTTTGAGCCCTTAAGTTTGTGACAAAACATACAATCTTGGAAGTCATATAATAAACTGTGTTGACTATTTATATTAGTTTTCTTTTGTGTGTTTATTATCTAAATAGGAACATTGTGGTGAACACATCATTTATTGACACTACAATTCACTGGAGAGATCTAGTAACTGAAAAAGGCATGAGTTGTCCATCTATTCCATTTTATTTGACCTTGATCCCTTGGCACGTTACAGTATTAGCACAGCAAACATGATTTCCCAAATAATATTGAACACGTGCCGTCTATCGGTTGTTTACATCTGTTAAGCTGTTGCCAAGAAGAATGCAAATCTCAAGATTCTTTTGTTATTCTATATTGAAAAACAAACAATGAACATCACTTTTTGTAAAGAGCTAGCAATTTCATTGATACAAAACAATTGTCAAACTTATTATATACCCAATGGTTTTGATTACGAGATGTATTAAGCGTATCATCTAATGTTTTATGATCATAGGTCATATATATAGATGCACTTACATGTCCTTTCAAGGTTACAATTAGAATTTTATTCCAAATGGTACCCAATATGGATATTATGTACAAAACATTGCAAATGATCCTACTTAACCTTCAGTAATAATAATAATAATAATAATAATAATAATAATAATAATTAAATTATATAGTAGCTTTTTGTTTTAATCTCTACTGATGTTATCATGGATTTCAATTTTCCTGACCCAACATCATAGCATACAGTTTTATCATTGGATCCTTTATAACTGTGGAAATAATATTCAGCCAGTACAAGCGTGAACATACCATCTTTCCAAATTTATGTTTATTTATAATGCGTGTGTGATTCCATATCGATAATGTAGTTTTTCCCTATGGTACAGTAATCTGTGTCACCCATCATATGCAGTTTTATTTACATTTACGCGAATGGTCTGACAATATTTGTTAAAAATAATAGGAATAAATAGAGAAAAGGCCTGAGAAACTACAGAATTTGTAATACAATAACGGAACACGCGCAGACGATGACGGTGTTATGGACACCCTGGTCGCAATCGGGTTAGAAATTATAAATCAATGAATGAATTGAGTAAGATTAATGATTTTATTTTGTTTATGCCTTTCGTTACTGAAATCAGCAGGGGGGTACAAACAAACGGGGATGAGTGCACAGACTATTGTTCTAACTAAGAACTGCTCTCCTTAGTAGATGCAATATTTGATATGAATGCTCCCGGAATCAAGGACGCCGCGATCGATCTTCGAAGATATATGATGTGTAATATTAACCTGCGTCAATAAAACGCGTGTGTAACGACTTGAAACTTCCCAGTGTATCATCCGGTACCCCTTTCATATCGGTATTTAATGTTTAAACACTGACGATGAAAGAGATCAAAACTTTCGCTACCGCGGGCCTTATCACGTGACACCCCAACCTTAACCACAACCCTTTTGAAACCACATTAAAATTCAAGTATGTTTCAGTGCTTAAGCGAAGTATTTCTGAAATAAAAGACGTATAAAATTAGTCGAAACATAAAAGAAACGGCAATATTCAACATCCCATTAACGTTCATACAACTTACCTACCTTGTTACTGGTAGTCTTGACAAGTAAATTTGTAAATTCGATACGTAGTTTCTTATTTGTCACAAGGAAGGAATTGTTCAATCTTTTTTCTTCAGGTTGTTCCACTTTTTTTCCTTCATAGGGTAGTTAATATCAAGATGTAACTAAAATATTCATTTTTCGGCTTCGATCATTTTGTGGCATTTGATGAACCAAATTTAATCATATATACATACAGTTCCAAAGTGATAAACATGTCTTTCGACAAGTTAGCATGGAAATTCACTTGCGTTATTAATCACCACGTACCCTAGTAGTGTATAGAAGAATCCTGTACGTCATATTGGACTAGATGTTTCATGTTTCCAGAAAATGTATCAACCTATATATATTGTAAATTAATTTGAAACTTAGATGCTACTTCATTGGCTCTGACCACGTGTCTAACAGCAAACTAGTTGTACCAGCTCCCCCGCCCATTACTGTCACTTTATTTTTATTAATATGTTTTCCTGGTTGAGCCGTGCCCCCAGTACCTGCTACCACCGTATATAAGCCACTGACTCTGATTCTGATTCGGCCAATGGGGCTATGTGTGAAAGCTTGCCAGTAGCTTTTCGTGGGTCGGTGGTTCTTTAAGGAGGGTTTCCCGGGTTTTTCCTCCACCATTAATACTGGCCGCCATGTTTAGTTCATTGTGTGCTGAAAAATGGCGTTAAACCCTACAACAACTACAACTGATTCGGTCACATTTACCCTGCAACAACAGAATCTTATCTTTGAGTATTAAAACAATCCATATGTAACGACTTTTGACGGCGGTGGCATCCGGATTGTCGGCGAGAATGGACACACCAACATGAGCATGCGAGTACATGTCGACCACAGACAATTTATACAAAACCAGGTGTTACAGAGAACAGTAATCAATCGGGAGTTACCTGCAATGTGCCTACAAAGAAGGTGGACAGTTTCTGAATATGACAAGAATACCCAGGGAAGATTTCCCAAGTACAACAGAGGTGATGGTATCTATCAAAATTACGGATCCAGAATATACCAAAAAGCTCTACTCCATAAAGCCTATGGGATACAAAAGCTATAGTATCAGACCTAAAGGGAAAGAACCCGTACTACCACATGGGGGAAATGGTATTATCGAAATGGATCATAATTGGAAAAACCAGCTCCCATGCAACGTAAGATCAAAAAGAGAACAGGATACATAATTTTCACGCCAATAACGAATGGTGTAGGAGAAAATTATTTGCCTTACTGTCCACATAATAGTTGTAGCACTACTAACATTTTAGTTCTCAAACTAATATATTTAAACTTGAGATTCTAATGTTTGGCATGCCATGCTCAATTATGATTGGACGTCAGTTCATAATGATAAGACACCGCTCCTCCCAAACGTCTGTCAAGGATGGTTACCACACTCTTTGATGCTCCCTTTTTCCAAACAGAGAACCGTCACTTACCTGTGAAAAATGTTACGTAACTGGTTTTGGCAAAAGTAACGCGTGCGTCTCTAGTTTTATGGCTATGTCAGTTAACTGACTGGACATCTTATTCGCCGAATTTACCTACATACATATTGACGGCGAGAAACTACAGCCTCATCGTCTACCATACCCATGTTGAAATCTGGTTTAATTCTACAAAGTAACACACACACACACACACACACACACACACACATTAGTTCTGCTTTAATTGATACCTACCCAACATCATCAAATAAATCTATTGTGAATGACTGGTGAATGAATCAATGTTATACTATAATATATACTTGAATTTAACACAAATTTCTCTGTAGCCAGAAATACTAGTATACTGGGAAATTTACTAGTCCTGCCAAATATTTACTAGTCCTGTCCACAAAACAATGTCACACACTTGTATTGAGATTAACAACAATTTTCTTTCATAAATAGCATTATTATGTGAAATACTGAGGTACAGAAGTACAAATCCTGCTTAAAATCTTCAATCAGTCAATTAACATTTCTTGTTTCTCAAGATAATCTGGTGCCAATTCCAGAAAGGGATCCAGGTGTCGTACGAACGAATTTGGGGTTTTATAGTAGCAACCGACCACGGAGGGTCATTTGTGCTACTTTTATATCCAGCATATCGCTGGACATTTATTTTCCCTTGGGGAAGGGTCGTTACTCCCCCCCCCCTCAGGCGTTTATGTGCACACCAGTGCACTTATTAATTTGGGCGTTATACCGAATTACTAATAATTAACTATCGGTATAAATGTAAGCCCTGGGGTAGGTAGGTAAGTGCCCATCCACACCTCTCCCCTATCAACTTTGGTTGGTACATGAGCAGGAAGAGGCAAAGGCGGAAACAGTCCCGGCCAGGCTCCGACAAACATCCAAGGCACCACAAACACCGCAACCCGCCGCCCCGCACGCAGAGGCGGGGCAAAACGCGCCCCCGGACCCACCCACGAAGAAACACGAGGCGCCCCCAAGGCACCCCCGGAGCACACAACCCGCGACACAGCAACACACGCCGAACACGCAAGGAGAAAGACAGCAACAGCCACAGATGCCACACCCTGAACTAAGAGCTCTCTTTAATTTTGTATCAAATTCAGTCCAGTTGCGCTATTGGACGCCCTACACCAATAATGTGTGAGCCACCTGTGCAATTATATCGAGATTTACAAGTTACAGAATTTCCTAACACTTATCACTATGCCCTAATTAAGTACAGAATGTACTGTACAGGTCCCTACCAGGCCGGGAAAAAGCCCTTCTGAAGAGGGCAATTCCCCCTAGAAAAAACAAAAAACCTGTACTAGGGTGTCAGAGTGACTGTTAGTTTGTTCAGATTAGGTTGTTGTAAGTTATGAATTTGGTTGGGTGTGGTCGGAAATGGTCATATTTGGTTATCCAGGTGTCGTGTCTCGTCCTCCACCTTTATACTGGGTCCATATGGGGTTTGTTCTGGTCGCCTTACCCTTCTCTCTGAAACAGTCCATAAATGTACTGCTGGTGATGGATCATATGTTGGAATGTCATTTTCTATGGAACATTATAAAGAGTAGGTCGCACTGAACCCAAGGTCTCAAACAAGATCTTCAGTCACTCTTCACCATTTTCATCTCCGATTCAATTTTAATGTTCAAACACCCCGCAACAAAACTGGATGTTTTCTCTGTGTTTGTTTTTTTGCGAATTCACACCAGTTACACCACATAACGTTCTGTCCTCATCATAATTCAGCCATTCCGTGTCTTTTGTCCATGTCTTCTGAAATGTCTGATTACGCTTTTCCTTATCAATATATATATTCCTCTCTTTTATGTCATGTTCATTCAACTTTTGCTTTTATCCGGAGGCTGAACATCTTCTATAAAATGCCATATTTTGCCTGTCTTATAAGGCGGGAATTGTGTCTCTGTTTGCAATACTAGATGTTACAGTATAGCTGACGCGAATAATTTAAAGGAAGAAAAGGAATGGCAGTGCCGCAGTGTCATTTATATAAGAAAGTCTGAGCAAGAAACACGTTTCAAAACACGTGCCTTTGAGCCGCCTACCCCCTCGCCGCCCCCTCATTAAATGGCATCTCTCTAATAAAGTCTTGACTTCAGCGAATGTTCTGCAGGAACAAAGCAGTGGCTATTGTAAACACTGTTATAAAATATTAACATCAAAAGATAATGTTAGTTTCACCTTGGAAAATGTGTGTTCCCATCAAACGAAGCCATCTGACTTTGCGCGTTGTATACAACTGCTCCAATTACGGTCTCATCATTATAGCGTAAGTTTAGTAAGTGTTCTTAATTAATCGGACCTCAATGTACGTTGAAATTAATAATAAGCGGAAAAATGTTCAAATCTTATATGCCCATGCGGAGAGATTTTCATTTCCAACAAATGTACGGCATTCGGTTTGTATATCTCCAAGTGTATTCAATTATTTGTTCAGTCTTGTATGGGGAAAAAATATATATATATATTGTCACAGAAAAGTAGTTTTATGGAAATGATGTGTCAGTAATGTGATCATAATAAATTTATTTAATTCTAATAATTATTTCAATGCAAACGTAAATTATGCAGTTCCCCGTTTGTAACTGTTGGCGCGTTTGGCTAGCAAGCAAAAAAAAAAAAACAGCAAACAAACAAGGAAACAAACAAGTATGCAAACTAATTTCTTTGAATAGTTGATGCCATGTGTTGTAGTTTTGTAGATTGTTACTGTGGTCGCGTGAATAAAGTGTGAAACAATGTTATTTTTCATTAAATTCGCTGTCATATTAATTAGGATATCAATTACCGAATTTCCGTTGTTAGTTAAGGACGGGACCATGATTGGCGCTGTTCAGCGAAATGCACAAAATCAGATGGCCTCTTGTAAATGAAACATATTTCTGGGACAAAAATTGACTTCATCTTCTCACGCTAATATTTTATGACTGTTTACAACGGTCACTGCGTTGATTCTACATAATATATGCTGCAGTCACGTCTTTATTAGGGTATTGAGTAAACAAACGCTAACTGTTGATAAACAAAACTTACTAGCCCATCGGACTAATAACATTATAATAATTACTAGTCCGACAGGAAATCTACTAGCCTCGGGCTAGCGGACTACCGCTAATTTCGAGCCCTGATATATAGGGGACAACTAGAAAAGGGACAGGACAACTGGAAACACATACTGGGGGGGGGGGGCTAATATAGATTCATACAGTAATTTCCTCTGATGGATTATGCGTGAGAAACAAACTTAATGCAAAAGATCAGTGAAACATAAAATATAGATAAAAATTATCAACCTTTGCGTTGCCTTGAGGGTGTAGTACACATCCAGATTATATATATATATATATATATATATATATATATATATATATATATATATATATATATATATATATATATATATATATATATATATATATCCAGGGCACCAAACAATCCCTAATTTTTCATTTATGAGCAAAATACAAAAAATTCACCTAAGCCAGTAATATTTCAAACTTCAAAAAATAATCTTTAAATATACAAGTAGGTCAGATTCATAAAATCATCTAGATTTAATTTTTTAAAAAGATTACAATTACTTATTTTTGAAGTATACTCCAGCACTGTAATATGGCGGGTGCAGTATCATCACAGCAAACATGATTTCCCAAATAATATTGAACACGTGCCGTCTATCGGTTGTTTACATATGCTAAGCTGTGGCCAAGAAGAATGCAAATCTCAAGATTCTTTTGAAAAACAAACAATGAACATCACTTTTTGTAAAGAGCTAGCAATTTCATTGATACAAAAGAATTGTCAAACTTATTATATACCCAATGGTTTTGATTACGAGATGTATTCAGCGTATCATCTAATGTTTTATGATCATAGGTCATACATATTGATGCACGTACATGTCCTTTCAAGGTTACAATTAGAATTTTATTCCAAATGGTAGCCAATATGGATATTATGGACAAAATATTGCAAATGATCTTCACAAATAGAAAGCAGTAAAAGTTGGTCTTTTTTTAAAAATCAGTACGATTTCAGTAATAATAATAATAATAATAATAATAATTAAGTTATATAGTAGCTTTTTGTTTTGATCTCTACTGATGTTATCATGGATTTCAATTTTCCTGACCCAACATCATAGCATACAGTTTTATCATTGGATCCTTTATAACTGTGGAAATAATATTCAGCCAGTACAAGCGTGAACATACCATCTTTCCAAATTTATGTTTATTTATAATGCGTGTGTGATTCCATATCGATAATGTAGTTTTTCCCTATGATACAGTAATCTGTGTCACCCATCATATGCAGTTTTATTTACATTTACGCGAATGGACTGACAATATTTGTTAAAAATAATAGGAATAGATAGAGAAAAGGCCTGAGAAACTACAGAATTTGTAATACAATAACGGAACACGCGCAGACGATGACGGTGTTATGGACACCCTGGTCGCAATCGGGTTAGAAATTATAAATCAATGAATGAATTGAGTAAGATTGATGGTTTTATTTTGTTTATGCCTTTCGTTACTGAAATCGGTAGGGGGGGGGGGGGCGGGGGGTACAAACAAACGGGGATGAGTGCACAGACTATTGTTCTAACTAAGAACTGCTCTCCTTAGTAGATGCAATATTTGATATGACTGCTCCCGGAATCAAGGACGCCGCGATCGATCTTCGAAGATATATGATGTGTAATATTAACCTGCGTCAATAAAACGCATGTGTAACGACTTGAAACTTCCCAGTGTATCCGGTACCCCTTTCATATCGGTATTTAATGTTTAAACACTGACGATGAAAGAGATCAAAACTTTCGCTACCGCGGGCCTTATCACGTGACACCCCAACCTTAACCACAACCCTTTTGAAACCACATTAAAATTCAAGTACGTTTCAGTGCTTAAGCGAAGTATTTCTGAAATAAAAGACGTATAAAACTGGTCGAAACATAAAAGAAACGGCAATATTCAATATCCCATTAACGTTCATGCAACTTACCTACCTTGTTACTGGTAGTCTTGACAAGTAAATTTGTAAATTCGATACGTAGTTTCTTATTTGTCACAAGGAAGGAATTGTTCAATCTTTTTTCTTCAGGTTGTTCCACTTTTTTTCCTTCATAGGGTAGTTAATATCAAGATGTAACTAAAATATTCATTTTTCGGCTTCGATCATTTTGTGGCATTTGGTGAACCAAATTTAATCATATATACATACAGTTCCAAAGTGATAAACATGTCTTTCGACAAGTTAGCATGGAAATTCACTTGCGTTATTAATCACCACGTACCCCTGTAGTGTATAGAAGAATCCTGTACGTCATATTGGACTAGATGTTTCATGTTTCCAGAAAATGTATCAACCTATATATATTGTAAATTAATTTGAAACTTAGATGCTACTTCATTGGCTCTGACCACGTGTCTAACAGCAAACTAGTTGTACCAGCTCTCCCGCCCATTACTGTCACTTTATTTTTATTAATGTTTTCCTGGTTGAGCCGTGCCCCCCAGTACCTGCTACCACCGTATTTACGCCACTGACTCTGATTATGATTCGGCCAATGGGGCTAGGTGTGAAAGCTTGCCAGTAGCTTTTCGTGGGTCGGTGGTTCTTTAAGGAGGGTTTCCCGGGTTTTTCCTCCACCATTAATACTGGCCGCCATGTTTAGTTCATTGTGTGCTGAAAAATGGCGTTAAACCCTGCAACAACTACAACTGATTCGGTCACATTTACCCTGCAACAACAGAATCTTATCTTTGAGTATTAAAACAATCCATATGTAACGACTTTTGACGGCGGTGGAATCAGGATTGTCGGCGAGAATGGACACACCAACATGAGCATGCGAGTATATGTCGACCACAGACAATTTATACAAAACCAGGTGTTACAGAGAACAGTAATCAATCGGGAGTTACCTGCAATGTGCCTACAAAGCAGGTGGACAGTTTCTGAATATGACAAGAATACCCAGGGAAGATTTCCCAAGTACAACAGAGGTGATGGTAGCTATCAAAATTACGGATCCAGAATATACCAAAAAGCTCTACTCCATAAAGCCTATGGGACACAAAGGCTATAGTATCAGACCTAATGGGAAAGAACCAGTACTACCATATGGGGGAAATGGTATTATCGAAAGGGATCATAATTGGAAAAACCAACTCCCATGCAACGTAAGATCAAAAAGAGAACAGGATACATAATTTTCACGCCAATAACGAATGGTGTAGGAGAAAATTATTTGCCTTACTGTCCACATAATAGTTGTAGCACTACTAACATTTTAGTTCTCAAACTAATATATTTAAACTTGAGATTCTAATGTTTGGCATGCCATGCTCAATTATGATTGGACGTCAGTTCATAATGATAAGACACCGCCCCTCCCAAACGTCTGTCAAGGATGGTTACCACACTCTTTGATGCTCCCTTTTTCCAAACAGAGAACCGTCACTTACCTGTGAAAAATGTTACGTAACTGGCTTTGGCAAAAGTAACGCGTGCGTCTCTAGTTTTATGGCTATGTCAGTTAACTGACTGGACATCTTATTCGCCGAATTTACCTACATACATATTGACGGCGAGAAACTATAGCCTCATCGTCTACCATACCCATGTTGAAATCTGGTTTAATTCTTCAAAGTGACACACACACACACACACACACACACACACACACACACAACACACACACACACACACACACACACACACACACACACATATATATATATATATATATATATATATATATATATATATATATATATATATATATATATATATATATATATATATATATATATATATATATATATATATATATGAAGTCTTAGTTCTGGTTTAATTGATACCTACCCAACATCATCAAATAAATCTATTGTGAATGACTGGTGAATGAATCAATGTTATACTATAATATATACTTGAATTTAACACAAATTTCTCTGTAGCCAGAAATACTAGTGTACTGGGAAATTTACTAGACCTGCCAAACATTTACTAGTCCTGTCCACAAAACAATGTCACACACTTGTATTGAGATTAACAACAATTTTCTTTCATAAATAGCATTATTATGTGAAATACTGAGGTACAGAAGTACAAATCCTGCTTAAAATCTTCAATCAGTCAATTTACATTTCTTGTTTCTCAAGATAATCTGGTGCCAATTCCAGAAAGGGATCCAGGTGTCGTACGAACGAATTTGGGGTTTTATAGTAGCAACCGACCACGGAGGGTCATTTGTGCTACTTTTATATCCAGAATATCGCTGGACATTTATTTTCCCTTGGGGAAGGGTCGTTACTCCCCCCCCCCTCAGGCGTTTATGTGCACACCAGTGCACTTATTAATTTGGGCGTTATACCGAATTACTAATAAGTAACTATCGGTATAAATGTAAGCCCTGGGGTAGGTAGGTAAGTGCCCATCCACACCTCTCCCCTATCAACTTTGGTTGGTACATGAGCAGGAAGAGGCAAAGGCGGAAACAGTCCCGGCCAGGCTCCGACAAACATCCAAGGCACCACAAACACCGCAACCCGCCGCCCCGCACGCAGAGGCGGGGCGAAACGCGCCCCCGGACCCACCCACGAAGAAACACGAGGCGCCCCCAAGGCACCCCCGGAGCACACAACCCGCGACACAGCAACACACGCCGAACACGCAAGGAGAAAGACAGCAACAGCCACAGATGCCACACCCTGAACTAAGAGCTCTCTTTAATTTTGTATCAAATTCAGTCCAGTTGCGCTATTGGACGCCCTACACCAATGATGTGTGAGCCACCTGTGCAATTATATCGAGATTTACAAGTTACAGAATTTCCTAACACTTATCACTATGCCCTAATTAAGTACAGAGTGTACTGTACAGGTCCCTACCAGGCCGGGAAAAAAACCCTTCTGAAGAAGGCAATACCCCCTAGAAAAAACAAAAAACCTATACTAGGGTGTCAGAGTGACTGTTAGTTTGTTCAGATTAGGTTGTTGTAAGTTATGAATTTGGTTGGGTGTGGTCGGAAATGGTCATATTTGGTTATCCGGGTGTCGTGTCTCGTCCTCCACCTTTATACTGGGTCCATATGGGGTTTGTTCTGGTCGCCTTACCCTTCTCTCTGAAACAGTCCATACATGTACTGCTGGTGATGGATCATATGCTGGAATGTCATTTTCTATGGAACATTATAAAGAGTAGGTCGGACTGAACCCAAGGTCTCAAACAAGATCTTCAGTCACTCTTCACCATTTTCATCTCCGATTCAATTTTAATGTTCGAACACCCCGCAACAAAACTGGATGTTTTCTCTGTGTTTGTTTATTTGCGAATTCACACCAGTTACACCACATAACGTTCTTGTCCTCATCATAATTCAGCCATTCCGTGTCTTTTGTCCATGTCTTCTGAAATGTCTAATTACGCTTTTCCTTATCAATATATATATTCCTCTCTTTTATGTCATGTTCATTCAACTTTTGCTTTTATCCGGAGGCTGAACATCTTCTATAAAATGCCATATTAAGGCGGGAATTGTGTCTCTGTTTGCAATACTAGATGTTACAGTATAGCTGACGCGAATAATTTAAAGGAAGAAAAGGAATGGCAGTGCCGCAGTGTCATTTATATAAGAAAGTCTGAGCAAGAAACACGTTTCAAAACACGTGCCTTTGAGCCGCCTACCCCCTCGCCGCCCCCTCATTAAATGGCATCTCTCTAATAAAGTCTTGACTTCAGCGAATGTTCTGCAGGAACAAAGCAGTGGCTATTGTAAACACTGTTATAAAATATTAACATCAAAAGATAATGTTAGTTTCACCTTGGAAAATGTGTGTTCCCATCAAACGAAGCCATCTGACTTTGCGCGTTGTATACAACTGCTCCAATTACGGTCTCATCATTATAGCGTAAGTTTAGTAAGTGTTCTTAATTAATCGGACCTCAATGTATGTTGAAATTAATAATAAGCGGAAAAATGTTCAAATCTTATATGCCCATGCGGAGAGATTTTCATTTCCAACAAATGTACGGCATTCGGTTTGTATATCTCCAAGTGTATTCAATTATTTGTTCAGTCTTGTATAGGGAAAAAAAAAATATATATATTGTCACAGAAAAGTAGTTTTATGGAAATGATGTGTCAGTAATGTGATCATAATAAATTTATTTAATTCTAATAATTATTTCAATGCAAACGTAAATTATGCAGTTCCCCGTTTGTAACTGTTGGCGCGTTTGGCTAGCAAGCAAAAAAAAAAAAACAGCAAACAAACAAGGAAACAAACAAGTATGCAAACTAATTTCTTTGAATAGTTGATGCCATGTGTTGTAGTTTTGTAGATTGTTACTGTGGTCGCGTGAATAAAGTGTGAAACAATGTTATTTTTCATTAAATTCGCTGTCATATTAATTAGGATATCAATTACCGAATTTCCGTTGTTAGTTAAGGACGGGACCATGATTGGCGCTGTTCAGCGAAATGCACAAAATCAGATGGCCTCTTGTAAATGAAACATATTTCTGGGACAAAAATTGACTTCATCTTCTCACGCTAATATTTTATGACTGTTTACAACGGTCACTGCGTTGATTCTACATAATATATGCTGCAGTCACGTCTTTATTAGGGTATTGAGTAAACAAACGCTAACTGTTGATAAACAAAACTTACTAGCCCATCGGACTAATAACATTATAATAATTACTAGTCCGACAGGAAATCTACTAGCCTCGGGCTAGCGGACTACCGCTAATTTCGAGCCCTGATATATAGGGGACAACTAGAAAAGGGACAGGACAACTGGAAACACATACTGGGGGGGGGGGGGCTAATATAGATTCATACAGTAATTTCCTCTGATGGATTATGCGTGAGAAACAAACTTAATGCAAAAGATCAGTGAAACATAAAATATAGATAAAAATTATCAACCTTTGCGTTGCCTTGAGGGTGTAGTACACATCCAGATTATATATATATATATATATATATATATATATATATATATATATATATATATATATATATATATATATATATATATATATATATATATATATATATATATATATCCAGGGCACCAAACAATCCCTAATTTTTCATTTATGAGCAAAATACAAAAAATTCACCTAAGCCAGTAATATTTCAAACTTCAAAAAATAATCTTTAAATATACAAGTAGGTCAGATTCATAAAATCATCTAGATTTAATTTTTTAAAAAGATTACAATTACTTATTTTTGAAGTATACTCCAGCACTGTAATATGGCGGGTGCAGTATTATCACAGCAAACATGATTTCCCAAATAATATTGAACACGTGCCGTCTATCGGTTGTTTACATATGCTAAGCTGTGGCCAAGAAGAATGCAAATCTCAAGATTCTTTTGAAAAACAAACAATGAACATCACTTTTTGTAAAGAGCTAGCAATTTCATTGATACAAAAGAATTGTCAAACTTATTATATACCCAATGGTTTTGATTACGAGATGTATTCAGCGTATCATCTAATGTTTTATGATCATAGGTCATACATATTGATGCACGTACATGTCCTTTCAAGGTTACAATTAGAATTTTATTCCAAATGGTAGCCAATATGGATATTATGGACAAAATATTGCAAATGATCTTCACAAATAGAAAGCAGTAAAAGTTGGTCTTTTTTTAAAAATCAGTACGATTTCAGTAATAATAATAATAATAATAATTAAGTTATATAGTAGCTTTTTGTTTTAATCTCTACTGATGTTATCATGGATTTCAATTTTCCTGACCCAACATCATAGCATACAGTTTTATCATTGGATCCTTTATAACTGTGGAAATAATATTCAGCCAGTACAAGCGTGAACATACCATCTTTCCAAATTTATGTTTATTTATAATGCGTGTGTGATTCCATATCGATAATGTAGTTTTTCCCTATGATACAGTAATCTGTGTCACCCATCATATGCAGTTTTATTTACATTTACGCGAATGGACTGACAATATTTGTTAAAAATAATAGGAATAGATAGAGAAAAGGCCTGAGAAACTACAGAATTTGTAATACAATAACGGAACACGCGCAGACGATGACGGTGTTATGGACACCCTGGTCGCAATCGGGTTAGAAATTATAAATCAATGAATGAATTGAGTAAGATTGATGGTTTTATTTTGTTTATGCCTTTCGTTACTGAAATCGGTAGGGGGGGGGGGGACGGGGGGTACAAACAAACGGGGATGAGTGCACAGACTATTGTTCTAACTAAGAACTGCTCTCCTTAGTAGATGCAATATTTGATATGACTGCTCCCGGAATCAAGGACGCCGCGATCGATCTTCGAAGATATATGATGTGTAATATTAACCTGCGTCAATAAAACGCATGTGTAACGACTTGAAACTTCCCAGTGTATCCGGTACCCCTTTCATATCGGTATTTAATGTTTAAACACTGACGATGAAAGAGATCAAAACTTTCGCTACCGCGGGCCTTATCACGTGACACCCCAACCTTAACCACAACCCTTTTGAAACCACATTAAAATTCAAGTACGTTTCAGTGCTTAAGCGAAGTATTTCTGAAATAAAAGACGTATAAAACTGGTCGAAACATAAAAGAAACGGCAATATTCAATATCCCATTAACGTTCATGCAACTTACCTACCTTGTTACTGGTAGTCTTGACAAGTAAATTTGTAAATTCGATACGTAGTTTCTTATTTGTCACAAGGAAGGAATTGTTCAATCTTTTTTCTTCAGGTTGTTCCACTTTTTTTCCTTCATAGGGTAGTTAATATCAAGATGTAACTAAAATATTCATTTTTCGGCTTCGATCATTTTGTGGCATTTGGTGAACCAAATTTAATCATATATACATACAGTTCCAAAGTGATAAACATGTCTTTCGACAAGTTAGCATGGAAATTCACTTGCGTTATTAATCACCACGTACCCCTGTAGTGTATAGAAGAATCCTGTACGTCATATTGGACTAGATGTTTCATGTTTCCAGAAAATGTATCAACCTATATATATTGTAAATTAATTTGAAACTTAGATGCTACTTCATTGGCTCTGACCACGTGTCTAACAGCAAACTAGTTGTACCAGCTCTCCCGCCCATTACTGTCACTTTATTTTTATTAATGTTTTCCTGGTTGAGCCGTGCCCCCCAGTACCTGCTACCACCGTATTTACGCCACTGACTCTGATTATGATTCGGCCAATGGGGCTAGGTGTGAAAGCTTGCCAGTAGCTTTTCGTGGGTCGGTGGTTCTTTAAGGAGGGTTTCCCGGGTTTTTCCTCCACCATTAATACTGGCCGCCATGTTTAGTTCATTGTGTGCTGAAAAATGGCGTTAAACCCTGCAACAACTACAACTGATTCGGTCACATTTACCCTGCAACAACAGAATCTTATCTTTGAGTATTAAAACAATCCATATGTAACGACTTTTGACGGCGGTGGAATCAGGATTGTCGGCGAGAATGGACACACCAACATGAGCATGCGAGTATATGTCGACCACAGACAATTTATACAAAACCAGGTGTTACAGAGAACAGTAATCAATCGGGAGTTACCTGCAATGTGCCTACAAAGCAGGTGGACAGTTTCTGAATATGACAAGAATACCCAGGGAAGATTTCCCAAGTACAACAGAGGTGATGGTAGCTATCAAAATTACGGATCCAGAATATACCAAAAAGCTCTACTCCATAAAGCCTATGGGACACAAAGGCTATAGTATCAGACCTAATGGGAAAGAACCAGTACTACCATATGGGGGAAATGGTATTATCGAAAGGAATCATAATTGGAAAAACCAACTCCCATGCAACGTAAGATCAAAAAGAGAACAGGATACATAATTTTCACGCCAATAACGAATGGTGTAGGAGAAAATTATTTGCCTTACTGTCCACATAATAGTTGTAGCACTACTAACATTTTAGTTCTCAAACTAATATATTTAAACTTGAGATTCTAATGTTTGGCATGCCATGCTCAATTATGATTGGACGTCAGTTCATAATGATAAGACACCGCCCCTCCCAAACGTCTGTCAAGGATGGTTACCACACTCTTTGATGCTCCCTTTTTCCAAACAGAGAACCGTCACTTACCTGTGAAAAATGTTACGTAACTGGCTTTGGCAAAAGTAACGCGTGCGTCTCTAGTTTTATGGCTATGTCAGTTAACTGACTGGACATCTTATTCGCCGAATTTACCTACATACATATTGACGGCGAGAAACTATAGCCTCATCGTCTACCATACCCATGTTGAAATCTGGTTTAATTCTTCAAAGTGACACACACACACACACACACACACACACACACACACACACACACAACACACACACACACACACACACACACACACACACACACACATATATATATATATATATATATATATATATATATATATATATATATATATATATATATATATATATATATATATATATATATATATGAAGTCTTAGTTCTGGTTTAATTGATACCTACCCAACATCATCAAATAAATCTATTGTGAATGACTGGTGAATGAATCAATGTTTTACTATAATATATACTTGAATTTAACACAAATTTCTCTGTAGCCAGAAATACTAGTGTACTGGGAAATTTACTAGACCTGCCAAACATTTACTAGTCCTGTCCACAAAACAATGTCACACACTTGTATTGAGATTAACAACAATTTTCTTTCATAAATAGCATTATTATGTGAAATACTGAGGTACAGAAGTACAAATCCTGCTTAAAATCTTCAATCAGTCAATTTACATTTCTTGTTTCTCAAGATAATCTGGTGCCAATTCCAGAAAGGGATCCAGGTGTCGTACGAACGAATTTGGGGTTTTATAGTAGCAACCGACCACGGAGGGTCATTTGTGCTACTTTTATATCCAGAATATCGCTGGACATTTATTTTCCCTTGGGGAAGGGTCGTTACTCCCCCCCCCCTCAGGCGTTTATGTGCACACCAGTGCACTTATTAATTTGGGCGTTATACCGAATTACTAATAAGTAACTATCGGTATAAATGTAAGCCCTGGGGTAGGTAGGTAAGTGCCCATCCACACCTCTCCCCTATCAACTTTGGTTGGTACATGAGCATGAAGAGGCAAAGGCGGAAACGGTCCCGGCCAGGCTCCGACAAACATCCAAGGCACCACAAACACCGCAACCCGCCGCCCCGCACGCAGAGGCGGGGCGAAACGCGCCCCCGGACCCACCCACGAAGAAACACGAGGCGCCCCCAAGGCACCCCCGGAGCACACAACCCGCGACACAGCAACACACGCCGAACACGCAAGGAGAAAGACAGCAACAGCCACAGATGCCACACCCTGAACTAAGAGCTCTCTTTAATTTTGTATCAAATTCAGTCCAGTTGCGCTATTGGACGCCCTACACCAATGATGTGTGAGCCACCTGTGCAATTATATCGAGATTTACAAGTTACAGAATTTCCTAACACTTATCACTATGCCCTAATTAAGTACAGAGTGTACTGTACAGGTCCCTACCAGGCCGGGAAAAAAACCCTTCTGAAGAAGGCAATTCCCCCTAGAAAAAACAAAAAACCTATACTAGGGTGTCAGAGTGACTGTTAGTTTGTTCAGATTAGGTTGTTGTAAGTTATGAATTTGGTTGGGTGTGGTCGGAAATGGTCATATTTGGTTATCCGGGTGTCGTGTCTCGTCCTCCACCTTTATACTGGGTCCATATGGGGTTTGTTCTGGTCGCCTTACCCTTCTCTCTGAAACAGTCCATACATGTACTGCTGGTGATGGATCATATGTTGGAATGTCATTTTCTATGGAACATTATAAAGAGTAGGTCGGACTGAACCCAAGGTCTCAAACAAGATCTTCAGTCACTCTTCACCATTTTCATCTCCGATTCAATTTTAATGTTCGAACACCCCGCAACAAAACTGGATGTTTTCTCTGTGTTTGTTTATTTGCGAATTCACACCAGTTACACCACATAACGTTCTTGTCCTCATCATAATTCAGCCATTCCGTGTCTTTTGTCCATGTCTTCTGAAATGTCTAATTACGCTTTTCCTTATCAATATATATATTCCTCTCTTTTATGTCATGTTCATTCAACTTTTGCTTTTATCCGGAGGCTGAACATCTTCTATAAAATGCCATATTAAGGCGGGAATTGTGTCTCTGTTTGCAATACTAGATGTTACAGTATAGCTGACGCGAATAATTTAAAGGAAGAAAAGGAATGGCAGTGCCGCAGTGTCATTTATATAAGAAAGTCTGAGCAAGAAACACGTTTCAAAACACGTGCCTTTGAGCCGCCTACCCCCTCGCCGCCCCCTCATTAAATGGCATCTCTCTAATAAAGTCTTGACTTCAGCGAATGTTCTGCAGGAACAAAGCAGTGGCTATTGTAAACACTGTTATAAAATATTAACATCAAAAGATAATGTTAGTTTCACCTTGGAAAATGTGTGTTCCCATCAAACGAAGCCATCTGACTTTGCGCGTTGTATACAACTGCTCCAATTACGGTCTCATCATTATAGCGTAAGTTTAGTAAGTGTTCTTAATTAATCGGACCTCAATGTATGTTGAAATTAATAATAAGCGGAAAAATGTTCAAATCTTATATGCCCATGCGGAGAGATTTTCATTTCCAACAAATGTACGGCATTCGGTTTGTATATCTCCAAGTGTATTCAATTATTTGTTCAGTCTTGTATAGGGAAAAAAAATATATATATATTGTCACAGAAAAGTAGTTTTATGGAAATGATGTGTCAGTAATGTGATCATAATAAATTTATTTAATTCTAATAATTATTTCAATGCAAACGTAAATTATGCAGTTCCCCGTTTGTAACTGTTGGCGCGTTTGGCTAGCAAGCAAAAAAAACAACAACAAACAAACAAGGAAACAAACAAGTATGCAAACTAATTTCTTTGAATAGTTGATGCCATGTGTTGTAGTTTTGTAGATTGTTACTGTGGTCGCGTGAATAAAGTGTGAAACAATGTTATTTTTCATTTAATTCGCTGTCATATTAATTAGGATATCAATTACCGAATTTCCGTTGTTAGTTAAGGACGGGACCATGATTGGCGCTGTTCAGCGAAATGCACAAAATCAGATGGCCTCTTGTAAATGAAACATATTTCTGGGACAAAAATTGACTGCATCTTCTCACGCTAATATTTTCTGACTGTTTACAACGGTCACTGCGTTGATTCTACATAATATATGCTGCAGTCACGTCTTTATTAGGGTATTGAGTAAACAAACGCTAACTGTTGATAAACAAAACTTACTAGCCCATCGGACGAATAACATTATAATAATTACTAGTCCGACAGGAAATCTACTAGCCTCGGGCTAGCGGACTACCGCTAATTTCGAGCCCTGATATATAGGGGACAACTAGAAAAGGGACAGGACAACTGGAAACACATACTGGGGGGGGGGGGTTTAATATAGATGCATACAGTAATTTCCACTGATGGATTATGCCTGAGAAACAAACTTAATGCAAAAGATCAGTGAAACATAAAATATAGATAAAAATTATCAACCTTTGCGTTGCCTTGAGGGTGTAGTACACATCCAGATTATATATATATATATATATATATATATATATATATATATATATATATATATATATATATATATATATATATATATATATATATATCCAGGGCACCAAACAATCCCTAATTTTTCATTTATGAGCAAAATACAAAAAATTCACCTAAGCCAGTAATATTTCAAACTTCAAAAAATAATCTTTAAATATACAAGTAGGTCAGATTCATAAAATCATCTAGATTTAATTTTTTAAAAAGATTACAATTACTTATTTTTGAAGTATATTCCAGCACTGTAATATGGCGGGTGCAGTATTATCACAGCAAACATGATTTCCCAAATAATATTGAACACGTGCCGTCTATCGTTTGTTTACATATGCTAAGCTGTGGCCAAGAAGAATGCAAATCTCAAGATTCTTTTGAAAAAGAAACAATGAACATCACTTTTTGTAAAGAGCTAGCAATTTCATTGATACAAAAGAATTGTCAAACTTATTATATACCCAATGGTTTTGATTACGAGATGTATTCAGCGTATCATCTAATGTTTTATGATCATAGGTCATACATATTGATGCACGTACATGTCCTTTCAAGGTTACAATTAGAATTTTATTCCAAATGGTAGCCAATATGGATATTATGGACAAAATATTGCAAATGATCTTCACAAATAGAAAGCAGTAAAAGTTGGTCTTTTTTTAAAAATCAGTACGATTTCAGTAATAATAATAATATTAATAATAATGATAATAATTAAGTTATATAGTAGCTTTTTGTTTAAATCTCTACTGATGTTATCATGGATTTCAATTTTCCTGACCCAACATCATAGCATACAGTTTTATCATTGGATCCTTTATAACTGTGGAAATAATATTCAGCCAGTACAAGCGTGAACATACCATCTTTCCAAATTTATGTTTATTTATAATGCGTGTGTGATTCCATATCGATAATGTAGTTTTTCCCTATGATACAGTAATCTGTGTCACCCATCATATGCAGTTTTATTTACATTTACGCGAATGGACTGACAATATTTGTTAAAAATAATAGGAATAGATAGAGAAAAGGCCTGAGAAACTACAGAATTTGTAATACAATAACGGAACACGCGCAGACGATGACGGTGTTATGGACACCCTGGTCGCAATCGGGTTAGAAATTATAAATCAATGAATGAATTGAGTAAGATTGATGGTTTTATTTTGTTTATGCCTTTCGTTACTGAAATCGGCAGGGGGGGGGGGGTACAAACAAACGGGGATGAGTGCACAGACTATTGTTCTAACTAAGAACTGCTCTCCTTAGTAGATGCAATATTTGATATGACTGCTCCCGGAATCAAGGACGCCGCGATCGATCTTCGAAGATATATGATGTGTAATATTAACCTGCGTCAATAAAACGCATGTGTAACGACTTGAAACTTCCCAGTGTATCCGGTACCCCTTTCATATCGGTATTTAATGTTTAAACACTGACGATGAAAGAGATCAAAACTTTCGCTACCGCGGGCCTTATCACGTGACACCCCAACCTTAACCACAACCCTTTTGAAACCACATTAAAATTCAAGTACGTTTCAGTGCTTAAGCGAAGTATTTCTGAAATAAAAGACGTATAAAACTGGTCGAAACATAAAAGAAACGGCAATATTCAATATCCCATTAACGTTCATGCAACTTACCTACCTTGTTACTGGTAGTCTTGACAAGTAAATTTGTAAATTCGATACGTAGTTTCTTATTTGTCACAAGGAAGGAATTGTTCAATCTCTTTTCTTCAGGTTGTTCCACTTTTTTTCCTTCATAGGGTAGTTAATATCTAGATGTAACTAAAATATTCATTTTTCGGCTTCGATCATTTTGTGGCATTTGGTGAACCAAATTTAATCATATATACATACAGTTCCAAAGTGATAAACATGTCTTTCGACAAGTTAGCATGGAAATTCACTTGCGTTATTAATCACCACGTACCCCTGTAGTGTATAGAAGAATCCTGTACGTCATATTGGACTAGATGTTTCATGTTTCCAGAAAATGTATCAACCTATATATATTGTAAATTAATTTGAAACTTAGATGCTACTTCATTGGCTCTGACCACGTGTCTAACAGCAAACTAGTTGTACCAGCTCTCCCGCCCATTACTGTCACTTTATTTTTATTAATATGTTTTCCTGGTTGAGCCGTGCCCCCCCAGTACCTGCTACCACCGTATTTACGCCACTGACTCTGATTCTGATTCGGCCAATGGGGCTATGTGTGAAAGCTTGCCAGTAGCTTTTCGTGGGTCGGTGGTTCTTTAAGGAGGGTTTCCCGGGTTTTTCCTCCACCATTAATACTGGCCGCCATGTTTAGTTCATTGTGTGCTGAAAAATGGCGTTAAACCCTACAACAACTACAACTGATTCGGTCACATTTACCCTGCAACAACAGAATCTTATCTTAGAGTAATAAAACAATCCATATGTAACGACTTTTGACGGCGGTGGCATCAGGATTGTCGGCGAGAATGGACACACCAACATGAGCATGCGAGTACATGTCGACCACAGACAATTTATACAAAACCAGGTGTTACAGAGAACAGTAATCAATCGGGAGTTACCTGCAATGTGCCTACAAAGAAGGTGGGCAGTTTCTGAATATAACAAGAATACACAGGGAAGATTTCCCAAGTACAACAGAGGTGATGGTAGCTATCAAAATTACGGATCCAGAATATACCAAAAAGCTCTACTCCATAAAGCCTATGGGATACAAAAGCTATAGTATCAGACCAAAAGGGAAAGAACCAGTACTACCATATGGGGAAATGGTAATATCGAAAGGGATTATAATTCTGGAAAAACCAGCTCCCATACAACGTAAGATTAAAAAGAGAACAGGAGAGTTGAGTATATCCGATATTCCCCTAGAGATACCACTAGAAGCAGTGGTAAAGCACTTCGAGGAAACATTTGCAGTAAAATCAAGAATAGCAACTATCCCGACAAAAGGTCCTATTTTATGCACGGTTTCCTTGCAAAAACGTGGTATAAAGGATGCATCTACGACAGGAAATGTAATAGGTGTAATGAGACAGGTCACCCCCACCCCTTCAAATGTTCCCAAATAAACGACGAGCAAAGAGGAGTCTAGAACAACAACATCAACAACAGGACCAAGGGAAACTAGGGAAACAGCAACAGACACAAAAGAAGAATAAACCACCACCCCCAAAGCGGACGAGAATTACTCAAAAAATTCGGATAAATAACCAACAACATCAGGTACCACAAAAAATAACCCAACAGGAAGAGCAACCAGAAACAGCGAATGGAACAGGAACCCACCGGAAACAACAAATAGAGACATGAACAGAGTTAAATCCAAGTAAAGCTCCATTGAAACAGCAGATAATAACAGGTAAACAAAACACAGAAACAATACCGAAGGAAACGGCATTAACAAGATAAATGACAACATCATAATTAAGAGAGAAGGACAGGTTAAGAATGAAAGAGAAAAGAAGAAGGGAAAGGGAAAAACAAGAGGAAGACTACAACATTTTTTCTTCAAGATGATGAATATATATATATATATATATTTAAAAAGATAATTTACATTTTTTTTAAAAATTCTACAAACTTGAAATAAAATAAAACTAAAGAACTCATAGCAAACACCTAATATAAGGGCAGATGGCCTCCCCAAATGGTCTGAAAAGATCAACGTGGGAGAGAGCACCCTCCAGAAACAAAAAGAAAACAAGCGGATATCTACTTGCTGAGATACAGAAATGTTTTTTTTTAGGACCTAGGGTACAACCATGCTTTCAAAAGCGAAATTCATGGGTGCATGTTTAAAATAGTATACTAGCCAGCAGTTTCGACATTTTCCCAGAAATGAAACTGGTAGTCCAGCGTATGTAAAGCACACGAGAGGTGGCGCTATCAGAAAGTAGCCAAACACATCGAATACCAAAGAACACGCGATATCGTAGGAAGCTACAATAGGTACTATTTAATATTGGAATTTCATTACATAATAAGAAATATTACCTTGTAGGAGCTATTGTGCCGACTGTAAAATTAATATAACAATTTAATTTAATATCAGACGAATGGTGCTTACAATCATATTTTTGGGGTGTGTTCTTTTCTAATGTGTGCGTGTGTGTGTGGTTATGATTTTTAACGTAGCTTTAACGACTTTTCAGTCATAACGCTACGATGTCTGCAGAGTGGCAGTTTATAGTGATGTCAAGCACTTGAACATGATGCCCCACCCAGTCATATTATCCTGACACCTGAGGGTGACCAGTCCTAACACTAACCTCTTAATGCTGAGCGCCTATCGAGGCAGCTTTCTAAGATGTAAACTTACGATTCTAAATTAAAACTGCATATTCCTCTCTCGTTTATAATATTTTAATAATCAATGCAGGACAATAATTTACGCTCTCTTGAGTTACATGCAGTTTTAGACGGTATTAGTGTAATACGTTTCCATGAATCTTGTTGTCATTATTTAGTGAAATAAATACACTGTCTCTCCTACTTTATCACGTGTATCACACACTATCAATGAGAGTAAATTTCGATTGTCAATATGACAACGATAGAGCCATATACTCCATTACAATTGCTATGTATATTTTATCTGATTTAATTATGTGTTTGTTAGTTTTCCATTTTTTAAATTCCACTACATGCTATTGTAATGTAATCTTATTTACTGGATTTGAAATTTTTTAGAAATTCATTTTCAAAAATTTCAGTTCAGTTACACCTGACTTTTTCGTAAACACTTTGTATCTAATGCTGACCTAGTTCCTGACATTGATTCAGAATTAGTAATAGTTGAGGTAAGCAACTTTGTTTTAAAGAAAAAAATATTCTTTCTTAGAGTAATTTATAAAGTGAAATCGAGGCTATACTTGGAGTACATGACAAAAAGCATGTAGCATTTGTTTCAAACTCTGATTTTTCCAGTGGATTGACCCATATCAGGGCATCTGTTTTGCGTCGTAGCTAGGTTTATTATTTATTGTGGGGGTTTCCCTTTATTTAGTTTGGGGTGTGGTGCTCCCAATATTATTTAATTTTTTACAGAAGACCCACCCTAGTTTGTTTTTTTCAGATATTTAAGTAGTCATAGAGAGACGCAAAGCTCTGAGCTCCCAGTCAGCGGTGCCGACAGTTAAATTAATGAATACACAAAATATGAAATTCAAATAACAACAATTTAATATAATTCAATAACAGTCATCTCTCAAATAAAATTAAAATTCATCACTCATCTTTCACTCGACCAATTGACGGCCTATTTTATCATCTGATCTAGTGTGAAAGATTTTCCTCATGTCCTGTGTTCCTTCTCATCTGTATGATCTTTCTCTGCACTGGTAATCCAATACCCTTCAGTCAATCTAACTTTTGCCTCCGTTCTTCCTTTTACTTTTTCTCCCACAGACTCGGTACCAACTGCACTAGGGTATTTCCATCTATTTCATACTGTTCCTCTGGTCTCTAAAAGTATCATTATTAACACACAAGGACATTAGCATAGCATATTCCCCTAGCTATTTAACTCACACTAAACAATAATATCATCCGATAAGTCATTACATTCGTTGGTCACACATTCGTACCCATCGAAATACCCATTCTCTCTGTGTACACGGTATATATTTAGATTTTCAATCTTATTATCCAGAACAGTATCACATAATCAGACGCATTTCTGTACATTGCACTTCTACAAAGTGTACACAGATATCCACATATCCATGGGCTGATATATCCTTACACATGATACTCCTACAAAGTATACACAAATCAGCAAATCCCTATTAACCAATGTTGCACTCTGCAACCATTATACAAAGTTTATAATTCAATTCAACATTTGCAAATCTATAATATCAAATGCACGAGGTTATTACGAATTGACCCATTAGCGAATTACAATATTAATTCTTTATATAAACATTGCTTATATATCAAAATATGCATGTATATCAAACACTACGAATGACTCAAACCCTACAAATGGCAATTCTACATACAAAAGTATACATACTGCAATAATTAAAGTACAATTACTTTGCAGTAATATATTACAATAATCGAGCAAATAATCTCTGACCTGTACTGAAGCTCCTTGTAATTCCCAGAATAACAAGTTTCCCGCCAATTTCGAATGACGTCGGAGTAGCTTATCTTCCCTTATAATCTCCGCAAGCTGGTTTTAGCGACTACTGACTTTAGTTCTCAAGATAATCGATTTAAGCTTGGGATTCTAATGTTGGCCATGCCTTGCTCAACTCCGAGTGGATGTTGATTCATATAATTATCAGACACTGCCCTCTCCAAACAGTGTGCCAACGGTGGGATTACTACCCCCACTTAATATTCCTTTGATGCGAACACATAATTCCACTATCTTACATGTGAAACATGTGAAGACAATTATTACGTAACTGGCTGACCAAAATAAGGTTAGTCACGAATTTTATGACCATGTCAAATAACTGGATTTACACCTCATTGTTCGACGAATTGATCTTCATACAAATTTACGGCGCGAACATATTAGCCTCAGGGTCTAACATATACATGTTGCAATCTGGTTAATCCTTACAATGTGACATGTATTGAGAAAGAAAAGTCATTCTGTGCCTTAACACTAGGGTACAAGTGTTTTATTATGTGACCATTTTTTTTGTTGGGGGCGTTGGGGTGGGGGGTGGGGGTGGGTGGGGGGCTAACTATTTTGTTTAATTTAAATTATTTGGATTCCAAGAGATTATTATCTCTAAAAATCTGTGTGCTCTAAATTAATTCTTGCACATGAATAGTTATCAAAATTTCCAAAGAATTCAAAAACTGAATATTATTTTCTGTGATTCAACAAGAACTGTTGAAACATCAGGACGACGCTGGCCATATCATACTACATCGCCTTCCTTGTTTGGATTTCATCAAAATTCGAACTCAGTTTTATTTGGATTTTGTATTACTAGGGCTTCTACTTTTTAATTCTTGGATATTCTGGGATCATTTTTGGATTTGATTCCAAGACCCGTAAGTTCTTTTTCTCATTTTACCTTCTTTTTCTAGGGAAATAAATTATTTGTTAAAATTACAAAGCTTGTTGTCTTCACTGTTTTCTTGTTGCGTTTTGCACGAGCCTAAACGTGACACACTTAAGAGAGATAACTTTGCTGGAACTAAACAAAAGTAAGAGTTACCAAGTCAGATGAATTTTTTGTGAAAATCATTACAAACTTACAAAACAATGTTTTGATATTAATCATCATAATTTCACGTGTTGATAATAGACTGAACGTTTTGTTTAAGCCTGACAGAAAATACACGAAATACACACTACTCCTTCGACTTGTTTTTTGTATTTTTTGTAGGGGGGGGGGGCGGGCGGAAGCTTTGAAAGGTATATCAGCTCCTGATACATGGGCTCATCACAATTTTATTTTCCCAATATAGTCTCCGAGTATGTTTCATTAGCACTGAACTTTCCGCTGTGTCCAAATCTTAAAATCAAAGTACCATCAAAGATGAACTCAAGGCGAAGTCCTTGTTATAGAATTTCCGACAGCATCCTCATTGGCTGGACTGTAAATAGTCACAGTTTTCACTTTCAGATCAACATCAATGCCTCATTACTCACTGTGCACTCGTGCCTAAGTACACAAAGAAAACCACCCTCACAGGTGAATAGATCATTAAGAATCTCCATCGGCCCTCTTACTGGCCAATCATACAGCAGCTCAAATGGCGAAAACCCAGTTGCCTCATGTGGTACTTCCCAGTAGCAAAATATTTCGTAAATCAGCAGCGCACCCCATTCTTCACCAGTCGTGGAACACAATTTCTTCCAGACAGCATTGAGAGTGTCATTAAATCCTTGACCTTTCCATTGGATTGTGGCCTTAACTGAAGTTAATTAAGGTCTAATTTGCATACCAAAGTTGGCTGGAATCCAAGAAAACTTGGTAATTATAAGATTCCGAAATGAAGGTTAGTCGGACATGCAAATCAGGTGCCATAGCCAATGTTAATGATGACCAATAAGAAAGGAATGCAAAAAATCTTTCGAGTTCACATCAATGCAAAGCTGTGCATCTGATTTGGTTAAAATCCAGCAATTGCCAGTAAATTTATAACCACAATGTTGATGGTTGGAAAGCCAGATTGATGGCAGTCTGTCAACTGCATCAAGCAGGACTCTGATAAAATAACTTCTTTGTATAGGACCCAAAAATAGAAATGAAATTTAAAGAAATATACATTTGTTGTCTTGTTTAATCAGAGTTGCTTCATCAATAAATAAGAAGCTTGTTTTGGGCAGGAAATCTGGGTTTGAAAAGACTTGTTTGCCGATACTACTACAATGCATCCCTGGTGCATGTTCCAATGTAAGTAAGTTACTGCAGCTTCCTTTAAACTGCATTTGGAGCTCAGTTTCTTGTCAGAGACATATATGCTAGCCTAGGGTAGTTGATTTTGCTGTGCACCAGACTTAAGTGAAGAATACGGTGGATTGACTACATGTTTTGACTCTTTATAATCAAATAAAATCCCCATACACACAAAAAACACCGAATAGCTGTAACCTTTTAACAGTGATGGCATATAAAAAATAATAATAAAGTAAAGTGACACTTATAAGACCAAAAAATATGTTTAGTATAGGCAATACACCAGTTCTGCATTCTAATTATATTGTTCTTACTCTAATCTTTTGGTGATAATAACAATTGAACATTTTTGCTAGCATTGCAGATTTTGAGGAAATAATGGAAGCAGTCCAATATGCTGGAATCATTCATTATAAGGCAGCCAGTGTGTATCTTATCCACTACACCGAGAGGTCAATAGACAAAGGATGCCATGGAAGAAAAAATGTATCCCAAATATCAAATAAAGACTATAATGAACTGTCTAACAGAGCAAAGGAAGGCAATAGCATGGGGTTCCTGTTGCTTTGGGGTTAACACAATTTTTTTAGCCCATGATACACGACAGCCACTATATCTGGCATAGGAAAACCCCAGAAAAATCCCCCAAACAACCACCGACCCATGAGAAGCTACTGGCAAGCTTTTTCACATATCCACGCTAGTCGAGCCCAAGACTCAAATGCATGCAAACGTAGGTGAGATGTTTTTTATAATAATAATAATAATAATAATAATAATAATAATAATAATAATGAGGAATTTGTATAGCACCTAATCTTTAAAAGCTCTAAGTGCTTTATACCATCAATAATGATATGACTACACTGCAAAACAACAAATGACAAAAACAATGAAATTGGAAAACATAAAAACATGCTGAAAATATATAGGTAAGTTACAAAACATGATTAGGTCGCTAAGTTTGTCCCTGCAGTCGAAACAGGTGAGTCTTGAGAGCACTCTTAAAAGAGACCACTGTGTATTTGTGTCTAATTTCAATGGGCAATTCGTCCCACGTCGCCGGGCCCTGGTATGCAAACGAACGATGTCCATATGACTTTGTTTTCACCTTGGGAACAATTAGTATATGATTATCAGAAGAAGAGCGTAAGGATCTAGCTGGTGTATACACATGGGTGAGGCTGGATAGGTATGTTGGACTGGAGTCTGTCATTAAAATATAGCACAGAGAACACATTTTGTGTTTGATTCTGTATCGAATTGATAGCCAGTGTAGGGTACAGAGCAGTGGTGAGGTGTGCTCTGATCGAGGTACTCTAAAGATGATCCGTGTAGCTGTGTTTTGAACTTTCTGGAGTAAATATTGTGATGAACCAGACAGAATTGAGTAACAATAGTCCAGTCTTGAAAGTACTAATGAACACACAAGTGTTTTCGTGGCATCAACATAAAGATATTTACGAATGGAACTGATGCGTCTCAATTCAAGATATACAGCCCTGTAGATGTTCATGACATGTTGCTGCAATGCGAGAGCACTGTCTAGAGTAACACCTAGATTCCGTACTGACTGTGAGAATTTAATGTTGGTGCTGCTGATATTTATTGTCTGAGGTAAAGGATGTGAATGAGAAAGTCTTCGTGTTGTGATCAGAATAGCCTCAATTTTGTCATCATTCATCTGCAGCTTGTTACATGTCATCCATGATTTCACATCCGAAATGCCCTTCTCTACTCCATGGATGGTAGCATCAACTTCAGTTGGGTGGCTAGACATGTATATTTGGGTGTCATCAGCGTACAATTAGTGCGACACTGGGTGATGATCTATGACACTTGACAGCAGCTGAGTGTACAGAATGAAGAGAACAGGTCCAAGAACAGATCCCTGTGCAACACCATAACATACGTCAACTGGGCTGGAGTGTATTCCATTTCCAGATATAATTTGTGTCCTGTTGACTAAGTAGGACTTGAACCACTGTAAGGCTATATTCTGAATGCCAAATACATGCTGGAGACGGTGAAGTAATATATCATGGTCTATTGTGTCAAATGCTGCAGATAAATCCAGGAGAGTGAGGACTGTAATCTTTCCACTATCCAAAGCGGAGAGAATGTCACTAAATACTTTCACAAGAGTAGTTTCCGTACTGTGGCAAGGGCGATATGCAGACTGTACATTACTACAAAGCCTGTTTGAAAACAAATGAGATACAAGTTGAGTTAGAACAACCTTTTCTAAGATTTTTTATATGAAAGGGAGATTAGAAAATGGGCGGTAGTTCTTTAAATCGTTATGGTCCAGTGTTGGTTTCTTCAGCAGTGGCTTTACGATGGCAGTTTTGAAAAATGATGGGAATTCCCCTGATGAGAGAGAGATATTAATAACATCAGTTAGTGAAGGCAATATTGGTTCTAAGCACTCAAGCAGCAGTGATGTCGGAATTGGATCAAGTTCACAAGACTTTGGTGCACTTTTCAGCACTATTGTCCGTATTAAATCTATAGAAACAGGTTCAAATGCACCTAACGGTTGTCGCTGAAATTTTGCATCATGCCTGTATGGTGATGAATCAGTTGAAATTGTGCTGTCAAGCGAATCTCTAATGGTTTGAACTTTTTCATTGAAAAAATTTGCAAATTGGTCTGGTAGGTCTAGTGGAGAGAAGATCGTTGGAAGTGGTGTACATTTGTTCCTTGACATTAGTTTGTTAGTTATCTCGAAGAGCGCCTTGCAGCTGGAACATTGTTTTGGAAGTTGTGAATTCTATTCAATTGTTGATCTGTAAAGACAAACGCTTTAGACCACTCGGCCATCTGGGGCCCAAGGTGGATGGGTGGGTGAGGGAAAGAAGAAAATTGCTAAAGATCATAAGTACTTCAGAAATTATAAGATTCAGGTCTATGTAGTAGTGACTTTTAGATGATTTAACTGTTTTCCAGTTTCCTAGTCTAGTACAGTCATGTTGAATAGAATTCACAACTTCCAAAACAATACAAGCAGAATCTTTACAGTACACTCACCCCATGACCTTAACACATTAACCCCTAGCGACGACTTTACGGGGTATGAGGTAGTAGCCTACTTCCATGGTCTGTAGCGTCAAGGTCATACATGATACACTAAAGTGGGTGGTATCATTGAAAAGTAGACAGATGTAGCTTTACAATGATAGCAAGTAATCTGGACATTTTAATTGCATTACAAAATACAGAGGGAAAAACCGACGTTTTTGGACCCGTTTCTTTTTCATCCAAAAATCGCCCATGGTCGGATTCCGAATTTGTGTCCAGATTTTAGACTTTATGACCTCAGATCTACGGAAGACCAGTCTGGGACACACACGGACAGGTGAACCTGTGCAAAAAGTAGGATAAGGTGGACATTTTGAATAAAGAGTCTTCTACATACGAAAATTACAACCAGAATCTTTACAGTATACTCACCCCATGACCTTAAGGACATTAATCATTTGGGTTTAACAAGTCTAGTGAGAACAGGCAGCTGTGTTTTTGCAAATTAATTAAATGATTATTTACAGGACTTACACTTAGTTTTAGATTTTGAAAATGCTGATGATATTAGAAACAAGATATTAGATTATGTTTCTCTAATTAGCAAGAGTATCTCATATATAGATTTTAAAGAAATATATATTTTATAATTGAACTCTGGCAATCTTTGTCAACCTATACACTTAAACCACATATATGTAACATTTGTATTTTGAGGAAGAAGTTGAAAGTGAGTGCGAGTCTGATCAGATATATTATAATCATTTATGTTTTTAAATCAACTTCTAGACAACTCATTAGTGAGATATCAGATGTTTAGTTTAATGTAGGAAACACAGATCTATGTACCACTGAAACAATTCAAGCCAGTTACAGAAATGTAATATCAGTTGTCTCCTGTGAAGTCCCCTCTAGGCTGATATAGATACCAGAGGAGAACTGGCTGAGGCGGAGAGTTTGAATTTAAATTAAAGAAAATATGTAACCTAGATGTTTGTTTGTTGGCTCTACCAGGTAATTCCCCAATGTAGCTGCCACCCACCCCATTCAGCTACAACATCTAGACGGCTAATTATTCACTCCATCTATAATCTAAAAGACATAGATACCAATAAAGGAAAATACTATCTGAATATTTTATTTATCCATGTTTAGCATGTATCAAATTGTGAACAGCAAAATCCCAGATCTGTCTTTACACAAAGTGCTGGTGAGGTCTGTACTGTTTGTTGCACTTATGATTTGAACAAAAAACATAAACCCTCATCTGTCATCCCATAGGAGCTGATGAATCAGTCTGTATAATTTGTTGTACCTATGATCCAACAACAGTATAGATCTAGAGCTACATCCCAAAAAGTGCCAGTGAATCAGGGTCTGTAGTGTTTGTTCTACTTATAATTCACACAAAAAACAGACCCAGGTCTACCATCAATCAAACTACCAGTGATTCATGGTCTGTAGCGGTTGTTTTATTTAATTTATGATTACAACAAATAGTATAGATACTGCTGTATTCACTTTGGCGTGAGATTTGGGATCTTCGATGCACAAATAATAGAAGTGATAAGTTTAAGGAAAAGTGAACATTTTTGCCAACTTTTCACTTGTTTTCTTAGTTTTTCTTTCACACACAACAAACAGGTAATTTAAAACACCTTGGGGTTTGTAAATGAGTGGTTCTTTGTGTATAATATTTGCGAGTGTATGTGTCTGTATGAGTGGATATATGTGTGTGCGTTGTGTCTAAGTAAGGTAATATCCCATCCACCTGGTCAGGTAGTAATGTCAGAGAAAACTAAAATCCTGACAATTACAGTTTAATAAAGAAAAGTATAGACACATATTTGCCATCATAAAAGTGCCAGTAGCCCACTCCGGTGGTTAGATTGCATCAGATGAGTGAGGTTTCAGGTTTGAACCTGGCCAAGTCATACCAAAGACTTATAAATTGGTACTAGCAGCTTCCTCGCTTGGCACACAGCATTAAGAGGTTAGAGTTAATAGATGTCAGCCTGGGTGGGACATGATGCTACTTGTCTGCAGCATGACACACCAGTGCTAGACGTCACAATAAACTTTCACACTGTATGCTAAATTTGTTAAAGCTACATTAATCACACACACACATACACACACACACACACACACACACACACAAAGCCAAAGCACCCGTGAACCACAGTCTATAGTGGTTGTTCTGTTAATGATTCCAACAAAATGCTTAGACAAGATCTGAAGCACCAATGAAGCATAGTCTGTAATATTTGTTGTACTTTGATTTCAAAATACAGTATAGACATTGATTGGATGACATATACTGGAAAGGCAGATTGGTGTCTTTACCATCAACAGTTGTGTGCTTGTTATATATAAGCTAACTGACACCAACTGCTCCATTTGTCATGTAATAAGGTGGCATGGAGCTTTATGAGAGAAAGAGAGGTAGAGAAAGAGAGAGAAAGAGTATGGAGTTTTTATTACACAAATATTGAAAATTCTAAATTTCAAAATTTTATTTAATGCACTCTTGAGTATACAAAACTGTAGCAAGAAAATGTTATATAAAAAAGCTTTAAAATAAAATGTGAGCAGACAGTACAGAGTTCAAGTTTAGATATTCAAAATTTCAATTTTTAAAGAATTTGTGTCACATAATAACAACTGTAACATTATGTATATTGATAATTTAAAAATTATGCATATTTGTTTCTTGAATAAGTGATAAGCCTATGTATCATCTAAAAATTTAACAAAAATATAAATACTGCCATAATCCTGTTTACTGATGAAGTAGGTGGACAATTTTGATAACCTGACTGCAATATTCAGGGCTGTGAAATACATAAAAAAATCTTTTTTCTTCTGCTGTTTAGTGTACCTATATTTATGGTACCAGAACTGTAACACCAACTAAAAAAGATTTATAAGAATGTGTATTGATGCCATTTTATATTCTATTGTCTCCTAGGAAATTTATGATTTTAAAAAATGATTAATGGATTTGACATGCAAAACATCATCATAAGTTGGAGAAATGTTTTGTAAATATTAAAAAATTTATATTACCATATTTTTTATCGAATTCAAATGACATAATACTGAAATTTTGAATGTTTTATCTGCTGATTAAAAGCTAACAATTTCACAAATGGTCATACAAAATAATTTTAATTAAATTGCAGACTTATTTTAGGTTCCAGAAACATGCATTAAAGGGATCATTGTCTTTTTTTCCTCAGTATAGCATTTGCCAAGAATCAGCTGGATATAAATTCATAAACGGAGTTACCAATTTGCAAAACAACATATTTGCCCTTGGACTGCAAATTTCATGGACAAAGATCAAAAAGCATTTTGTAGTTGTCAAATATATTTTAAATCTGGTCAATGTCAGATGACAACAAAAATTATATTTTACTTATAGGACTAACAGAAAGGAAATTATATTTCTGAATGAAACATACTTGTTAAAATGTTAATAATAGCATTAACTCTTGTAATAGGCAAATCACTCTGTTTATTGCAGCATTTCAGTGTGATGACAATGGAGAAACTGTTTTCTCAGGATTTCCTTGGTCAAGATGTGGTTGAAAAACTTAATAAATAAGGTAATTTATTTTGGCATCAGAATGGATAGCTGTATTAATAAATTCTTAAAACAATATTTGAATTTTTTTCTCCTTAAAAATTGATGTTTGACAGCCTCTGAGTATGTTTCACATCTACCCCCCTACCCCCGTCTTTTAAATTATGGCTGCTTGTCAATCTACAGAAGCAAAACCTTGATTGGTGCTATGAATTTTAAGTAAAAACAGTCTGTTTCCTAATCAATCACTAAATGATTAAGAACTATTTCATTAAAATATACATGATGAGCAAGGAATACTTATTTCTTTGTTATCTGAATTATTATTTTTCTGGAGTTTTGTTCTGTATATACTTTTTACTAGTGATCGTACCCTTAAAATCATTGCAATGTCCCCCCTCCTTCCTTGTGTATCAAAATATAGTGACCAAATGAGAACTTTCTGATTTTAAATAAAATCTTCGACTTGAGGATATTTTTTCCAGATTGTCTGCAACTGATTAATATTAATGACAATGTAAACACTACAACTAAAAAATATATTCCAATAGCAAATTGAAAAAAAACAACACTATTAAAATTGTATAAAAGCTACAACTAAAAACATTATATATTCCAAATGTAATCAGATTTACAAAATTTTGTATGCTGTAAAAATCTCATTTTAATATTCTGTAAATGATTCATCCCTTGTGACATTTTTTTCAAATAGTTTTTCTTCTTCTTGATATCATTTTTGGTGGGTGCAGATTTATAAAAAGGAATCAAGAATACTTTTCACAAATATAAATATATAAAATTTCACTCCGGGCAACTTTAGAGTGTAGTCTAATACTGAAGATAAGACAATTACTTGACTCATTAAATTTTGGTAGTAGAGATAATCTAGACTTCTTGGATATTCTCAATGGCACAAGACTGTTCGAAAGCATTCTTACCTACCCTAGATACCTGTTGTAAGGCCAAATCTAGGACCGGAATATCCATAGAACAAATTGCCCAAGGTTTCCGATGCTCAAGGGGCCCCGTATATTATCGTCTGATTTCACAGACAGTGTTGTTAACAGTTCATCATCATCATCATCATCAGTATCTTGACCTAGTGTGGTCATCAAGGAACTGTGCTGCTCAATATCTGATCAGCTCTCTCCACTTGTCTCAATCATGACAATGCTTGTGTTTCCGCAAAACTTTTCCTGGTCAATTCTGTGATGTTGTCAGTTCACTTTTTTCTCTTTCTGCCACCCTGGACGCTGCCCTGCATTACTGTTGTGTATAGCTTTCTCTTTTTGACGATGGTGGTGAGGTCTTCGTATTAGCCTGCTGCGTCTGATGGTGTTACGTACTTCTTCATTTGTGATGTGGTCCATGTAAGAGATGCCAAGGATGGTTCTGTAGCATCTCATTTCAGGTGCATCGATTCTTCATTGTAAATCTGCTGGCAGGACCCAGGAATACAAAACTATTGTGATGATTAGTTTTCAGACAGATCATCAATTATCAAGTGGTAGATTCAACTTTTCTGGAAGTTACTTTGTAAGAAACTTGAATGTAAAAACAATCCCCTTGGACAACCGAGCGATTTTCTTTCTTTTTTTTTAAATATAATTACATTACATACAAGAATGTTTCACATGAATCTGTAAACTGGAAGTACTGCCAAAGATCACACTTCTGATCAGAAATTTACAGAAGGTGATTCGAAACTTCACATCATACACCAAGAGTTATGGAGAAACTCTATACAATTCCTTTCATGAATTCAATTAAGACACTTGTTATGTTTGTGACGAAAAAGAGGACTTTGGGTTTCGTAATGTCCACAATATAAAAAAAAGGCACCACCAATACAGGATAATGCAGGCCCAGAGATAAAAGTAGAGATATTTGTTATTGTTGTCAAGAAAAAATACATTCTGAATTGTCTGGAACGTCCAAAGAAAGTAAAAAGACTAAACAGAGATTTCATAAGAAGTATCCCATACGATGAGTGGGAGCATAAGAATACATCCCAGGAAGAAAAAAAATATGAGACAAACAGAAACAATGGCAGAAGACAAATACAAGTTTAAAAAAATAATAAAGCAAGATATCCCTAAGACGAAAAGGGTGGAGTTTTGCCGTCAATATAAATTTTCATTGTGATTCTTATTCATCAGAGTATATACCAAAATTGTATCCATGTTTCTTTTTGCTTAAATCATTGTACATAAAACTGCATCAGAAGCTAGTATTGTTGTTTATCCCTTAGAACACACATACACTGTATAACACTGTGAAGTCCTAGGCCTTGTGTGACCTTGTAACTTTGCTGTAACAGTCAGTATATGTATAACCAATGTCACAAGCATAGTTTATATCAGCATAACATGACCTTATTAGACAGTTCAGCTGAGGACTTAATTGAAATGCAAGCAGTGCACTTTTTAAATACCTACTGATTCTCATAGGTAATACCCATTTAACTTCTTGAGAATGACCTAATACACAACCTATAATTATTAATATGATAGGTTTACAACTGAATGAACATAATTATTCTACTTTCAGCTGTTCTGATTAAAATTGTCTTTTGCACAGACCAGTGTTTAAAACATTAAAAAATTCTAGGTGGTCATGAGCTAAACACAAATACATGACCTATGTTAATTAAAACATAAATTGTAGGTTAAACTGATATTCTTTCATTGTAAGGATGTAGAACCAACATATGCATCTGACCAACAGTATCATATTTCATGATCCTAACATTACACAAGAAATGAATGCAGAATTTCAACAAAGACTCTGAAGCATGAAATATTGTTCATACGGACCTATTTTTAGATTGAGTGTAGTACTTATCCAGATGCATCCATTCTCCAAATTCCACAATTGTTGGTTATTATAATAATGAATATAGCTAAAAGCTAGTGTAGACACAAGATAAAAGCCAACAAAAGCAGTTAGTAAAAGATGAGTGAGCTTCTGTTGTTGTGAGTGTGTGGTATTAACTGAAAGGCGTATTATTATCAATTGTATGAGTGCCTGTAAAAGAAACATCAAATACATGTACCAACATTAATCCTAGCAATTGAATAGAACAGTATGGGTTACAAAGACCAATTTTTGTGATGTAATTGTAGTATTCATCAAAATAAATTCCCTCATCAAGGTTTATGATTCCAGGCATAATAGTATGCAAAAGGGTGGTCATGGACCAAACACAAATCTTAACCAAAGTCAACAAAATGCAAAATGTAGATCACAGCGACTCCCTTTTCTTGTGCAGGTGTAGTAATAATAGAGATGCATACAATCATCGAGTCTGATGCATCTATCATGGGCACAGCTCAAGAAAGAAACTTTAAGCTAAAAATTGAAGCAGTCATCAAAACATGGTATACAGATCATACAGTGACTTAATCATGGTGTTGTACTCATCAAGATCCATCTGCCATCAAATGTCATGATTCCAAAAACAGAACCAAGAATGTAAACATATTGTACATACAAAAAGTAATTAGCCCCTACCCTAGGAAGCTGGTGATGAAATCGATGACTGTTGCCCAAGACTATAGGAAGAAAGGAAAGCTGAGATGTTGTTTGCAGTATTCATGAAAAAAGTGGAATTTTCGTGAAGAATGCCTATTTATTATTACAAAACTGATTTTTATGCAGGAATGCAGATTCTTCACCAAGATCTTGGGTTTTCCAAGATTAAAATTTCAGTTTTTAATAAAAACTGAATTTTTCACAACAAAAGTAACAATCTTGATGAAGACTGGTGATTTTTTTTGGTGAAGAATAAGCATTCCTCAGAATAAATTTCTTCATGTAAAATTGCTTCATTTTTTTCACATGCTTTAAAAGTCATGCTAAATATGAGTGAGTAATATTTCAAAAATGTTTTGACTGTACATGCAAAAACATTTCAGATATAATGGTGACAGCTGATGCCAATATTGCCCACAAACATAAGTGTGTTTGGCCATCATTTGCAAAGGATTATGCATACTGAAACTGGCAAATTATTTTTCTTTATTAATTAAATCACAATGATAATATGACAAACCATTCTGAGTGTGTAATTTGGATTTTTAACGTAGCTTTAACAATATTTCAGTCATTTAGCTACAATGTCTGCAGTGTGTTAGTTTATAGTAATGTCCAGCACTGGGGCATCATGCCACAGACATGTACCAGTAGCATGATCAAACCATTCTGAAAGTGAAATAATCATAAGATGTTTCAGGTATCCACCTTGGTGTCATGATAATTACGAGTTGTTTTCATGTAGAATTAACTGTCTGTCATGTCATTACGATTTATTTTTCATAATGAAAAATATAAATAACCCATCAGACTGAGGAAGTAAGTAAGATTTTGAAGGCTATTATTATGGTATAATTTTGAGCACAATTATGATTTAGAATGACCTTGATATTACGAGATTTTATTGTTCATTAAAATGAAAACTTAATATGACCAAATATTTATCTTGGAGGTAGATTTGTCTCATTGGGATGCACTGAAGAGACCATGATTATAGAATGCATTTGTAAAATCTGTTCCAGCTAAACACAGTAATACAATTTGACTTAACTGTCTTCTGTTAATAGCTGTGGCCATATTGGAGGGATTGGCATCATTTTGCATACATATAAAAGACATTGTGCTAGAATGTCTCCTGTGGTAACTGGTCAAATCATCTCTTGTAAAAACAAACAACAGAAAAATGAAAATGAAAAGTACTTGTTGGATTTTCCACTGAAAAAGATCAACAATTGAATGCAGAATTATACCAGGAGCTCACATGGAATATGTGATATTGCCTAAAGAGAGAGAGAGAGAGAGAGAGAGAGAGAGAGAGAGAGAGAGAGAGAGAGAGAGGGAGAGAGAATGAATTAACTCGTCAAGATTTTTAAAATAATATTTTATTTAAATTTGGTACATGTATTTATGAGCACAAGTGATCCATATTTTGACAATAATCAGATTAAACCTGTCTAATAGATACACAAAATTATATTAAACAGTTTCTTGTACAAGATAGTTTTTACTATTTATGAATCCATCAAGATGTATAAAGGATACTGCAATATTTGATTGAGTACTTATTGCAAAACAATAAAATGTATTCTTTCCTTGAAAATAAATCAAACAATCAACTATGCAAAATAAATACTTCTAAATACTAATTTATTTTTAAATGACAACAGATACAAAGCTAATGTTTCCTGCTGACAGTCTAGAGTGAAACATTATGTAGTGCTTTGGATCAAAGCATCAGATATTGACTGGTCATATGAAATATATATGTCTCAAGTTTTGATAAATAAAACAAAGTAAAATACAGGCAACTCCAAATCTGTATTTCTCTCTGTACATAGTTTGTAATTATATTATGGATTTGCCAAAATTCTGATTATGCTGCATTTCATGTTTACATGAAATAAACAGACAATATTAAAATAATACGTGTCATTTTACTGAAACCTTCAAAATTTCAATTACACAACACTGAATTTGAATTTATCTGAAAAAAGGCAGAAACTATTAAACATTACTTATTGCAAGACAGCTCACAAGAAAGGTTTTAATGATATTAATTAGAAGCTAGTGGTTCCAACAAAATACCCCATCCACTAGGTTTAGGCGGAAATTGTTTATAGTACCCCTGTTTTAAGAGAAAGCAAAAATTATGTCGATCTGACCCACTGAATTCTACACAAACATTTTGGCAAGACAAAACTGAGCATAAAGATCAAGATCAAATTTAAATAGTTTTTAGCGTGATTGAATAAGATGATAGAAACAGCTGAAACTACCATAACTGAGTTTTAGCAAAGTCAGGTAAACCATAAACAAAAGTAGAAGTGACCTAGTTTGGGTTCACAATGCTAGCTTTTTCAAAGTTATAGCCATATTATCAAGTCCGGATGCATAACAAGATGATTTTTTTATACTCCTGTGATAGTTTTCAAATGAGTTGTGTACTCCGATTCTGTTGCACAACATAAATTTCCACCAAATATACCACATTTCAAATTGAATAGTGATAGATGAAACAGATGAAACACGAGAAAAGTTGCAGCCAGATCAATCAATTGACAGATGGAGGCATGGCTGAACAAAGCATTCTACTAAGGGCTGAGGTGCAATATAAAGGCATTAAATTTACTATAAAAAAATGTTTAAAAATAAATGCTTGAAGAAAAGTTTAAAAATGGCCATGCAATTCTGATTAATAAAAAAATTAAGAATGTATTGTCATCAATGTATATCAGCATATATAGAATGTTTATAGTACACCTGTTTTAGGACAAAGCAAAAATTATGATCTGACCCACTGATTTCTACACAAAACATTTTGGCAAGACAGGTAAAATGAAACTGAGCATAAAGGTCAAGATCAAATTTAAATAGTTTTTAGCCAGATTGAATAAGATGATAGAAATAGCTTAAACTACCATAACTGAGTTTTAGCAAAGTCAGGTAAACCATAAACAAAAGTAAATATAAAGGCATTAAATTTACTATAAAAAAATGGATAGAAATGCTTGAAGAAAACTTAATTAAGAATGTATTGTCATCAATGTATATCAGCAAGCATAGAAGTTACAAACAGTTTATATGTATAGGAAGTTCAAGACAGTGTGTGCGTTTCCTTTTGCTATCATTTCAAACTTAATTAGCTTGTTTAGACACCAAATATAAAAGTCAACTGTAAGAAAATCAACCTGACTTCATTTGTATCTGCAGCAATCATCACATCAGACTGTCAAACAGCTAACATAAAAAATATAAACATGAAACCAAAGTGGATTCACCTAGATGAAGCATGTGCAACCTATGCCCTTTGACCTGGTGTTATCCAGTTACATTTACATCATACAGCGTGGTTTTTATGTGGCCCATGCTCTAAATAAAGTTGCACATACCAAACCTAGACATACACTTCAAGGAGTCTAATGTGCATATAAGTCAAGAAAATTATTAGTGTCATTTCTTCAAAATTAATAATTATACATCGTTTCATACTTGGAAAATTGTTTAGTCAAAAATGTTACAAAATGTCCCATCACAACTTGAATTAGACATCATGGTAATCCAGAGCATGAAACCTTCAGCATCTCCACTGCATCTTGAAATGGTAATCTAACACAACTGGTAAGTCTTGCAGTATTTAAATTGTAATCTTTAATCACCTCATTTTATTTGATCCTTTAACAGAGATACATCATCTGTCACACCACTGGAAAACAACATGATGCATTCCAACAACTACAACATCAAACATCATATGTACATACAGTTTACCCCCACCCCCAATATGATTATAATAAAGGATAACAAATACTGTATTCCCTCTATTTTGTATATCTTAAAATCTCTGTATTACACCAGAAATACTTATGATATTATTAATAATTTGCTCAAAAATAATCAGTATCATATTAACATCAAGTTAATTATGTCCACTTGATCTGCTACAACATAATACATTGTAAACAGTAGCAGCATATTCTAGTTTAAACATGTTGATGTGTAAAATAAATTAGGCCTGACAAAGTTTGGGAGAGAAAGTCATTCTATATTAGTTTTCTCTACAATAAAAAATAATATCAGTAAGAACAGCCATTTTTGATGGGAGATAAGTATAAATTGTAGGTTTTTCACCTGGTTGCTATGGAAGCCACACTACTATTAGCAGGGTTTGATCAAAACTGGTTCTGAAGAAGTTGAAAACAAGTTTTCCATAGGTCTGCAATAGAAGCCTTAATACTACTATAAGAACCACATTGCATAAAGTGTTTGTCAGGGAAAGTTTCAATAAACACTCCAAATAATTCCAAGAACATGAAATTCCACCTGGTTGCAAAAAAGATACATTATTAATATTTAAGTCACCTGAACATTATTTTAACAAGAGTGTGTCCTAAATGTCATCTGTACCAAGTATGATCAGAATTGGCTCATTTGTTATAGAGATAATGAAAATAGATTTTCCATATGGTTCCTATGAAAGTCAAATAACTGCAAGGGGAGTAACCCCATATTAAATTTTAATAGAGCACTTAAAAGAGATTCCTACATAGTGTTATTGAAATTGACATTGCAGTTTTAGAAAAGAAGTCAAAAATAATTTGCAAATCTGGTTGTAAAGGAAGCCATACATATGTTGTGGGAATCGGTCAAGAATAAAGTTCGATAAGCATGCACTTGCAAACATTTCTACATTGTGTAATCAAAACTGGCTGCTCTTCTGGCAAAGTTAAAATAGGTTTTTTAAATGGTTGCTATGGAAGTCACACCACAGCCACAGTAAACACCCTATGAAAATCTTGATAGCACATGTCCTATGACACATTTAATTTGATCAAAACTGGCTCAGCTGTTCAAAAGAAGAAGTCAAATTAGATTTTCCATCAAGTTACTAAGGAAGTTGGGGCCCAGAGAGACTGAGTGGTCTAAAGCACTCTCCATTACAGATCACGGCCATCTCACCTCTGTCTATGCGAGTTTGAGTCCAGATTTGGCTAATGTGGGTATACGAGAAAGCTTGCTAGTAGGTTCCCGTAGGTCGGTGGTTCTTTCCGGGTTTTTTCTCCACCATTAATACTGGCTGCCATGTATATGTATAGCCTATCATGTGCTGAAAAATGGCGTTAAACACACCACCACTACTACTACTACTAAAGAAGTTGCTCTGCTACTAGGGAAATAGCCAATCCAAACACAATTTTGATATAGAATGCCCAAACCAACATTCCTAAGAGGTTTGATTAAAACAATTCTGGAGAAGTTGAAAATAAGTTTGCCACATAGTTGCAATGGAAGTCACACCATTTCTACGAAATCCAACCCAAACATAACCTTGATAAAACATGACACAGCAATATTTCAACCAAATCTGATCTAAATTGACTCAGCCATTTTAAAGAAGCCAAACATAGGTTTTTCAACTGTTTCTAAGGAACAATACTGATACTTGGGGAGCTTCATAGAATTTAAATTTGATAGTACGATTGCAAAGAAAAATTCCTACTGAGCTTGATCAAATTACCTGTGCCATTCTAGTTTTCCCCATTTTGGTAGCTATGATAATTGAGCCATCCTGAACACAATTCCAATTGAGCATATCCTAAGAAACATTAAGCTTATCCTAAGGAACATTCCTACCAATTTTGAGGCAAATTTGCCCAGTGGTTTTTTATAAATGATAAAGAATAGCAGCATGACAATGACACTTGCTGGATACAGGACTATGCTCACCTTATGGCCTGTTGAGCAGAATATTCAATAATTTGATACAATTAATAATGGTAGCAAAGAGGTACTCATTTTCTGAATGTAATATATTACTTCTTGCATTTGATTTATTAAGGACTGCAGGATTTCTTTTTACAGACATCACTGTGAAACAGGATCATAAATTTATTTGTCTTATTTTGAATTTTATTGATAAGAGCTTATAATAATTGGATTAAACATCAAAAAGCTTCTTACCAGTTTTAAATTTTACATAAAGTTTTATTTTTGTATAATTAGCTCAGATGAATTATTAATATAAATACTTCAAAGAATTCAAAGCTTATTACAAGAAAGTAAAGGGAATACAGTATAGACAGCAATCTGCCCTATTTTTCATCAGCCACATGCAATTTTTGATGCTTTTAAAGCATGATGGAATCCTAACACAAGTTTTGTTTTGCATCTTGTAATTTTTAAAAGATATCATTTGTCTTCCTTTCTGTTTTTCTGCTTAAACTTGTGTCAAACTGTATTACCACGGTATACATTACAGTCCCAATTCATACACAATATATTCATCAGCATGTTTTCACCATTAACTGTAAGAACATTTTGATTTTCACATATACAGCAATCTGAAACCAACTGTTTTACTGAAATCAATAATCGATCACTGTAAAATGTTGAAATATTCCTTAATATGAAAAGGAACTAAATAAAACTTACATGCTAAAGGGCTTAAACTTGCACAAGTTACACTATTAATAGGCATGATGTAAAATGGGCATTTGCTGACTGATGTACTAAAAGCTAAGCAGTACAAAGTAAATATATATTTTATATATATAAAATCAGAAGAAAAAGAATTAGAAACAACAAAACATTGAAAAACATTTTCTTGTGCAATGTAACAATTGAAAATTGTATCATTAAGAAACTACTTGCTTGATTTTACAATAATAAAATTTAAATATATAGATGTGTACATATACTTATCACCCCATCCTTTTATGATACATGTGCTTATTATTCACTGACTGTATGTAAAGATGTTTTATTTGGTGTGTTTGTTACAGAAAAGGTTGTTCTGATGTTCTATACATTTTAAAATACATTGCTGTTAAGTAATTACATATCTTATGCACAATATTTTGACTATAACAGATTACATTATGCATCATTATGATGATAATTTACAATATTTTAGGATTACTCCAACAGAGTTCTGTCCCTTTTGTTGATTTATGTACACTTTTAAAAATACCTGGGGTATCGCATTCATTACAACAACAACAAAAATACAAAGCTATTTATTGAGGCACATCTTTATTTCTTAGTACATTGTCAATTTTTTAAAATTCAAAATTAATTAAACCTCTATTTATGTTCCTTAAAATACTTTTTGAATAATCAAAAGGTATGTCTTGTCCCTAACTTAAAGAAAAGTTTTGATGATGATTATTTTATATTTATGACATTTAATAAAAGCAAAGTCATATATATATATATATATATATATATATATATATATATATATATATATATATATATATATATATATATATATATATATATATATATATATATATAATACAATTTATGTATGTCATTGAACAAATGCTCATGAGGAAAACTCGAGTTTTATAAAATTATTTTATCTCTATCAGACTTATTTGCTTCTGGCCAAATTAAATGCAAAAAAATTCTAAAGTCCAGTGATGCTGAAAAAATCTTTAAGTGCAACGATGTGACCAAAAATCAGCATTTTGAGATAATACTGGTCTGCATGTCAGGTAATACAGTAGTAACATGTCATTCCCTGTTATCTTTGATCTCAAAAGATTACATTATTACATTTATTTGGAAGGGATTATCCTCCTAGTAGAATGTTTGGCAATTCTTTATCTGTATATATTAAGAATTTTATTGGCATTAAACTAGGACTGTTCTGACCAGCTGTTAAATACTATACATGCTGTTAAATGATTTTAAGCTAACATGTCGAGCAAAACAGTTGCAACTAAGTGTTATTTCCTGATAAATAAATGATATGGAGTGTCTTGCTATTCATTTATATCATATTTTTTACTAATTAAATTAAAATTAAGAAAACTCATGAGCAAACTTGTTGTCATGTCTTAATCAACTGCCATCAACTAATATATATATATATATATATATATATATATATATATATATATATATATATATATATATATATATATATATATATATATATATCTTTAAGTGGAAAATTAAAAGCTTCTTTCATGTTGGGAAAACTTCAGTCATCTAACATATACATTTAACAGGAAAATCAAAAGCAGATAAGATTATGTCATTCATGCTAAATGCATAATCCCCTGAATGCAATGTATTAGATATTAAATTAAAACATTTCAAAGTGGGTGAAATAGGCATTTTATACTAAAAATACCCTTATCATTTTAACAGTATATAAAGATGTCCAGTTCATACAGTATACAATTAAAGGTATATCGTTAAAATATATAAAGATTTGTAGACAATTCAAACTATATTTTATATATTTAAAACTTGGGTACAGTAGTGTCAAGAATTTTCTTTTATTATAAAAGTGCTACATTATATCAACCTGAACTTAAATGGCATTTGTGTGTGTGTGTGCTTGCGTGTGTGAGATTTTGGATTTTTAATGTAGCTTTAACAATCTTTCAGTCATATGGCTATGATGTCTGCAGTGTGGCAGTTTATAGTAATGTCTAGCACTGGGGCATCATACCATTTTTGTAAGTCTTTGGTATGACTCAGCCAGGGATGGAACCCATGACTTCCTGCGTATGAAATAGTACACTATTGGTATTGGTAATGATTTTAGCTAGGTGTAAGAGATGCACTAACATCTATGTTAAACACATGCTTAAAATGCCGTGGTATGCTCACCTGCATGCATTCAGCAGACTATCTATTTAAGAAGAAATACATATATTACATTTTACATTGAAATGCAACCAATGTTTGGAATCATGTATTTATCAGCAGTGATTTATTATGATGAAAAGAGAAGATATTTAAATTAACCATGGTCTTGCATTTATGCCATGAATTTCCAATTTACTAAAAACAAAAAAAATGATTATTCCTCATAATCCCTCATGAGGTATGACAACCCTCCATCTTAGATATGCATGGTCATGTTACTTGATATATAGTTAATCAATAACAAGATTCATAATTATAATTATTAACTCTATATATTGTAACTGTACCTGAAAAACATTCAGACACAGGCTAACATGTTGAAATAATAACATTAAATACAAAATATATGCCATAAAATTGATATAGGTGTACACATTAAAAAATCATACAAATGATTATCTTACTTGATAGTATGTATTTTACTCCAATTTCACACAGAATACTATGCCACAGTGATTTAAAATTTTAGTAATACTGTCTCATATCTGGTAAATACAATTACATTGAACAGCAAAACTTCAACTGAATTTTATGTTTGTGTTAAACATTATACCATAAAAGGTATATAAAAGGTGTTAAATTGTTGTGTTCAAGGTATATTAAACTACATTTTCATAGAAAAATATACCTCAATGGGGATAAAACAAACTTTCACAACAAATAACATTTAACAAATCCATTTCCCTCTATCTCAAACATAATACTGTAGTAAACCGACCAATTGTTATGATCAACATAAATAAAGCAAAGTCTGGGAGAAATGGTGTGTTCTTCGATGGTACTTTCTATGCAGGCCATTGTAGACCTTATCCTTATGTGAGGTGATGAATACCAGTCACACACCTTTCAAATAAAAATGGAAGAAAAATTCTACACTCCTCATAAAGAAATACTTTATATACAAAATCAAAAAGTTAGAAAATTCAAAATTTTGATACATGAATTATATGATACAACAAAATCAATGAAGTAATTAAATTTAAGAAAATATTAAAAGCATAGCAATGCATATTTAAAATTTTAAAAATCCACAATTCCATACTGATTCTAATATGAACAGCAACTAATTTATGAAACAGGACAAAATTATTGATCACAACAATGAAATGGTTAATTAATTAATCAATATTATCTCAAATTGTGAAAAGAATCATAAACATAAGCAATACAATAACCAATCAAACTCTGCAATGAAAAAGTTATGAAACTCGGTAAGCAAATTATCCAGCCAGAAAAATCTTTGACTATATGTACAAACATATCTATATTATAAATGAAATGCACAATAAGCATCTATGAAGAAAAAAAATTCCAAATTTGATGAAACATTGTGTGTACATATATACAAATCCATCAACAAATGTAAATTCACAAGAAATCATCAGGTCTACAGCTCTAATTGCAAAATGACCAATAGTCTGGATTTATGCACATAAAGGTGCCATTCATTCAAATTTTTTCAGGGTTCAATAAGTGCACATAATGACGGAAAATGAAGTCTTAATCTGATATACAGAGAAAGTAAAATACTGTAACTCCAGCTCCAAAGATATTAAAATTATAAAGTCCAAGTAAAATTACATGATACAATATAATCAAAATACCACTAAAACATAAATTACAAAGAATCCAAATGTTCAAAGAGAGAAAAACTCCAGTTCTTTTCAATTAAAAGATTTAAAATTAAAATGTCTATCATCACACAATAAATTTCAAGTTTTCATTCTCAAGTCCCAAAGTACACAAACATGAAAAGTGTAAACAAAAAAGTCCAAAAAGATTCTAAAACTGATGGAACCCAACTAATTGTAATTGCCATTTATTAGTATAAAGAGTGCACATACAGTCAATAGACAGATGGAATCCACCTACTGGTAATTCAATTTGCATTTATTAGTATGTACAGTACATATACAGTCAATAGACTGATGGAATCCACCTACTGGTAATTAAATTTGTATTTATTAGCATGTACAGTACATATACAGTCAATAGACTGATGGAATCCACCTAATTAAATTTGTATTTATTAGTATGTACAGTACATATACAGTCAATAGACTGATGGAATCTACGTATTTATTAGTATGTACAGTACATATACAGTCAATAGACTGATGGAATCTACCTAATTAAATTTGTATTTATTAGTATGTACAGTACATAATACAGTCAATAGACTGATGGAATCTACCTAATTAAATTTGTATTTATTAGTATGTACAGTATAGTCAAAGTCTAAAAATATCCAGTGGCAGATGGAACAAATCTAACTTTAGTTACTAGTATGTGAACTATATACACAGTCTAAAATATCCAATGACTAATAGAACCCACCTAACATTATTCAGTTTAGATCCATGTTCTCATGAGTTGACGTTAATACTGGCTGCCATGTATAGCCTATATTGTGCTGAAAAAGGGCATTAAACCATAAAAAACAAACTCTTGAGTTGAATTACAATGTGTGCTAAATAGGTATGGAATGCACATAGTTCAAAGTGTCCCAGGAATGACAGAATCCAACTAATTCACTGGATACAAATCCAAACTTTCATGAACTATTAAAGCCTGAATTTTATATTCTACCACTTGATATTTATGAAGTCAAAATTATCCTTAAGAATTAGAAAAACCTAGCAAAACTTTGAATGGGCAGAAAAACTATTTCCCCCATCATATAGTACATGACTGATAACACAAATTTACATGATCTAGCCTCAATATTTCCACAATATGTAAAATATGTAGTCCAAATTATCTCAACATGTCAAAAAAACTATAAATGACTAAATTAGAAAACAGTGTACACTGAATATTCAAGTTTTCCGCAAAACAATATAATTACTATACAAAATAATTGCTCCACAAAACAATATAACTATTTTATAAAGTAATATAATTACTCAATAAAGCAACATGTAATCCTGATTTTAAAGGCTTTATTCATATGTCCAAAGAGATACAAAATACCAATATGGATAGCACAAACTCATACCAGTTTAACTCGTTCAAATTTGTTTCTCACAAAGTAGTTTTTGCTTCAAATGCAAATCTACCAAGATTTGCAATACTTACAGAAATGAGTATAGTAGATAGTCATAAATTGTCCTAAAAAATACAGCAGACAATCTGAATAAGAACAGTATATTTTTTTGGAATATTTTCTATTAATTTAAACCAAACATTTCCATTTTCTTTCCCAAAATGAGCAGAACATATACAATATTTAGAGAGTCCTACAAATGTACAATTCATGCCAAATTCTTATGTTGTGAAGAGTTCCATTTCTAACAAAACATTAAACAATGTATCCCACAAGTCCATCTTTAGCCCCAATATTTACAGATTATATAGAACATGTATACTAAAAAAATCTTCAAAGAACCACAGTTCAGCTAATTTAAACTGCTAATAATCTTAAGTTTCAATTTCATGCACTAAACAGTTAAAAAGCATATACAGTATGTATAGAGTCCAATATATTTTAAAAATGACAACATTCAACTCACTTCAGTGGGTACAAGTTCATATTCTGCCCTGCCATTTGCAAAATATGTTCAACATAACAAAGTAAAAAATGTCCAAAGACTGACAGAAGTTTTGTCAAATTAAAATAAAAACACCTACAAAATTAATCTTTTTACATAACGTTACAAATTATATACATTTACCAACTGACAACACTCTGTCCTTTACTGTATACAAAATGTCAAGGAAGGAAATATTAGGAATATGTTTAATTTCTACACTGTACAAAAATGTCAAGGAATAAAAGATTCCAAGAACTATTCTCATTAAATATTAAACAGAAAATTTAAATTCTGTAGCCATGGAATTCACAGAATATGTACATTATATATGGAGTCTGAATTGTCCTTAAAAAAGGCAAACAATTTCAGTGGCTACAAAACCCAAATACTCACGAAAAATTACATTATTTAACAAGTTTCCATTCTCAGACTCTAATCAGAACAAAATATGTGCAGTGTTTACAAAGTCCAAGATATCTGAAAATACCCCCCCGTGTATACCAAAATAAGAGAACTCTATGAAAGATAATTACTTGCAACCTCAAGGATTTAAGTCATTTTGTGATGAATAAATCCACTAGCTGTATTCTGATATGTGCAAAATTTAAAGATGCAATAAGGCAAGACCTTTCTTTAACTCAAAGTAAGAAATCAACTTGCAAAAAGATGATAAAACTCCCTGCCCCACCCCCTAGTATTTTCAATTCCAACTAGAACAAAGCATGAACCCTGTAAGCATAAAATAATTGGGACCACTTCAAATACAGTAGTCCCCCTCATGAATGGCACCCTGCAGTGACCACCCACTCTTTTGAGCCAGAATCCCTTGGCACTGCCGAGCTTGTGTTAAAAATTACCCCTCAAGAAAGGCCACTCCTTTAATGTGTCCAACAAACTAGTGCACAAATGTAAAATTTACCCCTCACAAGCAGCAACAATTTTGTCCAGGAACAATATTTAATTACAGTAAGGTAATTAATCTGTTTATCTTTTCTGATGTCTGTTTCTGGATGTCAGGTTTTCATTACTGAAAAATGTGTTGGTTTCATGTACTACTAAGGCTATTATTATATCATCAATGCTGACTTTTCACAGGAAATGGGGTCAGCAATGTTTTTCTTCTTCACACAGCAGATTTTTTTTAATTTGATGATTATGACTGAACATAACTGCCAAGATCATGACATGGGCAGATAGAAATTGGGTTAGCAATGTTTTGATAGAGCTTTTAGACTTAACACAGCATTGTTTTGGTGTGAATTAACACACACTCACACTCACACACACACACACACACACACAATTAACCTGGAACAAAACAGGGTACCAGAAAAAGACTAAAAAGCATGTGACAGTACATGTATCACTTCCTTTCTAACAAAGTTTTTACAAAAGTTTTGTCTGCAACATTAAATTGCAGTATTGTATGATTAGCCACATAAACAAAGAATAAGTTATTCGACTTGACGATAATACTGAGAATTATCTTGCTCAAAAAGTTTTCATTTGGAAGACTAAAAAAAAACCAACAAGATCATAAAAGATAAGGATAATATTCTGTTGCAGTATGAAAATGGAGTAAATGGAAAGAGAATTATTTTAAATACAAACTAACGTATGTAGCAAGATTTAAATAACATTTTTGAATGGTTTTGTATTGTGTATGCCAACAACATCCCACTTACATTTCATGCCTAAGAATGAGAACTATTAATTTATGCTAGCTTGAAATAAATCTGTTTGTAAGACAAGAAGAACATTGTAATAATTAATGTTACCTTTATATTAACATATTAACTGTTTTAAGTTATATGTAGCTTTCCTACTTTATACACATATACATACCCATCACGCAAATACAATCCCCATCTGGAAAGGCCACCCCTCTTATGAGGCCACATTCCCCATGCAGAAAAAGTATGACTGGCTGAATAAAAGGAGAATCACTCTATGCACAATATGCAAAAGGTCAAAAAGAAAGAATTAAAAAAGGAAAATCACCCATTCTCAAACATATATACAAAACACAAAATTTTCAAGAAATGGGTAAATACTCAGAACACTGGTCAATTTTCAAAACGGCTAAATAAAAGTTACTTACTTGTTTGTAAGATCTATACCATGCATCCAGATACATACCATGGCAAAATATGTACATATACAGTGCAAATATGTACATTGTTCCAATAAAAGTGATACAAAGTATCCATCCAATTATCCAATTTATTATATTCATTCATTCTATGTTCCTGTTTTGAATCATATATAGTTTACAGAAAAAAAAACTTTGCTACTTCCAAAATGTATAAAATGTATATAAATCAACTAAGGTTAAATGTGACTGCAATCATCACCTACACTATTTCTTTTGCATGAGAAAAGTCTTCTCAGAATTCATACAGAAACATTATAAATGCTTAGGAATGTTAAATAATTAAGTCCAAAATATATGCAGGTACAAAAGTGATCATTGGTCAAATACAACCACATGTAACCACATCAACATTAATACCAATGCTATATCAAACAAACCATTTTAATTTTATAATCAAAGCAGTTATCTTAAAACAAATTAAATCACTACTAAATACCCACACAAGCACAAGTCCCATCTTTCTCCATAATGACATAATCTAATGTGAACTCTCAGTAAATGCAAACAATATGTCTTGCTCCAATATGTACCAATTTGAAATGGGAGAAAGATTTATTAAAAAGTGAGAAAGAAAATCAGATTTATATGAATTAGAGTCCTCTGAACTTAAAATTCAAGATAGAAATTCACCCTCTGCCCTTGAAATTATGGTTAGTTCTGTAAATACAGGGATATTTAATGATATATTCACAATTAAGTAATGAAAGCAACTATACACGAGTTAACATTTAAGTTTACTGTATATACAAAGTTTTAGTCAATACTGGTAACATACAAAACAAGTAGTGCTGCTGTTTTAGCTGTGTACAAAAAATGCACATTTGACATTTTGATTAGACATAAGGAACATGAAACCGGATAATCACAAAACTCAATATTTATCAATCTCTAGCACTTAATTAAAAAAGAATATACAAAATGTGTCACAATATGTTTAAAATAACAAGAAGTAAACCACTCTCTTGAACACACAGTACATGGGCTAAATATACATAGGGCAACATAAAATTCCACTACATTTATTTAGTTATTCTAGCAAAAATATACAGTGACTGATGAAGATGTATACTTATTTAATATATGTTTTCATGCTGAAGAGTTTCTTTTGCTTCTTCTTTGCTGAGCTCTTGCTAACTGTCCTTGCTGGCTTGTTCTGGGTGCTTGTGCCATGTGTAATTCTCAGGTCTTTTGACTTCAAGTACTGAATTAAGAAGAAACGTAAAATAAATTACTTTAGTAATGTTGACAAAAAACCTCTAATTATAGTAACATTTTTTATCAGGCCTAGTCTTGACACATAAAGATAGTTAAGAAAGTAAAATCAGCAAATGTGTATGTATATGATGCAGAAACCATACATGGAAGAACCCCGTTTTGGAGGAGCTTCTATCATGAAACATCTACAATGTGATAACCTTTAATAAAAGACTGAAGTCCTGAAAACCACTTTTTTTTGAGAGGAAAGGCAATCTCTAAAGAATGTTTTCCTGTACTATATAATCCTTGGGTGGAGTTTCCAAACCAAAATATATTTTCTAATTTTCTAAGATTCATGATACAGTAATATTGCACCTTTGATTTCTAGATGATGCATATGTATAGATATGATGAACAGAAACTATGGATAATCCATCCTTGGACAATTTTGGCTATACTGTACTGTAATTGGCATGATTAAAGTACATGTACCACAGATTAAATAAGGCTTAAATATGGGGACACTTGTAAATACTTTGAACAGTTATATGCATATCAATTATTAGAATTTGCATAATATGGCCTTTGTGAATAAATTTGACAATACACTCTTGAATTTTATGGAAGAAAAATCCAAGCATACAAGGATGGTAGATCTCTGATGATTCCCTAAAAGATTTAAATAGATAAATAAAAATAACAAAATAAACAAACAAATAAACATGTAAAAAGTGATAATTTTGGTTTTCTTTATCTGTCAGCCAACTAATCTTCATTAATTCAGTGATGTATATTTCGGTAACTGCTGCATGACCTGATTTTATATATATATCTGTAAACTGCCTAGGTAGAAGGCACATGTGTATGAAGCTTTCCAGCCAGATAAAAATGGATAAAGAAATGAATCTTCTGGTAGATTATGATATTCAGTTTTAAAAGTAACAATCAAATTGCTTTGCAATTTGCATCTTTGAGGTTATGATAGTATGAAAAATGGGAATCACTGCCTTTAATACGAAAATATATCAAATTATTTCATTTTTCATTTTTAATAAGCCAGTTTCAGTTGTCTATGTCTATGAAGTGGGTACATTACTTCTCTAGACTCTTAGATTGTACAGTATACCTTATTTATTCATCTACCATGACTCTCTTCCAGCATCAGCTAAATCACATTTGATATATATGGCATAATTTCACATTTCAAATGACATAATAAAAAATTGCCAAGCATTGGAAAAATGTTTAAATTCAGTAAAATGTCAAATTTTGAGACAAAAACAGAAGTTAAAATTAATGCAGGAAACTTAAATTATTCTTCCTGTTACAGGACTGCATTAAGTGATATTTGTAGTGATAATCAATGTGATGCTCATACTGCCCAGCTGGACTGGTATGGCAGCACAGGTGTTACCTTGTAACCATCTCCAAAACTTCTAGGAGACAGAAAATAAAGTAAAGGTAGGAGAATCAAGCCATGATGGAGTGCTGCTTCAGAAGTGAGATACAGCAACTTCAGTGCAATAGTTTATAGATGTACGAATTAAAAAAGGTCTCCCATTAGCTTTTGAATAAAGATTTGTGAATCATGCAAACTGCATCTGTAATCATAGTAGGTTCTACAAATCTCAGTTCAATTTAATGAACTTTTCAAGTCCTGATTAAGTTTCCAAGATCTTGCATAATTAAAATCATGTTCAATATCTTCCTGGATCTCTTCTCAGACCAAATTGTTTCCCACTTTCATTTTAATAGAACAATTAAGGTAAATTAGTTAACACATTTACTCTTGGTGCTACGTTTACGGGGTAATAGGAATAGGTAGTAACCTACTTCCAAGCTCTGCAGCATCAAGGTCATGTAAGATACACTAAAGTGGGTGGTATTATATAAAGGTAGACAGATTTAGCTCTACAATGATACCAAATAATCTGAATGTTTTAGTTGCACTACAAAATAAAAAGGGAAAAACCTACATTTTTGGATGTTTTTTTTTTTCTAACTCGAATTTGCCTGTGGTCGAAATTTGATTTTGTTTCCATATTTTAGACTTTTTGGCCACAGATCTAATGCAGACCAGTCTGAACTGCACAGACAGGTGAAACTGTGCAAAAAGTAGGACAAGGTGGGCATTTGGAATAAAGATATAAAAATGACAAGTCCATTAAGAAAAATGTTTTTAAAAAGTACAAATAAAAACCTCCAACTTTTACCCTTCTGCTCATGTGCGAGCAAATATTATATGGCATTATATAAATGGAAAATCACTAAGGAAATCTATGTATTAGGATGCATTCAGAAACAGCTAAAAAAATGTGTTTCCTACTTGCATTTCTTGCAAAAACAACAAAAACCTCCAGGGGTTAATGTGTTACTGGGTGCATTTGGATAATGTCATCAAAATGAATATTCCTTGCATATTTAATCATTTGTGCATCAACACTGCACATAAATTACAAATTGAGCCATTCCTTGACAATTTGTAAATATTTTCCCCAAATCCTTGTTAAGAAGGTAAAAGCAGAGTTGTGCTACTGCTGACATAAAGAAGCATGTGATAAATTAAGTCTTACCTCAATTTTTCCAGTGAGCAGCTGCACGTAGGAATTGATGTGGTTTACCCAATCATCCCCTGGGATGAAATTTATAAATGGCATGATGTGTGATATAACCTGAAGAATCCAACCATTCATTGACCCTTTTGGCCAGAAATTGTCATCATTCAAGTGATCCAGTAGGGAATCCATTGGTACCACTTCTCTATGAAGTTCATTCATGTTGCACAATCGTTAAAACCTAATCAATACCCCACAACCCACCTAAATTTGAATACAACCATCTTGGTACATGTAATACAGTTTTTGTTGTTGTTTGGAACATTTGCTTGTGTTGATGAAAAAAGGAACAAGATGGACATGACTTACCTCAATCTTTGCCATGAGAAACTGTAGGTAGGAATTAATGTGTTGTACCCGGACATCTGCAGGAAAGACGTCTGCAAGAAGAATTCTGTGTGAACCTACCTGGAGCCAACCATTGCTTAGTAAACCCTCTGGCCAGAAGTATTGGTCTCTCAAGTGTTCCAGCAGGCAATCCATTGGTGCCACTTCTCTATGAAGCAGGCATCTATGTACAAATCTTTTCTCTGCTTTGAGAATAACTTCTGCCAACAACACACTGCTACTAAGGAATCCATCAATGAAGGTATGTGAAGTCCCGTCTAGAGGAACTCTGTATTCATCCCCCAGGGATTCAATGAGACCATCTGCATTCATCTCCTCTAGGAGTTCATTAAGTTCTACAATATGACAAAGCTGAATAGTAGTTTCTGGGTTTGGAAGAACTTGTTTTGGAAATGGCTGTGTTAGGACATAGCTCCAGTTATCAATAAATTCAACCAGAGGTGTCTCCGGCTTTCCACCTGTTCTTCTCAGTAATGATATAATGATACCAAAATGATTTAAAAAGTCTGTTATAAGTTTTGGGTCTCTTTCCCTCCTGCTTTGTATACCTGCCTCGATATCTGATGTAAGTTTTTGTTGAGGAATCACACCTTTCAACTCTTGAATCATGAGAATATAGATTCTGTAAAGTTCATCACTAAATATGATTCTTGGAAAGGATTCTTCGAGAAGCAAATGACCTTTCCCTAATATAAGTGAGTTGGCTAGTTCCATTTCAATGGTTCCGAAATCATAAGCAATTTTTCTACCATGCCCATATTGGATGTTACACTGTGAAAATTTTAGATAATACTCTGACCACTTAAAATTTATGATATGATCCTTTCTGACATCAGCAACAGAGACACACGGTAAACTTGCACAAGTTGTGTTCTTCTGTATGAAGTGAAGGGCTGGTACATAGTTTTGTACTGACAATGCTAATGTTTCATCAAGAAGTTTGTTCTGAATGGAAACAAGAACTTCCAGAACCTTGTACAGGGGAGAGGACTGATCCATAATGAGGCAATTCTCCAATTTACTCATGTCATGTAGTCTTTCCATGACTGGCAATGCTTTCACTGATGTTGCCTGCTCTCTGATCGTTTCCCATGCCTTTTTCAATGAGTCAAATTTTCTTTTCAACATTTTTCTTTGATTATGATCATCTTCCTCATGAATAAAGCTAGATACAGTGTAGCCTGTCTTTATGCAGTCTGCCTTCTTTCTGTGATAGCTGGCATATGTCACACAAGCTCTGTGCCAACTAATCAAGGGCTTGATGTGCTGAATCAGTTCAAGTTGAGGCAAAGCTTTTAGAACAAGTGCCAGGAATGGGAAGAAATCAGCATTGTTTTCTTGATACAGTTCAAGGGAAAGATTTTTAAGTGATGGCTCTGAAGTAAGTCTGAAGAGATATGGACACCATCCTACTTCACTGATTTCTTCAACTTGATGCTCAACAGCTGTTTCATCTAATCCATGCATTGCCAAAACTTGTCTTTTTCCTTCACTAATTGCAGCAAACCTTTCATGGATAAGACTGTTGATAATATGAGTAAATTCTTTTTCCCAAACATTTCTTTCACATTCTTTTGTGAAAGCTGGACAGGCTTTGCATAGCAGTGTTCTAGTTTTGCTTAAAAGAACATGGAGAAAGTAGTCCAAGTCAGTTTGCCTTATTTCCATCAAATCTTCGAGGTACCTGAAAGCTTTATGAACACTTTGGTAAAGATACTTTGCAACACCTCCCTCATCCTCTCTTGTTTGTAGAAGACCACTTATTTGATTTGGCATACTGTACCCTGCTGCCAGTGATGCTGTTAACAACCCGTGGATTATCATCTGCAGTAACTGCTGTGATATTGTCGTTAGCATTGTTCCTGGGACAAGTTCATTCATGCCAAACTCAAAGCTATAAGGTGTCTCTGTTATGGGAGCATTCTTCTCCACAACAGCATTTAAGCATTTTGGACACTGGTCTTCTGTCATGTAAATATTTGATGCAAATCTGTGATGTGAGGTGCATCTACCCAAAAATACTTTGGTTGCTGATAATTTAGTTCTGATCTCTTTACCTGTTATTCCAGGCAGAAAAGCACCTAAAATTTCTTCTGGTTCAAGAAAACATTTCTGAATGAAGTTGCAGCCTGTAATGCAGGATGACAAGGCAAGTGATGCTAGCTCAATAACAAATGTTGCAATCTGCATATCTATTTCGCTGCTGCCCTGATGTAAGTTTAAGTTGAGAACATCCATGATTTCATAGTCTCTTTTCCCTAAATGAAACTGGACAAGTCTAAAATTGTATTCATCCATTTCACATTCTTTGCAGAGTTTTTCTACTTCGTTTGCTTTTTTCCTATCATCATCTGTTAATTCCATAACTGTTCTCTTCAAAAAGAGCTGTTCTATCAGAATGGAATGTAATGATAACATTTGGTCACTGTTGCCAATTGCATTTCTGATGAAATGTTTGAGCTCATCATTGCCCATGTCAAATGCTTTTCTTGCATGCTCATGACAATTTAAATTATATAATGCAAGGGGTGCATTATCTATCGAATTCACAAGAGAATTGCACTTCCAAAGGGATGAAATGAAGGTAAGCTTACCTGATAGATTTTGACATACCTTGTTGAATTTGGCAAATCTAAGTCTTGACTTCAGAACTTTTAGAAGGAAAAGCTGCAATGATAATCTTTTACTGCCCACTTCCTTTTCATTACCTCTCAAGCATGCATTCAGCTTTTGAAAGTAGGCTTGATTCAACTCCTGCTCTTTCTTTTGCAATTCAACTCCCAAGGTCTTTACAAATCTCCTAAAGTATGCAATTGCAAGAAGTTGTCGGAGAGAAAATTCTTCTGTAAAAATAATTCTTTCCACCTTGAGAAGTCTTTCAACAGCAGTTTCTGTCATTAGTGTCTCTATATCTGGATGCAGCAAATGAAATATTTCCTGTTCAAAGACATCAACCAGGAGAACTGCTAAAGGAATATTATGCTGAGAAGTTTGCAACTGGTTTTGAATGTTGCTGTTGAAACTGGAGAGAATATTGCTTTCCTGCAAGACTTGGCATGCTTCTTCTGGGTCTAAATCAAGGACCTGGCAAAAGATGTTTTGGGACATGTTTCCTGTCATTTCCATGAAATATGCATAATGTAAAGGATTTTTTAAGTATGTCAACTGACCATCTGGAACTGCATTTGTTACAACCATATACAGAAACCAATCTATCACATTACTATCCTCATATGCTTGTAGACACTGAAAGATATACTGGCTGAATATTTTCTGCCTATCTTGTTCTGTGATACTGCTAGAACCAAAGAAAATTATCATTTCACTGATCTTTTCCATAAATTCTTCTGTGTCCATAGCAACATCTCTCTGAAGCAAGTTCCCCAGCTGGACTAGCCAGAAAGTATCCATCTTGTAAGGAATTAGAACCAATGATGTCAGATCACTGCAAAATCTCAATCCATAAATGACATTACACTCCTGTGACACACGGCCTGCAAATGACAAAATGCTCTGCACTTTTATATTCCAGTTTGCAAGGTCTTTTTCTGACTTGAACATACCTGCAGATGGAAGTATTTTTTTACATAACTTCTCCACTAAAACATGTTGAAGAGCTGATGGTGCATCTCTTTGTTCTTGTCCACTCTTTGTCCTAATAGCTCCCTCTAAGGATTTTTTAATAGCATTTTCCTCATCTTCCTCTGGTTTTTCTGATGATCTGGAATTTATTTCACTCACATGACTATCTCTTATCCATTCATGAGCACTTCCTTCATCCACAGATTCAGATACAGGATAGTGAGTAAACTGACCAACTGTGATTTCTTTTTCTCCATCCAAAGTGTCCTCCTGCTTGAGGAGTGTATCTATACTTTCCTGGGTTAAATGAACCTCATTTCTTTCTTCAAACATCCTACTGACTGTATAATTTACATCATGATTATCTGGGAAGTTACTGCTGCTGCTTCTGGTATCTGACAAAGCAGCATGCACAGTTTGATTGTATCTATCTCTGCTTCGCTTTTCACCTTCACTTGTAGAATCAGCTCCTGACCTGTAGTTGTGCTCACTATCACTTTTTAAAATATATCCAAAATAATTAGACAAGTTGTCATTTGTTATAGCAAAACTATCAGCTGCAATTTCAGAAACAACATCAGCAACTGAATTTATCCCTATCATATGACTATCTCTGATCCAATCATGAGCACTCCCCTCATCCACGGATTCAGATACAGCACTTTCTGCAAGCTGAAGATCTGCAATATCTTTATTTTCTCCATCCAAAGTTTCCTTCTGCTTTAAAAGTATATCTACACTTTCCTGACTTAAATGAAGTTCATGTCTTTCACATGTCTCTTCAAACATTCTACTGACTGAATTACAAGCATCCAGATTTTCTTCAATTTCATTACTGCTTTTTCTAGTAGCATCCAAATTTCTGTTGTATCCATCTTTATCTTTCTCATCACTGTCAGTTGTACAAGAAGCTTCTAGACTGTCAGTTTGCTTGCTTTCACTTTGAATAAAATGACCAGAAGTGAAGTTCACATTTCTTCCATCAAAATCATTAGAGATTATTTTGGGCCGAGTCTCTGCATCTTCTCCAATTTGTTCCAAGAATTCATATTCTGAACTACTGACTGATCTAATTTCATTATTCTCCTCAATGGCAAATAGTTCATCATCATTTTTAATAGTTTCTATACTTTCTTTGTTTGATTCTTGATCACTTGAATAAGTAGGCAGAACATCTGATGTGCTCACTGATGCCTCCATTCCTTTGTTGCCTTCTTCATCTTTCATTTGATCTGACTCTGTAGAATAATTTTCCTCTATGTCTGCTTCAATAACAGTAAATATTTCATGAAGAACACCCTTGATGTCAACCAGTTCTCTGCAAGTTTCAATAAACATGAATTCTGCCATAATCAAACTAAAGTTTGTCCAGTAAGTTGTATGAACAAATGTGCAAGCATCATTTAGGCTCAAACCAGGTAATTTACACCTGTGAGGCAGAAGCCGAAACATGACATTTATTTTTTCATCATTAATGTCTTCAGGTGAATGTCTTGCAACCACAAGGGTACAAAAATCATGTATATAGTCCATCTGACAATTTTCATACTCCAAACGCAAGAGTTCTCCAAGCTTACATGAAATCATATCACTAAATCTGTTGCACAAGCCTTCCACAACTTCACTGTCAAGTTCTTCAACTTCATCTACTTCATATTTAAGAAGAGTACTTCTTAGTAATTCAGAAAAATAGTCCTTTTCCTTTTCTATTCTATCAAAACAAAGTTTACTAAATGGCATACGAAGCTTTACAACTGGAGTTGAGATTGCATAGCACTCTGGTCCTGCTGGTAAGGGTGTGTTATCTATTGTGAATGTTTTCTTATCATGGAAAAATGTATACCACATGTGCCATCTTTTCTCTGCTGATAAATCAGACACAAAGAAGCTATCAAGAAGATTTTGTTTCTCTAGTTCATATATCAGCATGGCCAAGGGATTAAAGATAACTGATAAAATGTGCCCCTCTAATGCCTCGATAAAACTTGAAGCAGTATACAAAGCATTTGCATCACAGGCAACCTGTACCTGCCAACTATCTACATTTGTACTGGATGCATATTTTGAATCAATCCATTTCAGTATTTCTATTTCCAAACAGGATAAGAATTCTGGACTGGCACCTATCTGTGTGATGATGTGAGAAATATTTTTGATATTCCTTCCAACCGTGCCATATCTAATGCAAGTGAATGCAGCAAATAGTTGTTCCTTGATGTAGTCGTTCAGTGGTCTCTTCTGCTCAATCGTTTCCATCAGATTCCATTTGAGGACTTCTGGTAATTTCATTTTTGGCCTACTTAGACTGTCAAGCATTACCAATTTCCATTTGGCAAGGAAGTCAATCTGAGGCACTGTCTTAGCTTCATCTGTCCTTCTACCGAGATGAACCACTAAACAAACATGCTTTGGGACCTCTGAATTACCTCTACAGTATTCAGCCTGAAGCTTCTCAATGATTGATTTTGAAAGCAAAATATGTGTCCCATCTGTATCAGCTTTGCATTGCAGAAACAATAATTCTCTGTCAGTATTGTGCCAAAATTGATCCATCTGTATTGTCAATTGCTTCTCTGATTTAAAAGCACCAAGTTTATCAATCTGACATTTGAAGCCTGGTACCATTTTCTTCAAGTCAGTATGTATGTTGCTGTTGGTAAAAACAATGATCATTTTCCCTACACCTTCTGTGACAGATCCAATCTCTGACTGTAAAAAGTGCTCTAGCCCTTCATGAATTGGCATCTGAAAATAGGACTGTTTTACTTCCTCCAGCTCATCAACAGAACAAGACTTTCCATACTCTGTCATCCAAATGCGAGCTATTGCTTCTGGTTTCATAACTTGTAGAAGTGTTAATTTGCATGCTTTAATTTTTTTTTGAACAGACTGATATTCTGATGGTAGCATGTCAGAAATGTACAAAACAAGAGTGGGGATCATGTCAGTACTGTAAATTGGTATTATATCCTCTGGAGAAAAATGTTTTCCTGACATTGAGCTAACAGAGGCAACCCATTGCTCCAACTTGGACACCACCTTCTCATTTTCATCACCCAAGATTTCCAAATACTGAAGATTCTGTTTCTCAAATCTGTTTAGAAAAGGGGGATCTGAATGATCCAGCTCACTTTCCTCTAACAGGACTATGCACTTGAAGTCATCATGGACATAGCACATTGGATTGCTGTAAGGACCAAGGGCAATTCGACAGTTCTTTTTCTTTCCAACAATAGTATAATTCTGATTTAGCATGTCATACAAACTACCATACACAGTTTCAAGGTCTTTAAGTATCAAAACAATGCCTTGTTCCATACAAAGGATTATTCGGCTCAAAATTCGATAACTATATTCATCTGTCAGATCCTCTTCAAACTTGCTCCCAAATATTGTCATGTGTTCTCTATCTTGATCTTTCAGCTGCTTTTCAAGGATTCCGAGTACTGAATCTCCTGTTGTGATGAGCAAAAGGTGTCTTGCAGATCTATCACTGACATTTTCTTTGATCATATCTAAAGCAGAAACAGTTTGTTGGCCATGAATATTATGAAGGGCCTTTAAATGTTTTTCAAAACGTCTTCTTACCAAGCCAATTTCTGAGGGTAATCCACCAAAGTTTCTATGTATTCCTTTCAGAATTATATTGCCTTTAACATCTTGATTAATTGCTAAATCTGTCATATTTGCTAATTCTCTAGCAAAGTATTTGACTAAAGAATAATAGTCTCTGAGGCCAAAGAAATTCCTGAAACGTTGATTAGATACAAATTCAAAGTACCCACTGGCAATACCCTTCAGTTCTTCTGAAATGTTCAGATTTCTTTCCTGTTTTGGACTTATTCCTGAACACCTGACATGTGAAAACTTTGCAAATGAATCACTGATGGACTTTCCTGTTAATATAAGTTCTTCTTCATCCATTTCTGGTCTGGATAAATGAATTGCCCTATTCATCTTTGAGGCATCTAAGGCCCAGTTGGAAATTCCGACAACTGCCACATCTGGGTGTGGCTTTCCAAGTGGTTCCAGCAAACTATGAAGAACCTTAAGGGGATTGAACCGTGATACTTCAGCTAAACCAATCTCATCAAGAATAACAACAGACAAAACATTTTCCTGAGAATTGTGATCCTTGTATTTCTGTGCCTTTTCAAAAACCTTAATAATTCCATCTGAAGTTGATGACTCTGATCCTTGAAATGACACACAGTACAGCTGAGGCAGTAACTTGAATAATTCATCCTTGGAATCTGGTCCTCTCAAATTGCTCCTAATAACCTGCATTGAGAGAGATTTGCTACAGCCAGGCTTTCCAACAACAAAGATTGGAATTCTGTTGAGAATGCATACTAGGATGACAAAGACATTTTCTTGAAGAGCTGTGTTCTTTGCAACCCCTGGGGGCAATTCCATTCTATCCAGTATGTCTTGTTGTTCTTCTCGTATTATGTCTTTTATTTTCTCTTCTTCATATTTGCTTTCATGGTGTTTTGTGAAAGCACAGAAGAGAGCTTCTCTGTATTTCTCTCTTGTCCTTGAATCAATCAATCTGGAATGGTAACAGTGAGCAAGTGCAAGTATGACTGCACGTATCTCTATATCACTGCTATTGTAAAATCCTTTCTGAACTGTGGCTTTCAAGTCTTTCTTTTTTTGGAGGAATTGTTCTTTAAACCAAACTGCAAGATCTGTGCACCTGCGTACATCTCTTAGGCTAACACAACAATTTACCTTCTCAACACTCCTTATAAAATTCTGTGAAATTACCAGTGCATCAGCCAGTAGCATTTCCTTTTCTTTGGAAAATCCCAATTTTCCACATACTATTTGTTCAATGTACATTTTTTCATCTGATATGCTGAGACTGCCAAAATCCCAGACATAATCAACCATGGTTTCTGGAAGTGGATGAACTCGGTACAAAAGCCTGGAGAGTTCATCTGTTCTTGCCTTATCAGCTAGTCCAGCTGTGTGAATGGCTGACTCAGATCTCAACCTATATGGGTTGCATGCTGACAATAAGACAAGATTTGGTGCAAGCTTCCTTCCAAGACAAGAATGGTGGCATATGATGTCATTGAGAAGCCAAATGTGATCACTGGTATTGATTTCATCCAGAAAAAGCCAAATTTGTTGCCGGGTTTTTAATGATTGTAAAGCTTTGCTGTTTGCATCTTCTACTGCTTTAATTATGTCTTTCTCCTCTATTCCAGCATGAATGGTTTTTACAATAAAGTTAACATCACATATTTTTGAAAGGTACTGAATGAGTGAGGTTTTTCCACAACCAGTTTCTCCCATTACAATGACTGGGATATGAGCTCTGATCCTAAGTATAATGAGAACCATTTTCAACAGATTGTCAGGGGTAAGTGCATAATATTTTGCCATCTCTTGTAACTCTTTTGGTGGTATGCACTTTGGATTTGATCTTGCAACTTTCTGTAGAATATCTTGTAATTCTTTCTGATTTAGCTTACCAAAATCTAAAAGCTCTTTCTTTTGGATTTTAAACAAAGTTTTAACATCTGAAGGAACATCATATATACTCCGATACAATACAGACAATGTCTGAACATCCTGGCTGTGAAAAAGAAACATCAAATGGTTGGTATGTTCCCATCTAATCATTCCCTCCACTCGGGATGCTAAAGAAGTTGCTAAATTTGTCATCTGTGATGATAATGTTGCTGTTGATTTTTGAGATTGTCTGCATCCTTTAATTGACTTTCCTGCAAAGTCCAAGCATACTTTAATCATTGCCTTTACTAAATCAGTTTTCACAGGTGGTCTATTTTTTGTGCCTAACATAAGGGAGAGATTAAAAATTCTAAAATAGCTGCTGCATGACAATTTCTTCAACTGATCAGCAAGAACTCGAATAAATGAGTTAATTAAGGTAAAGGAAATATCCTCCTCATTTATTTCATTCATTTTTAAATATTTCTGAAGAAGGAATATGCAATTCGTTCTTGGTAGAGGTTTTGTACCTTTGAAAATAATATCTCTTTTATCAAGAGTTCCATCTTCTACAGCATTCAAGTAATTGCAGATCACTTGTATTGGGCTATGCAATTCAGTGCTAACTTGAAAACTTTCAAAACCTTCCCACTGTATATTTTTCCTCCTGAAGGAAGTTGCTATATACAGTGAATTGGATAGGGTATTGTTCATGGTGTTGGCAATTTCTATGCAAACTGAAGTGGCAGTGAGGAAAACAGATGTGGTGTATGCAGAAACAAAGTGCAGAAGCAAGAGTTCAAAAAGAAATGTGTCAAATTCCTCTGTATCTGGAGTATTTCCAATGTCAATATGAAGAACACAGTCTTCCTTGATGTTCAAATTTGACAGCCTTTCTACTAAAGTATATTTGCTGAGAGGACCACTGATATGCAAGGTGATGCAAGTTTTCCCGATTTTATGTGCATGCCTCTTGATGCTTTCTGTTTTTCCCAAACCAGGAACTTCTGATGTAACAGTGAAAACTTCTGGGCACTCCTTCTGAAGGCACATCTGTAAAGAGGTCTCTGTCATTGGATGAATTTGAGTGACACATTCTGAGAATTCATGCAGGAATGGATGATGCTCAGCTCCTCGAAAAATGATGACTAGCAGGAAGGTATCATCTTTTGGTAATTTTCGCAGTGCATCCACAAGCTGAAATTGATACTCATTAGACAATAGTTCTACATTTGCAAGGCAGAACAGACTGCCACCTCTTCCAAATTTTGATGCTCCCAGACATCTCTTGAGAAGTAAATCTACTTCATCCCAGACTGTCTCATTGCGACAAAATAGAACTTGGTGTGCCTCTGGCATTACATGTGTATTGTTCTGGTATAAGCTGAGAACTGTCCTCACCACTGACTCGCTGTGCTCATCTAATGAAACTATATGAAGTTTCCTCTTTTGAATAGAATCTGTGAAACGTAGTGAAGATTCAGGTAATTCTATTAGTCGTTTAACTGGCAAAAGTTTCTTGCATGCCTGCTCAAGAGCCATCCCCATATTCATCAACACTTCCTGATTTGATACATTTAACTTTATTTTTGTGTACTTGCCAACTGCTTCAACACTAACATTTGGATGTATAAACTTCAAGAAAGTGTCAACAGCTCTTTCCCCCTCTGTACTTTCAGTTTGAATGTAGTTATACCAAGCTTGTATCTGGCCTCCATGAAGAAAGTTCATATAGTAGTACTTTTCTCTGCACAGCATGATATCCCTCTGCCATGCTATCAATTCCTCTTTCAGCTTTGATCTACATTCCTCAAGCTGATCAGGCTGTACTTGTTCATCAAACTTTGTGAAGCTGAAGTGCCCTGCCAAATACAAACTTTTGCACAATTCTGCAATTTCCAGGCCTAAATCTATGTATGTAACATATTTCCCCAAATATTCTTGTTTATCTTCTGTTTCATCTTCTAGATTCTCCTTTCTTGCAGTGTTCATAAGCAGGAGAGCTCTACTTCGCAAGTCCACCAGAGCTGCCTTTAAATGGGTTGAAATGGTTTCTTTTTGTTTGTAAGAAACAGTCAGCATACATTCATGATACTGCAGAGAAAAATTAAATTTTCCATTCTCAATTATACTTTTTGTGATTTCTCTTGTCCTCTCGCTCCTGTTTGCCACATTGTTGTACAGGGATTTAAGATTATGCAAGTTTTCCATGCAGTCTGTAGTTTTCAATACAGCATCTTTGAAGACCAACTCCTTAAATTTCTCAGCAAATGCTCTGAAAAATATGGTCTGATTTTGTCTCAAGTGACTATCTTTAATTAGAAAGGGATGAAGAAAACGTTTCACTTCAATCAGTCCAGACACTGTAGACTCATTCACATACTTTTCTGAGACTTCTTCAACTGCATCAATGAGGATTCTGATGTCTTCATCCACAATGTCACTAAGAAAACCTACTAGAGTTGAAGACTCACCAAGGGAATTTAGTAATTCAATTGCATCCTCACTCAACATATTAGAAGTCTTTTCTACAGTTTTTACAGCACTATGAACTTGAAAAATTGTTATGCTGTCTCCTTCAGCAAGATCTTTAAATGCTTGCATAGCACTTCTGAACTCGTCATCAACTGTGTCAATCTTGAAAGCTGCAAGTGATTTTTCCATTGCTTTCACAGTATTTCCATAGCTTGGAAAGTTCCAGTAAGCTAACAAAGCAGTCTTTGAGACACTGCTTAAGGAGTTTCCTTCAAAATCTTCAATGTACCCAATTTCTTCTGGTATATTTACTCCATGCCCAAACATTTCCTGCACAAATGATATGTGAATATCACTGCCTTTGTAAAAATCCTCCCAAATGTTCTTATAAAGATCACATCCTTTCTCATAAAGATCCTTTAGAACTGTTAAGCCATCCAAAACTGGCATGCTATTTTCATCACGAGTATTGTATACATCTGAGTAATTCATGTTTTCATCATCTGTATCCTCCTGCCACCCAGTCTCTTTCTCAACCTCTTCCTCAACTGCAGACTCTCCTAAGTCTAGAACATCTGTATCCTCCTGCAACCCTGTCTCTTTCTCAACCTCATCCTCAACTTCATACTCTCCTAATTCTAGAATTTTTCTTTCCTTATCTTTACCAATGTTATTTTTCATGCAAACATTCCAGTACACACTGGATTTGCTTGGTGTTTGCAGCTTCTCACAAATGAGCGGAACATTGTCATATGGTTTCCACAATGATTCTTTCATTTCTTTAATTGTAATGTTTCCAGCTTTGAGTGTTTCAGATACCATATGCACTTTTTTTAAAATTTCCAACAGTCCCAAGTCATCAGGAGCTGGAAAGTATTTAATAATATTTTCCAGTGTACTTGTTACATATACTGTTCTTTCTCTCTCTTTAATCACATAACTATGGTAATCCTTCATAGAGTAATGGCACTGTTCTTTTGGAAAACCAGCATCAGACAAAATAGATGCAACCTCCAACATTAGGTTTTCTGATACAATTTTTTCAAGAAAACTTACTGATATGGTCATGTCTTTGAGAGACTTTCTCAAGGAGGAGATGCATTCATCTGCAGCAATATATGATGGATGCATTTTTACTTTCTCTGTCACTTCTCCCTTGACCTTCAACACTGCTGTCCAAAAGTTCTGATGGGGAAGCAAGGAGAAGATAGTTTCCTGTGTTTCGCTGACAGCTTTCAAGGCATATAAATCCAGTAATGTGGTAAGCAGTCTGACATGCCAACTGAAATTTGATAGAAGTAATCAGCAAAAGTACATGGAAACAATTTTAAGTATTAACCTGTTGTTTAAGGTATTATTATATGATAAAATTGTGTGAATTTAAATTTACACCTGCAATAAATTTCTAAAATAATGTAACAATATGAATTTTTTCCTACATAAAATGTGTTTGTAGTTGCATTTGGAGACAATATGCTTTTACTATCACAATATGATTTTGTCTTATATTCATATTCTCTTGATGCAAATGTGAGGGTTGCAAAACAACCACATCCTGTGGCCTACAAAATGATTGGTGTCACGATGTTTCATATGAGATAATGGTGGTTTTAGTTCAAGACCCCTGTTTTTTGGCATACCATGTCAGGATCCTTTGACCTGTAATCCTCATTACTCTAATTTCAAGCTCTTCACACAGCTTGGTAAAGGAATCTACAACTAAACAAAAGTTAATGTGCAAAACCCATCTATCTTCGAGTCAAGATAACAATGACCTTTGAGTTTTTTTAAATAAATATAACAAAAGGCTTCTTCTATACCTTAACTACATGCCTTCCACAAGGTGGTGATCTAGAACCAAAGTTTTTTATGCAAAAACAATATTTCGAGTTTCTGTGACAGTAACCTTTTGAGTTCAAAATCAATAGGATTTATTTCTTTTTAAAAGCGTAAGCCATCCAAAATCCTTGGTAAAGATGGATGAACTAAGTTTGCGATGTAGAACTGTCAAATCAATTTACTTCTTTCTCATAGTGACTTTGACCTTTGAACCCAATATTAACTGGCTTCCACAAAGGTAAAATGTTGACAAAGCTTGGCAATTGCAGACTATGGAGAATTCAAGTTACAGTGTGGCAAAAAAATTGGAATGAGACAAACATCTTAAAAATACACTCCACAAGATGTTTGAAATGCTGCAGATTTGAGTGAAAAATGAAACACAACATACATGAGGCACAAGGGAGATCAACAATGTACATGTACCTGACTTAAATAACTTCAGTTTACCAATACACTAAGGAGGCTTATGTAGTATTATAGGAATATGAACATACAACTTTTGTATCATGTTGATTTGGCCTATTATACTTATAATATCCTGAAAAACTATTTTTAAAGAAAAACATAATTAACTTCCTGTGTGTCCTTGGTTCTTACTGTGATTTTGCCCAGGTTCTTCTTTCACCAGTTATACTGGCCACCATGTGTTGCCTACCCTGTACTGGTACCAAGAAATGGTGTTAAACCCAAAACAACAACATATAATTAACATGCCTAACATCTTTCTTGAGACTGTAAATGCCCAAGAATTTTCTGATAAGAAGCCATTCAACTAAGTATGAATGAAATTGCATGAGAAATATACAACAGATCCAAAGAAGTTATAAACTCACCCATTCAGATGAAAGGTATCTCATTAATGTGAGCCAATAATAATAATAATAATTATAGAACCTGTCTACAACAATGATAATGCAATCTTATTTACCAGTACCTTAACAGGGCAAAATACAATTGGTGAAAAGCATTACCTCATTAATATGAATCTGTATTTCTCATTATCAAACTCACCCAACATTTTGATAACATAAGACTACTGTATTTTATATCAAATTCTGAAAAGAAATTAATAGTTGCAAAATTGTGGTGAAGTGTATCAGATGCAACAACATGTTACTATTATCCATGAATTTCATACATAATCATGTTCAACATAAACTTGGTAACATAGGCCTATTTACCAAGTTGGATCCATATTCTATCACAACTAGACTTTAGTCATAAGCAAATTGCCAATCACATGCAACATGTAAGCATAATAACGAGTTCTGAATACACCGATTTAAAATCATCATGCGTATCAGTTTAAATTTAAATAATTACATTACAATTAAAATATCAAAAAATGGTTGTTAATGTAGAAAGCATAGATGTTTTCAATGTTAACAATGTTAACAAATCGTGCACTTACAGATTCATATAAACCTGAAGGGTTGTGCACTTTTTAAAGCCTACATATCAGCTTGTTACAAGAGGGAAGGGAGTTACACATATAGGAAATCCTTATTTCTTTTCACAATAAGTGGAGCTCGGTTCCTTGCAACCCCTTAATACAAGAATGTCATTTAAATATTCATGTTCTCTTTAATATCAATTTTATTATAATTTATGTTTCCCTTATTTGTTGCCATTGTGATCAAAATAACTAACTATACATAAAATCATTTTAAGCACAAGTTTAACCTGGAACTGATTTTTAAAAAATTGAAATACAAGTACACTTATTGTTAACAGATTTGTGACTATTGATAAAGATTGTGTTGGCATGGCAGCGAGGCTTTTAATCAAGTCATCCAGACCAGCCAATACACTGGCAACGAAATTAATGCCTCGACTGTTTACCAACGAAGAGATGGCCCTCTCCAAAGGACAGAGATTGCTGGCAAAAAAAGATGTTTTAAGGCCTTTCTTGGACAAAGATAAAATTTCAACTTTGAAAGGTATTTCTTTCTATAATAATGATAATTGTTTAAAAAGCACTTGTCCAGTTATCATTGATTAAACAACATTGGTTACCTACAGTTATCAAGCTTTCCACATTGCATATGATATAAACAAAAATACAGAAAAAATACCATGATGAGTCAGTTTGATTTTGTATACTGGCCATCAAAACAAAAAACAAAATATGAAGGAAAAAACATGTTTAACATTTATTATTGATTGAGTAACATTTTATTGATTATTAAACATATTTAATGGATTTTTTTTTCAGAATAAGTAAGATGCTGGGTGCAAAACTAACAACTTGAAGGCCCTCGATGGTACAGAAATAAACAGAAAGAGTCAGTTATGCAAGATAGATAGTTTACAAAAGTTTAGCAGAAACAATAATGTGAACTGACTTTCCTTTTTAACGTGCTCAGTCAATGTTTAATAAAAAAATAAAGTAATTAAGACTTACAATTCAATTTTTGTTTATACATTAAAAAAATAAATATTGCATATAGGTCTGTTCATTAAGTGTTGTTACCATTCATGGCAATATGCTCCCTTGAAGAGCTCTTTGGTACATTGTGTGAATTTACAATCCCTATTTCCAGCGAGCAGTACTCTCTGCACCAACTAGTTAGTCGCTAACCGAAAGCAATACTGAGTAAAAAATACCAACTATTTTATTTGCAGTTTTACACATTTCTATTGGCATAAATCAATTTAGAGTGATGAGAATCTTATAAATTGATATCAAATTTGTTAAAATCGGTAGTTCTATGTGATTGTCATGACTTGTTTGCCTATACGGAAAACATTTGCACATGAAGGCATTTGGCGCATAGACAAATGAAGACATATTTAATATGATACATACACACATTATATACTGTTGGATAGCTTGAATGCTATGCTTAAAATCTATAGTATTAGCATTGGCATATAAGGTGCCATCACAAAATGGCATGGATAGAGGCACATGGCACAGATATGTAAATCAGTAAAGTCGCTAACCCTAAGCGATATTGAGTAAACAAAAATACCAACTGTTTCATTTTGTATATTTACACATTTCTATTGGCATAGATCAATTTAGAGTGATGAGAACCATATAAACTGATATCGAATGTGTCATAATTGGTGACTGTATACAATTGGTATGACTTATTTGCCTATAAGGAAAACATTTTAAAAAAATAGTTAGGCATTAGGCACATGGACATGCAAATGAAGACGTACTTATTAAGATACATACACATATTATATACCGCTGCATAGCTTGAATTTAATACTTCACATCCATAGTATTAGCATTGTGATATGTGACACTATCCCAAATCAGTATGGGTATATGCATGTATCAAGTATATGAAGATTGGTAGCTTTTGTATAGGAAGGCATTAGGTGCACAGACAGATAAATGAAGATGTACTTAAGATACCTACGCATATAACTATTGTATAGTTTAAATTCTATGTTTGACATCTATAGTATTAGCAATGAAATATGTTGTACCATCACAAAATGGCATGGGTAGATGTACATAGCCTGGATATGAAAATCGGTAAATTCGCAAGCAATACTGAATAAAAAACAAAACATTTATATTTTAACAGATGGCTTTAGAGTGATGATAAGCATATCTATTGTTATCAAATTTGTCCAATCAAATTTGTGGTTGTTTACGAATGGTATGACTTTTCTGCCTAAACAAATAATGTTTGTGTATGAATGTATCAAGTGCATGGACAGACAAATGATGACATACTTAATAAGATACATACAAATATTATATACTATTGTATAGCTTGGATGATATGCTTCACATTTATAGTATTGGCATCAAAATATGTGGCACCATCACAAAATGGCATGTAGCAAGGACATGAAGATCGATAATGGATGTATAAGAAAGCATTAGGCAAACTGAGAGACAAATAAAGAAGTAATTACATATATACATATTATACACTGTTGTAACCCGTACAGAAAATTCTCACCAATTCACATGAGCTTCTCATAAGCTGCACATGAGAACCATGTTAGAAACGTATGCAAATTGGGTAGTTTTTGCAAGCTCATGTGTGCAGTTTGTTAGATCTTGTGAGCCATGGAAAAACTAACCAAATTCTCACATGTGCGGAGTTTGCTCACGTGAGAATTTGAATCTTCACATGAGAAAGTTTAACTTAGAAAACATTCTTTTCCATTACATCTGACCATGTTTCAAAATAAGGCAGAGTTCTAATTTCTCATGTGAGTTATCACGTGAGAAATTTGGACTTTGATTCTGATCAAAGTATCGTCAAATAGACATCGTTTCTGTTTTGCAAATCTTGTTACTTTGTTGTTTTCATATATAAAAAATCTGTCAATTTATTTAATGACAGTGCGTTTGACTCTTTACCTTGACCCAAGAATCATCTTTTTTGGACTGCAAAAGTATGTACACGTTGAAGCATGAAGATGTGGACTTAAAAATAAAAAATAAACCCGTAACGGTTAACCGAAAAGTAAAATTCTGATGCATGCCAGATACCGGAAAACATATTTTTGTGACAGCTTTGTCTCGCACATGCATAGTTTTACTCAAATTAAGCAATAACCAGATATCTTATAATTTTCTGACATTGTTTATACAGTACAAGTATCAATGAATTTGTTTGAACATTGTTTATACAAGTATCAAGGAATTTGTTTGAACATATTAATGTACGTATCACTATTCATAAAACAAAAGACTCTTCAAAACAAACTTGGCATTGAAGTCTCGTATAACCGATTACGGGATAACTCGGCCCATAGCAGAGTCGGCACACTAACGTTCTCGGCCCATAACAAACTCGGCCCACCCAAATCGGCCCATAACGTACTCGGCCCATTTACGTACTCGGCCCCATTACATACTCGGTCCACGATTTATATAATAGTAATGTTGATGTAATGTTTTATTTTTCAACAGTCATTTCATTTGTCTTTTAATCTTTGTACGTTTCTTTATGCTTAATGCATCTGTGTATGATTTGTAAACTTTAATTAACTTCACGAAAAAAAAAAAAAAAAAATATTAAAACCAGTGATATTGTTACTTTTTATTTCAGTTAAAATCGCCAATAACAATAAAGTTTTTAAAAAATTTGCTAGAATAAATATAAAAAGCTTCATTTTGCTAACCATTGATGCCGGATAATATTGTTGATGCTGGTGTGAAACTTAATCTCCCACTGTCAACCTATCTGATTACATGATGAAAGGATGGGCTTTTTGGAACCAATTAGAGTGTCCTGTGGGGCATGGATCATCCCATTCTACTATATGTACATAAAAAATGAACTACAGCAATATTAACTAACTTGCGAAAGACACAAATTCTATTATATAGGCCAGTTGTTAAGAAATATCTGATAACGAAAATACAATTTATTTGATTTATAAAATTAAGTCATACTTGAGTGAATATGTATACAAAGGCACGTAAAACAAAAAGTTTACGAACAGTCCGCCCTCTTTGGCGCCTCAAACGAACTCAACGGATGCTGCTCGCTGGCCTGTAGTGTACATGTAGAAGAGTACATTTGAAACAAGAGACTGAATTTCGCGCGCGGGCAACGTTTAGCAAGGACCACGCTGCTTAGAAAGAAAGTCACTTATTGTTCTCCTGCAACATGTTCGCTGTTATATATTTCTATGACGACAAGAGTGTGGACATTGTTAACAAAAATAAAATAAAATCAACCTCTAGTGATTTCCACGTCGGTACTGATGTTAAAGTCCAGTACGAAACAGAAGACATCGATGAAAGTGGGAGGGATATTAGAAGATTTCAGGATTATGAAGGACTGGTTCTTTGCCTTGAAAAAGGTAAGTGACGTTTACTCATTTCGTTCTACTATTTTCACATATGTTATGCTCAGTGTGTGGAAGAGGGATACGATTAAATCAGAATAATTCATGCTCTCAGACCCTCTATTTTACAGACGTACGGCGACCGATCAATGCATTAGGGACGAGTCCAAAATATTCCGAATGATGTAGACTCTGCCAAACATAACATATATACCCATCAATACCATTACAAGTTTGGCGGCTGTTTTATTGGACTACAAAATACCACGACCATAAAAAAAAAAAAGGTTCCTTGGTATCTATTTTGTATGGCGGCCATGTACTATATTTTACAATGACTTTTCTCATGTTTGACGTTCGCTAGTTCGCTAACAATATTCGCACTGCGACCAGCGTCTGTCTCAGTTTGGATTACAATAATTATGATATGGTGTGCAATTAACAATTAAAGGCTAGTCCGTGAATTAGCGGTTTTCCCATGAGAAAAAATGTTGATAATTCGATTTTACTGTAACACTGCAGAATTTTGATTTAAATAGACAGCCAAAACATAAGTGTAGAAATATCACCACCAACATATCAGTCACTGCAGATGAAACATGATGCAGATATATCATGCAAAAGATTCAAGATCGAATACCACTCAAATTGTTTTTTATTTTTTTCATTTTTAGTAAATATGTACAAAGGCATCTTGAATTGAGAAAGAATTATGTTACTCGGATTTACTTTGTGAATGTACATTTTCAGGCCAAAAAAAAAGTAAATACATGTTTCCAGTTGGCCGACGTTCCCTGTTTCTCGTTGCTGACCCTAGCACTTTTCCCCACCCCCACCTCCAATTTTTTTTTTTAGTTAAAAAAAATCACATTGCCGAAATTGATTTGTGCATCTAATTAGCCGGTTCTGCCCAGTACTTTCAAGCGCTTGAATTATTATTTTGGAGAAAATAAATTCTCCTGGAAGTGTAGGAGAAATATCCCTGAGGATTATTCCAGAAATATTAAAAGTATGGAACATACAGATGTGATCTGCAAGCATCTGAACAGCAGTACAGTTTATCAGTTTTGCTAGTGAGCCATGGTAGCTCAATTGATAGAGCATCAGACTTAATCGAAGGGTTGCGTTTTCAATACCTGCTTGGGTCAGGCTCAGTCGGCTGCCTCAGTGTGTCCTATTTCCTCAGTGTGAGATAGCCAATAATGTGTTGAATGTGCCATTTAAACCAATAATAACTGTGTTTTGCTTTTGCCTTGTCCAGTGAATCTACACCAGTTCCTTTTTACAAAATATCACAAATGCATTCCTTGTTACAAAATATCACAAATGCAAAAATAGGAACAAAACAAACTTGCACTAAGTTTTTCATTTCAATTTCAGATTTTATTTTTCAACAGTTCAAGACAGACCCAGCTAACCTAAATTCAATGGTAAACAGGAAGTGCCTCGATTCAAAGAGAAAAATTTCCAAATGAATACTTTTGCAGACTGGCATGTGACTGTGTGTACATGATGAAAGACTCGGAAGCAGTATTGTTAATTACACGCTTCGTTTGCGTTAAATTTTCTGGAACATTGAAGAATGGTCTTCATGTGAAGCCATGAATTTCATACAGATTTGAAACTTTAACTTGTATAGTGTGCTTGCTAAAATATGTTTATTTGCAATATGTTTAATGATGACCTTTAAGAACTTTGATTATTTAATGCATGTGATACGATAATTACAATAATTGAAAATTTTATATGCATATATATATATATATATATATATATATATATATATATATATATATATATATACACACACACACACACACACACTAGTTTTCTTTTTGCTCATGCGAGAAACTTGGCTAAAACATCCATAACTGAACTCAAAGATGCTCATCCTTGTTAGATTTAAATATGACCTTGAAAGTCTCTAATGCTATTAAATTGCAAGTTTTATGATAGTAAACTTTGTTCTTTTTTAACTTTTGTCAAAAATGTACGTGTTAAATACTAGTTGTTTTGGAGTTTTTTTTGCTTATGTGAGCAAACTCTTGCTCACGTGAGGAAAATTGTGCTCATATTAATTTCAGATCCTGCAATTTTCATGTGAGCAAAATCTTGCTCACGTGAGCAACATCTTGCTCACGTGAGCAACAATATATTAACAATTCCTCCTCATGTTATTTTCAGATTTTGTTAGATTCAATTTCTCACGTGAGTTCTACCTAATTTGCATGTTAAAATGCACATGAGACTAACCTGTGTTAGATCTCACGTGAGAATCTCATGTGCAGAAGGGTAGGCAATTTTGGTGTGGGAAGGCTTGAATTCTATGCTTCCCATCTACTGTATTAGCATAAAAATGTGGTACCATCACAAAACATCATGGGTAAGGGCAAGTTGCAAGGATATGAACATCGGTAAATTCTCATGCGATACTGATTAAAAACGTTTCTAAATAAATTATTTTGCATTTTAGCACATTTTTATTGGCACAGACTGATGATAGTTTTATAAATTGATAGCAAATGAAGACGTTATTAATAAGGTACACACACATTATATACTGTTAGATAGTGTTAATTCTATGCATCGTTTTCCTCCATGACAGGATATATATTTGCTTGCTGGAAGAGCATTGCATTATGGGTAAATTAGGAGAAATAATACGTCAAGGGACATAACAACCATTACCAAACAGGCCTATATTTCTGTGATACTTTATATCCTTGACCTTGCCACAGTAATGAAACTACTCTTCTGAAAGTATTTAATTACATCTTTTCTGCTTTGGATAGCAGAAAGATTACAGTCCACACCCTCTTTGATTTGTCTGCATTATTTGACACAATAGACCATGATATATTACTTCACCGTCTCCAGCATGTATTTGGCATTCACAATACAACCTTATAGTGGTTCAAGTCCTACTTAGTCAACAGGACACAAATTGTATCTGCAAATGGAATAAACTCCAGCCCAACTGATCTAAGGTGTGGTGTTGCACAGGGGTCTGTTCTTGGACCGGTTCTCTTAATTCTATACACTCAACCACTCTCAAGTGTCATAGATCATCACCCAGTGTCTCACAAATTGTACACTGATGACACCCAAATATACAAGTCTAGCCACCCAAATGAAGTTGATCATACCATCCAAAGAGTAGAGAGGTGCATTTCTGATTTGAAATCATGGATGACATGGAACAAGCTGTAGATGAATGATGATAAAACTGAGGCTATTCTGATCACAACACAAAGACTTTCTCATTCACATTATTTTCCAAAAACAATAAATATCAGCAACACTAACATTAAATTCATTCAGTCAGTGCCAAACCTAGGTGTTACTCTAGACAGTACTCTCACATTGCACCAACATGTCATGAACAAATGTAAGGCTGCATAACTTGAGCTGAGACGCATCAGCTCCATTCATAAATATCTTTTAGTTGATGCCACTAAAACACTTGTGTGTTCATTAGTACTTTCAAGACTGGACTATTGTAACTCAATTCTGTCTGGTTCATCTAAATATCTACTCCAGAGAAACTTCAAAAAGTTCAAAACACAGCTGCTTGGATCATCTTTAGAGTACTATGATCAGAGTACCTCCCTAACAGCAGCAAAGACTAATTATGCCTACATTTTGCCATCCAATGAATTTAGAACTTGGTGTATATTCTTTGTATTGAATTTCAGTGTCATTGTGATTTATGTTTGTATATATGTGTGTGTGGTGATGATATTGACAATGTAAGTTTTCCCTTTCGATCTAGTTGCTTCTACCATTATTTTGTAAACATGTGTTTTTTGTGCATGGCTAAAGTTCTTAATCTTCGGGAGAGATCAACTAAGAGGTTACATGAATAAAGGCATGGCAAACAACAAATTTTGGTCTCCCAGACAATAATGAAGAATTGCATATTTTATAACAAAATTTCCAATACTAGCCTGATTTCGGCCTTGGTAACAGATTCAATCATAATTATTCAACTAAATAAGTAATCATGAACTTAAAAAAGAAATATATAATTTCATTTGTTTTACTTAGGTTGTATGCCTTTAAAGGAATAAAACTTGGTGTATATTTTTTATATTGAATTTCAGTGTCATTGTGATTTGTGTTTGTAAATATGTGTGTGTGGTGATGATATTGATAATGCTTAGTCTACCAACAATTTTGTGTGCGTTTTAAAAGCTTAAAAAAAACAGAGAAGTTAATATTCTTGTATTCAGGTTTGAAATTCCAATCATTTTCCATAGGCTTTTATGAAAAGACTGCTTATTCTTTTTATGCACTATAAATTCCTTTCTTTTGTATAATCAAAATTGCTATGCAGCTTGATATGGACATGCAAATTGGCTAATGAATGCTATTGAAAGAGAAAAGAATTATAATATATAATTACTTTGTTAGTTTTTTTTTTAAAAGTCAGTGCGCATGCAACATAATACAATTCAACTGAATTATAAAGAAAGTGGGTGCATATGAAATGGGAGTTTATAACTGTCACCAAAGATTAAAAAGAATGGTGATAATCCAACTCAGTCCAAGCATAATTGGCATATTGAATTTGATTTGTACTACAAAGAAATTAAGAGAGTTACTGTGGAAATGGGAAATGAGAGCAGGTGGGTATGTCAATCAAGGGCCATAACTCTGCTATACAACAATGCAGAATACAATAACAAATTAACGTAAGCAATGTTTTTACTCTCCCAATTTTTATATTAAAAATTGCTATATTCCAATAAAAATTAAGAGAGTAATTGCTTAGAAGATAAAAGTTATTGGGTCTGCAATCATCAGGACTATAATTATGCAAAACATTCCTGCATAATGCTATCAAGCAAATGCAAGATCTCTTCAGCAAAGCTGCATATCATGCAGTTGAGAGTCACATAATTGTCTGGGGTGCTCTTTTGTGGAAATGATGGATGGATGGATGGAAAAAAGGTTAAGTTCAGTGTTCTATGGCAAAGCATCAATTCAATGGTTATACTGTGCAACATGTTGTAAGAAGAAACAAATGGAGGAAGGACTCGGTTGAAGTCACTCAATTTCTGAACTGGTAAAAAATGGCATGGGTTTAATCCCTACTATTGGATCATTAGAATATCCCTTGGGTCTTCTGAGTTACACTTTTCCTTCAGCAGACGCTCTATATGATGCTGGAAGATTTCATGTGTCAGCTTAGAGACCTTTGTAGCACTGAAAATTTCATCTGCCACTTTTACTAATTCTGCTGGCTTTAAAGATTTTATTTTCATGTTGTAAAGTTTAGTTTCCAGTCTTCTCGTTAGGTCAGCATTATTTCCAGGCTGCTGTAACACACAGATATGAATACATTGATTTAATAGAGTGTCTGGGCACACCACCACTAATGTATTTGTCTAGTGCAGTTTCAAATCACTTTTCTACAACATCAGCATTTATTGTAAAGAATTTCCTTCCTGGAGTCAGTGTTTTCATATATTCATGAACCTCTCTGTTTGGAGATTTAGCAATTAACTGCAGCAGGGCATCTTTATTTGGATCGTCTACAAACAGCATCTCATCTTCAAAGAAGCTCTTATAATCATAATTAAATGAAGGCATTCTACTGAATAATAAAAGTAAATGTTTCTCAAAGGTTCCAGTTAGTCGATTAATATATCTCTGACTCTTGACCATCTTCCAGAGACTTTTCAGTTTGCCAATATCAACTCTGTTGACAAAAGCTGCTCTTTGTATCTTTGACACAATAATATCCTGAATTTTTTCTCCAAGTTCCACTAAATCTGACATCTCGTCAAATATGTCACTGTGCACTTTCATAGCTATTTCAAGAGGTAGATGTTTTACCAATGCAAGAACAAATTCTGGACCTTTTTCTGCTTCTTCTTTAAGGATCCTCTCTTTTACCTTTTTACAAATTTCCAATGTTACCTCCAGTGATTCCTTATCATTAATTGCAATAGGAATTTTGTCTTGAAGAAATCTATTTATTTCCTGAATGAATGTTGCCTCAGGCTGAAATGGAAACATATAGGTCATCCAGTGCACAAGACAAAATTTAGACTTTAATTTCTTTGCCATGACATAGTAAGACAATACATGCAAGCATCTGGTTGATGTTGATGGTAAGTTGCTTCTGTTGAGAATACATAAAGTTTGAAATAGCTTTGTTATCAAATTTTCATTTGATTTCTCAACAAAACTAAAATACTCAAGTTTTGCAAGAAGATATGCGAACATAAGAGAACAATCATTATCCACAAGATTGTCTTTTTCCAGCTGGTTAAGAATAGACAATGTTTCACTTCTTTTTAAATATTTTTTTAGATCTGTAATAATAACTTCCAGCTGTAAAATACTGTCCTTTGTATCTTCCCTACAATGTTGCATAATGTGTTGTACATGGCCTAATACACCAGAAGTACTGACTTGTATCCAGTACTTTCTTTGAAAAGTTGAACTGTCCAATGTGTGAATAAATTGATCCATTCTTATAACTTCTGATGTTGAGAACCTGCTCTCATACTTTTCCACACCAAACCGATATTTGATTTCATTGTTTAGGATATCAGGGTTTAGATGAACTGTCACACCCCACAGATGTTTGGTGAAATTCACACTTTTCAGAAGTTTGCCATGTAGCTCCATCCAATTGCTTTCTATGAAAACTCTCCCGATTAAAGAATCATGATATGGAAGGTAGAGGTAGAAATGCTTCACTATTAGCTGCAAGAAAAAGAAAATACTTAGCTTATAATGCTCAAACAAACACAAACTCACAAAATAAAAACTTGTGAGATCAACTTTGAATGTAGATAGGGTTATTTATTTCTAAACAACATGTACTGTGACATTTCTTCAAAACAATTTGTCCAAAACAAAATTTATTTGAGTGCTTTCCCTACATCTTTCTAGATATTTGACAGGCTAGAGATCTGTGGTCTTGCATAGATTAGAGTAAAATTTATGTGAAGAACGGACTCATCGGGATTTCTAATTTACAACTTGAGTTGTATGGAAGTCTCTGAAAATTGGGAGAAAATTTATGATTGCTAGTGGGAATCCCATCAGGGTTTGACAACTGTTTGGTCTAGTAAAGACCCTTGGCTTGTAACAGAGTGTGTGTGTGTGTGTGTGTGTGTGTGTGTGTGTGTGTGTGTGTGTGTGTGTGTGCACTCAGAATTACTACGTGGACACTGATCCAAAGTATAGACCTTTCAATGAAAAATTTATACAACGTGTTGCGTACATACTGTAGTATTTTAGTAACAGTACACTGACTATAAACTCTCTCTCTCTGACTATAAAAATTGTAACAATCTCTATACTTGTAAATTAACCACTAGACAATATATTTGTACTAATTACTGCATAGTTTGACAACATATATATAATGTAATAAATTTTGAGTATGCGCATTTGATAGCACCCCGTTTTAAGCAAATCTTAGATTTGTGTGATTATTGGGATTCAGCGTCAATGAAATATTCCTAGCCCGAAATAATCAGCCAATTACTAGGAGCTAACATCACGGAATCGAGTGTTAGCAAGTTTGAACGATGCCATGGCTTGCTAGTAGGTCCAATCCGAATGACTGTCCCTGGTGTAACATAGACCATATTAAAATCTAGTGGCATATAAAAGTGTTGTGGTTGAGGTGGCAGTATTTACGGTAGGAAACCTGTAAATTACTCGATGGAATCAACAAGTAGGGACTTGGTAGATACTGTTTATGTGTCCATAGTGGAAAATAGATGCATTTATATCGAGTAATGTGCCGGTAAAAGCGTTTATTGACTGGCCTAAGGTGGCGTAGTTAAATAGTTCCCAGTGAAAAAGGGGATAAATGGCATAACCGGGTGGCAGGATGGAAATCTGATCATTACGAAGAAAAACAAGGCAAATATGCGGTTGATGGACTTTTGGCAAGTTGTTTTATCTGTGGTCTTGACTTGATTAGAGTAAAATATAGTATATAAAAGCAGACACATCTGGCTTTCCAATTTACAACTCAAATTGTATGGAAGTCTTTGGAAATTTGGAGAAAACATATGACTCCAGTGGGATTTGCGCTAGGGTTTGACACCGCTTGGTAAAGTGAGACCCCTGTGCATATAACAATATGTTCATAAGTCACTATGGAATTGCTTATTTCAACACGAAAATCGTTTAATTTCATCACATACAAAATTTAATTTTTTTTCTTTTCCACTCGCTTGCTACCCCTATCCCAACCATTACCATTCATGTCAAATTGTGTGCTATTCTTCGTAAAGACACTACCTGTAATTGTGATTAAAGTAATCAGTTCATAACAGAAGTATAGCTTCATTGCAAAATCTAACATTTTCCTAAAGATTTTTTCTCCTCGAAAGATAGCGCGAAGTCAGTGACATGAATAGTCATTTATTATAATATTATAATACATCCATTTTTCATCAGATCTGTGGACACATGGTTCACAACTGGTTCCACAATAATAAGAAACACACACAGCATTATTGACACCGTGTTAATAAGAAACACACACAGCATTATGGACACCGAGTCCATAACAACAATTTCGTGTCCACAATGTCATGACGTTGACAATCAATAATTCATTTAGTGTACTGTGTATAGAAAATATGTTTGAAAAAAGCACCAATAGAAGATATTTTCACCTTATTTAGCTTGAATGTGTTGTTTCAATGATTATTTAAGGATGTGTCCATAACCCAGTCCATAATCGGATGGTTCACAAGTATAGCAATCCGCATATGTGTGTGTGTATGCATGTATATATGTATGATTCAAATAACGATATTTATATGTAAATGTGTATGTCTGTATGTATGTATATATGTATGTGCGTGTGTATGCATGTATATATGTATGGTTCAAAAAATGATGTTGATACGTAAATGTGAAATGTATGTATGTACGTATGTATGTCTGTCTGTATGTGTGTATGCATGTATATATGTATGGTTCAAATTACGATGTTGTTAAGTAAATGTGAAATGTATGTATGTATGTATGTCTGTATGCATATATATATATATATATATATATATATATATATATATATATATATATATATATATATATATATATATATATATATATGGTTCAAATAACGATGTTGATACGTAAATGTGAAATGTATGTCTGTATGGTTTAAATAATGATGTTGATATGTCAATGTGAAATGTATGTATGTATGTAAATGTGAAATGTATGTATGTATGTCTGTATTGTTTAAATAACAATGTTGATACGTAAATGTGACATGTATGTATGTATGTATATATGTATGTATGTCTGTATGTATATATGTGCGTGTGTGTGCATGCATGTATATATGTATGGTTCAAAAATTGATGTTCATACGTAAATGTGAAATGTATGTATGTATGTATGTATGTATATATGTATGGTTCAAATAATGATGTTGATACGTAAATGTGAAATGTATGTCTGTCTGTATGGTTTAAATAATGATGTTGATACATCAATGTGAAATGTATGAATGTACATGTATGTATGTATCTATGTATATATGTATGTCTATTCATATGTATGTATTTATGGTTTAAATAACGTTACGTAAATGTGAAATGTATGTATGTATGTATGTATGTATGTATGTATGTATGTATGTATGTATGCATGTATGTATGTATGGTTTAAATAATGATGTTGATATGTAAATGTGAAATGTATGTATGTATGTATGTATGTATGTATGTATGTATGTATGTATGTATGTATGTATGTATGTATGTATGTATGTATGTATGTATGTATGCATGTATGTATGGTTTAAATAATGATAGGTAAATGTGAAATGTATGTATGTATGTATGTATGTATGTATGTATGTATGTATGTATGTATGTATGTATGTATGTGGTGTGACAATATAGTGATGACTAAGTTTTGTCTTAAATAAATGTTTTACAAAACAATAATAGTGTCAAAAAGTGTAAAAACCCTTAAAATACTAATTCTGATTTTTAAAACAAAAAACAAATGCTTTGAGATCAATACCTACTCAGGCTCAAAATCATGCAAGGCCCTTATAAAAATGCAATCCTAAATCAAGCTTGTGCGAGCTTGTGATAGCTCGTAGCACGCTTCTTACAATCTTAATTTTAGCTTGCAGACTACATGGGAACTTGCACTGAGCTTGTCGAAGTAATTTGGTTACATTCGAGTAACGTTGCTCATACGATCTTGCTAGCAAACCCTGCAGACAAATTAATTATCTATAAAATGGATATGGTGAAAAATTAAATTACTAGAAAATGTAATATTTTGTGTATAAAATCATTAATTTGCATATCAAAACAATAATCATGATTTGTTCTGAAAAAGGTATTGAAATTCCACTTCTAATAGTTATTTGCTAGGTCATCTAGTTGGCCATCCTGGGTAAATAATAATAATAATGACTTTATTAAAAGAAGCTCATTTGGTCAGGCCTTCCCTCTACATATATGATGCACAGATTTTTATAAGATGAGGTGTCTCTATACAACAATTGCTATTAAAACTAGGTAATTGATCTATTGCAACAATAAAATATGTACAAAGCTTTAAGGATAAGTACATGCAGGATTCATACAGAGTAGTAGTGAAAATGTGTAAAATATATATATATATATATATATATATATATATATATATATATATATATATATATATATATGGTTTATGTCTTCTATTTTGATGTACATGTCTGCATGGTCCAGACTTACTACATGAATGTATATTTATCAATCATATTCAACAGAATTGGGGGGGGGGGGCACACAAGCAAAAGCAGTGCTCTTGTCATCATTTAATTGGATATACACACACAAGTCTTTGACATATTTGTAATTGGAACTATTTGTACTGCACATACTTAGATTTCAAAGGGACTATATTAACAGCATTTTCATCAATCATGCCATTTTCAATTCAAACTTCAGTATTATTTCTCTGTTCCTTTATGACTGCATAATATTGTCCTTGACACAAACAATCAATGGTACAATTTCTGTGACAATGTGTATAAACTTCAATATATTTCTCAACATGGCCAAATTTTCTTGATTCATCATTTTCGTTCTGAAACTGCAGAATACTGTAAAGATTGAAACAGAATTCCATCTTTATACATCCTGTAGAAACAATGCACTTTTTGAGGTTCATTAATGCTAAGGATTGAAGTTAAAAGGTTGAGCTGTTCATCTGAAAGTCTGTGTATTACTCGAGTGCCTATAACAACCAATACCGTTTTTTTTCTCTCCATATTTTGAACCAGAATTACGGGTGTAGGTTTTTTAGTGAAAAAGTATTTTTAATTTAAAAATAATTTTAAAAAGTTCAATGCAATATTCATTTTAGTATGGGCACTCTGTTCCATTATAATAGCAATGTATCGCATGTATATAGGAATACAGTTCTTCAATATGATTGGTTCATTTGAAATCGAGGCTACCATGCCTGTATTTACCCGCCATATTGGATTTTGCAAACAGTTACCGCTGTCACTGTATCTCATCTTCGTAATATGCAACTTCTAATCATGTTCAATGACAATTGTGCCTTGTGTGCGAAACAATCTGGTAAAGGAGAAAACTCTACGTTTTGCAAATTGTGTAATGTGATTTCGCTACTGGGCATGCAATACAACAGCACGAAAAATCTAATCAACATCAGCTTGATGCTTCATCTGGTGTTTTTCAGCAGAATACATCAAGGAGCACTGTGAAGAGAGTGAGCCATCAGAAACTTTGAAGGAGTTAAACATTATAATCAACAGCAAGTGTGGCAAAGCTAAATGTTACCTAAATGAAATGTGCTGATTTTACTTCAAAACAGCTCACGAGCTGGATTTATTAAGATATTTAAAAAGTCATGTGATCTTAAGTTTGTTGTCCATTCGTTTATTTTAACTGTATTAGATTAAAAAAACTAATTTTGTTGTTTTTAACACAATCATAAAGCATGGAAGTTTCATTTTCCATTTATGAGAATTACGTTTAGAGAGGTTGGTTCATTGAGTACTGTGGATAGAGATAGGCATCACCAGCTATGAATGATTATCTTCAACAATAAGTGCGGACTGCCAGATGTTCCCAAAATAAATTGACCATCTATTTAGTACATATGTATAAATCTGGCAAAGAATGGCCCCTCCCACCCCATGCATACATATTAAGACATACTCTTGATGCCAAACCAAAGATTGTCTAGTGTCCACTAAAATTCAAACGTAGACTGAAGCCAGTCAAACAGGTTACATATTAGTCAAATTATTATAGAGGTTTCACACCCATCCACCCAGTGTTTCTTATGCATACGTACATTATCAGTAGAAACGCACACTATACGCAAGCGTATGCATTTTGGTTACACCAGCCCCTTCCATGTGTACGTACTAAATGGATGGCCCCTAACGTGAATTTTTAAAATGACCTTTAAACTTTATTATTTTTTTTAAATTTCAGTCACTTGGATTTATTAAATTGTAAAATATCATCTGATATTAATTTTTCTAGTCAGTTTGTTTTAATTATTGTATTAATATTCTAAAACATATGTTTTTGTTTTTTATAATTATTGAAAAAAATAGAAATCTCACTTTCCATGTATGATAGTTCTTGTTATAATTACTTTTTTATTAGTTACTGGTTCATCAAAAAAGGCATTGCTTTTATCCATTCTGAGAATTGGAACAATACAAAGAGATATATAAAAACTAAAGCACCAATAATGGCTGTCAGAATAAAAAAGGAATTGCTTGCTTGTCCTTTTTAAGAGAATTTGACTATAGTAAGAATACTACATGGTTAATTCCCAAACATCTTTAGTAACAATACCCTATTTCCCAGCACTGATTTTGTGATCTCTAAAACTTGATGTAGTAACAATACTACATAGCTCTCCACCAAGCCCATGTAGTAACAATACCCTATTTCCCAGCACTGATTTTGTGATCTCTAAAATCTGATGTAGTAACAATACTACATAGCTCTCCACCAAGCCCATGTAGTAACAATACCCTATCTTCCAGCACCGATTTGTTTTCTTCAAAATCTGATGTAGTAACAATACTACATAGCTCTCCACCAATCCCATGTAGTAACAATACGCTATCTCCCAGCACCGATTTGTTTTCTTCAAAATCTGATGTAGTAACAATACTACATAGCTCTCTACCAATCCCATGTAGTAACAATACCCTATTTCCCAGCACTGATTTTGTGATCTCTAAAATCTGATGTAGTAACAATACTACATAGCTCTCCACCAAGCCCATATAGTAACAATACCCTATTTCCCAGCACTGATTTTGTGATCTCTAAAATCTGATGTAGTAACAATACTACATAGCTCTCCACCAAGCCCATGTTGTAACAATACCCTATCTCCCAGCACCGATTTGTTTTCTTCAAAATCTGATGTAGTAACAATACTACATAGCTCTCCACCAAGCCCATGTAGTGACAATACCCTATCTTCCAGCACTGATTTGTTTTCTTCAAAATCTGATGTAGTAACAATACTACATAGCTCTCCACCAAGCCCATGTAGTAACAATACCCTATCTCCCAGCAATGATTTGTTTTCTTCAAAATCTGATGTAGTAACAATTCTACATAGCTCTCCACCAAACCCGTGTAGTAACAATACCCTATCTCCCAGCACCGATTTGTTTTCTTCAAAATCTGATGTAGTAACAATACTACATAGCTCTCCACCAATCCCATGTAGTAACAAAACCCTATCTCCCAGCACTGATTTTGTGATCTCTAAAATCTGATGTAGTAAAAATACTACATAGCTCTCCACCAAACCCATGTAGTAACAATACCCTATCTCCCAGCACTGATTTGTTTTCTTCAAAATCTGATGTAGTAACAATACTTCATAGCTCTCCACCAAGCCCATGTAGTAACAATACCCTATCTACCAGCACTGATTTGTTTTCTTCAAAAATATGATGTAGTAACAATACTACATAGCTCTCCACCAATCCCATGTAGTAACAATACCCTATCTCCCAGCACTGATTTTGTGATCTGTAAAATCTGATGTAGTAACAATACTACATAGCTCTAAACCAGAGTCATTTAGTAACATTACCCCAGTTCCTAGCACTGATTTTGTGATCTAAAACCTGATGTAGTAACAATACAACATAGCTCTCCACCAATCCCATGTAGTAACAATACCCTCTCTCCCAGCACTGATTTTGTGATCTCTAAAATCTGATGTAGTAACAATACTATATAGCTCTAAACCAGATCCATGTAATAACAATACCATATTTCCCAGCACTGATTTGTTTTCTTCAAAATCTGATGTAGTAACAATACTACATAGCTCTCCACCCATCCATGTATTTTTTTAATTAAATATGCAGAGTTATAAGAATTTTGAAACTAATTTGAAAAAATGAAATTTTCATGGGCATCAACAATTCAGTGTCACCCAGAAGATTTGGAGAAAATAAAATAATTTGATGAATTTGTGAAGGCCAGATTCAAAAGATGAATTTGCCTACAATATGGCGATTAACATGGATGAAACTCTAAGTGGGAATTATCATGACAAGTGCAGATTGAGAGAAAAAATCTGACTTTAGTTCTTGCAGTTTCAACTTCAGGAGATGTGTTGCCTCCAACGATAATTATTCACAGTATGAGAAAGGTATACAAATATTCATGCACCAAAATGATGGATCATACATGTGCAGGAGAAGGTTTGTGTAGATGAAATGATGATGCAGTGGACTAAAGAGTTTTATCTCATTTGCACAGTTTTATATTTTTACTATAAAATTTAAGTTGTAATTTTGGAATAATTTATAAGTTGTCGAACAACTTACTACTAAAAATAACTGTGAACATACACTGCACAAAAAATGACTTCAAAATTTAATTTATGGTGTCCCAACAAATATGTTGTCTTAACATATGTGTTAAATACAGTAATACTGCTACAGAGATGAAGTTTACTGATATGCAGTAATGTTGTTTGTTAATATGATAATATTACCATATTGTTACTCCTGACAGCCATGCTGTAGTGATGTTACATGCTAACGATTCTTTACTACTTTCTTTTATCAAAAAACTCTTGCAGTTATATTACCATATTTGTAAGGTAATTGTTGAGTATCATTGTTTTAATTTCCAAAACCATTAGTAGGTATAATTACTATATAATTAAGGTTTAAAGCCATGCCATAATGTTACTTGCTGCATTTCCACATTGTTAAAGTTGAAATCCTTTTGTAATAATGCTATTCCAAGGAGACTGCATTGTTCTGAAGCTGGCATCACCAAGCCTGATTTAATAGTATGGCCAGTAAAAATACAGTCTAGTTGAAATTGTTGAAGGTGCTATTTATACAAAATATTCAGTATATTGAAGTACTTGTACACAATATTTTAATCATGATAAAATATAGATATTTTCAACAGTAATGTAAGGCACAATTTCTTTCTCATTTAATATAATTAAAATGTCAGTAGCATCTCATGCTGTTATTTCTTGTAGTTCTTCCATGTAAGGCAGATATTTAGGTCATTATTTCATTAGGTTGTTGTTTGCGTTTCATATAAATTCTGTTCTGCTCTTCCACTGATCTTTTTTCAACATATAGACTACACATATAGTCATTGTCTCCACTAATAGTATTTTCCTCATAAATTTGCTGAAAAGATAAAATAGTTTATTTGAAAACAATGCAGACACTAGCATGGAAATTTTTTTAATACTATTTGGATCAACCATGCACATATCATACAAGTATTCTAAACATATACTCTCAATATATAATTCAATGATCTTCAATAATTTAAACTTCCTGATGTTATATTTAGAGTAAATACTACAAATATTGCCTTATCTGCTTATATTATTAAAATAAAACACATTTAACATGTTTAATCATAGAAAAGCTACTTTAAGGTCTTATCTCTAGGAAGTTATAGTTTAATACTATTACCATCAAGATTCATATTTCTTTTACTCAATTGTCTATATTAATATTCCAGGCATAACTAAATCAGTGTCTGTTGTACTGATATTGGTGAATTTCTACTAGATATACATACTTGTTTCAAAACTGGACATACTTGTCACAATCTTCTTTTTACCTTGTCTCCGCTTGTGATTTTATTGTTTATGATACTTGCAACCACCTGAATGATTTTCATAAACAAGTATCAATAGAAACTTTGTATAGAATGCTGACTTAATTCCTGACCTTGATTCAGAAATATTAAGGGTTGCAGTAAACAACTTTTTCTTAATTTTTAAAAATTCTTTCTTAGAGTAAGATTCATGAAGTGAAATTGAGGCCATACTTGGAGCATATGACAGATAACATGTATCAGTTAGGTTTTTTGAGAAAGAATAGTCATTACTTGCCTTAACACTTGAGAAGTGAAAGCGTTTTTGGCTAATTATTTTGTTTTCTTTATATTACATTGTATTTGGATTCCAAAAGATTATTTTTCCTTGGAAATACTTTTGCTCTTAATTCTTGGACAAGGACAGTTATCAAAATTTATATGGGATTCAAACACTGGAATATTATTTTCTGTGATTCAACAAATAACTGTTGACATATCAGTATGATGCTGACCAAAGCATACATCATCATGTTCCAGTTTGAATTTCATCAGGACTTCGAACTCAGTTTCATTAGGACTTTTCAATTCTAGGATTTCTTTTTTTGAACTCTTGGATTATTTCTGGATTTGATTCATAAAACTAAGTTCTTTTTCTCCTTTTTAACTTGTTTTTCTAGGGAAATAAATTATTTGTTAATTTTTACAAAGCTTATTGTCTTTACTTTTTTCTTGTTACTGTTTAAATGAGCTTTAATATGTAACAGTCCCACAAAAGAATATCACAGTAAACTGGTATAACATTAATTCTGTGCACCTCTAATGATATCTACATGAAAAGATCTATCATTCATTGTTGTACTTCCCCTACCTATAAAGATTTAAATAAAACAGTAGCATCTTCATAAGAACTTTTCAAGACTTCCGTTAAACAGAACTGATACATACCAGAAAAGAACAAATTTATTTTCAAAATGAAAAAATAAGAACTTACAGTTTCAAGAATCAAATCCAAAAAAAATCCAAGAATAATCCATGAATTAAGGTAAACAAGTCCAAATAAAAAAAATGTTCTATTGAATTCAAGTTCAAGTCCTGATGGAAAATCCAAGATGGATAACGATGACATATGCTGTAGTCTGTACTTTGTGGCCGCTTACAGTTCCTTGTAATTAGCACTCAGGTGTTTTAAATCCGAATAAAATTTGTAAGCAATGTGATTCCAAAATTTCTAAATGAGCACTTTTTACACATTTCTAGAGAAAAAAAATTAATCCTTTTGAAATCCAAATGATCTGAAGATAATTATAACTCAAAATCTGGCTACAGAAGTGGAAAACAACTTGATACCAAGTGTAAAAGCCTGAAACTGAGATCATGTCTCTAAAACAGTTTATATTGTATTCTAAGATGCATTTTCAAAAATCCCATACTTGCAAATTCAGAAGAGGCAGGACATGTGATCGTGTTTACATATAAAATATTACATACACAGAATAGACCAATGATTTTACTCCAAGAATAGAATAAAAAGGTTTACTTCTTAAATAACATAGTCCCGCCATGACCTTGACAACAAACAATCATTTTAAAATAAAAATAGAACTTATTCATGTGGCTGCTATCAATTTTGAATCAAGGTTAGGATCCAGGCATACACTTGGTGTTTAGAAAAAGAATGATTCAGGTCAACTGATTCTCTGTAAAAATATCATTTCCAGTGAATCAATTTATATTATAATAGCATGTAACAGAATAAATTTTTTAAAGTTGACAAACAAACAATTAAAATAAATATAAATATATATATTAAATTAGATGTATGTATGTATGTATGTATGTATGTATGTATGTATGTATGTATGTATGTATGTATGTATGTATGTATGTATGTATGTATGAGTTTAATTTGCTAATAACTGTAACTGATGAGATAAGCCACTATTCAGATTTGAGCAAATTCATGTGGGTGTTCTTAGGATTAATTGAGCTTAATTTTAAATTTTATTTTAAACAACTTCCATGGTCAATATCAAGCCCTTATAGTCGGGATTGGTTTATAATGTTAAAACTATTATACAAATAGCCATTTCCAAACATATCCAATCATAGCCTAGAGATTTGAAAAGTTTGGTGGACATGTGCAATATTATTAATAAATCAACCCATTCATGTATCCAGGACTGCATAATCCCTAAATTTTCAAAAAAAATAATCAAGGGACTGAGTAGATTTACTTTGTGGGTTTTTTTTAAATATAAAAACAGTAACATTTCCAAGTCTGGACATAGTTGTATTTATTCATTCAGAAACTACTCTTGTTTTTACATCTCTCTCTCTCTCTCTCTCTCTCTCTCAATAAAGAAAATATTTAAACTATAGTGGTTTTTCATACGCTCCTGCAGGGAATTAATGTTTTTATGGCCACTGACATCCTCCCAAAAAAGCATTGCTAACCTAGCATGCCCTCCTGTTAAGGCATATTACCTTGTAGAAACAAAAAATATCAACAACCCTACTCTCTCTCTCTCTCTCTCTCTCTCTCTCTCTCTCTCTCTCTCTTCTGTTTACATTATTTGTTTGGTCAATTAAGAATTTATAAAAGCCTAATTGGTTGTTAACACCTGCTGTGCATCTAACTGTGTTTACCACCATCACCAGCTTGCTAAACAAGTATGGGCTCACAATCAGCAAATTCCTCAGTAAGGAGAGTGCATGGATCAGAAAGATGTTTACAGTGATAGCTTGGTGTATGCTCTTCATCTTTGATCTAAAATACACAAACATGTGCTTCAGTCTACAGATATAATTATCTAAATATATTGAAACACAATAGCATTATCTGATCATGATGGCTTAGAAGTGTCTCTGTTGTTACTGCTGGAAAACAATTGGTTGAGAAGACATAATAATAATAATAATAATAATAATAATAATAATAATAACAATAATAATATTTTGTGATAACTTTTGTTGGACAATTTGCTGCCAATGATGATTTTATATTTATTTAAGAATAACCTAATCATGTGAAAATGATTGGAGGTGTTTGCTAATTGAGGTTAGAATTTTTGTAATTGAAAGGTCAACATCCAAAAAGTTAAAAGAAGGTATAAGAGCAATTCAAAGAAAACTGTAATATCCTGGTGATCTAAAGAATTTATTAACCATGATAATATGTATATAATTTTATGATTCTTAGTTGACCATTTTTGGCCATCACACTAAAGTGGATTTGGAATGGGCATACTGATATATGGATATAAGGACATAGAAATTTCCTGAAGGACACAAGCAAATTTTTGTAAAAATGCACAAGGAAGACTTTGTGTTAAAAGTATGAATCTTTGGAAACTGTTGTTTTTTGTAATCGAAAAATATTGTGAAAATGAATGAAAAGTCTCAGATTCTGGATGAGATGAAACCTCTAAAAACTAAAAGACCACATTCCCAAGTAAAATCTTACAGCATACTGCAATCTGACCAAGTATGTAAGCGAAACTTATAAATAATTATCTTATAGCTTTTTTAAATTTAATATTTAGAAGTGTTCCTTTCCTACAATGTTTGTCTTATGTTCGATATTTTACTTAAATTGTTTGTAAAATAAAGATTTCGGGAAGTTGCGGGTTTGAACTAACAGCTGTCTCGCACTCATCATTAAGCTTAAAAAATTAGGCTAGGAAAATGTTATCTTCGATGCCGACTTGACCTGTACTTAACCGTTCAGGAGAAAAACAATCTGCTGAAGGAGAAATAATTTACTGGCTGATAAATTCACTCTGAGGAATGATGTTGACTTTTGCAAATTTTGTTGGACTTGCATCACCTGTAAGAGATAGGTAATATCAATAATGAATCAAACCTGCATTTCCTAAGTGTATTTGTCCTATGGTCAAAAAGTTTTTGATTTTATGCATCATTAAGTGTCTGACACAGGTCATTATGGGGTAGTTTGTTGGACAATGGTGAAACCACTCAAAAACTGAAACACTCTGGACCAAATTACTTTATAACGTTTTCAGTTTATTGAGGTATCATAGATTTGAAAAATATACCTTACATACATCAGTTGATAACAAGCATATGTTCATTGACACTGACCTTTTTAAATATGTTAAATGAGAGCAAAATCTGGCACAGAAAAATCCATTTGATGTTACCTGATATTCACACATGTTAATTTTATTTATGAATTACTTGAGCACTTAATTGATAACAATGTTCACTGCAATCATTTTTAGTGACCAAGAAAATATTATAGTATAGTATAATGCAAACCACAAAGTTAAGGTGGCAAAACTGTCCAATCAAATATGATTATCCTATTTTTATATCACTATTAGTGCCCCATTTGTATATCATTTTTAGTGCTTTATGTACTATTATTATTTTATTGTTTTAAAATGTTGTGTACAGCCAAATGTGGAGGGTGTGTGATCAATGGGATCGTATGCGATACAAATTAAGTCCCATTTGTGCAGAACTATATGGTATCAAAAATCACTTCATACATCAACTGTGCAACATGTTACCAATTAATATATTATGTAACCCATCCATCCTAACCTGAATTGGGAAAAACATAAAATTCCTTGGTATAAATGTTGATGATTGGGTTAACAAATCTGTACCAGTAAAGATTACATCAGACAGAGTGCTTGTTGTTGTTGTTGTTGTTGTAGTAGGGCTTAACACCATTTTTCAGCACACGATAGGCTATACATGGCGGCCTGTATTAATGGTGGAGGAAGAACCCTGGAAAACCCCCAGAAGGAACCACCAACCCACAAGAAGCTACTGGCGAGCTTTCTCACATATCCACATTAGCCGAATCTTGGACTCGAACACACGCAGACAGAGGTGAGATGGCAGTGATCTGTAACAGACAGCGCTTTAGGCCACTCCGGGCCACCAGACAAAATGCAGGGTGATCTCAGTATCATAATGGCAAAATATCATGTGTTACACACCTTGCTGCACCCATTAAAGCCATAGATTTACTATAGATTAAGATGCAATAAGACTGACTGAATTACTCACTCTGTGATATATGCATATATCAAATTTCATAAATGTTATTTACAGTTGATAATTATATCAAGTGTGCAGCAAATATAGAGTTCAAAATACTATCGTGTGTGAAAGTTATAAAGTCCCATCCCATATATAATTTCCATGAGTATAGATTATATAGGTTTGCTAAAGACAGAATTCAAACTATCACAATTTCATTAATTGTACTAAAATACCCAAAAGTCCACTTGCTAAATCAGTTGCATTCTGCATGTATTTCTTTGTGAGACTTAAACTTATTATCTTGATTTAATCTACCAACCTACCTACCTATCAATCAATCAATCAATCAAATCAATCAATCAATCTCTTTTAAATAAAGAATGAATGTTATCATATATATTATGACAGTACAATACACCACCAATTATTACCTAAGTATCTAACCCACAGTGGCTCATCAATAACTGTTTTGAAAAGACTCTAAAAGTACTTGGAACACAGGAAATTGATAGAAGTAATATATGCAATACACTCTGAAATTGGAACATGGTGGAGTGTAAACTTTTACTGTTAGTTAGTTCAAAGTTTCATTTTGAATGTCATGTTTTTCCTTTCATGTAGCCCAATGCTAAGTTTGACATCTAACAAGGGTCATCCTGATAAGCACCATCTCTAATTCAAATTTCACAGCCTACATCCCTAGGGAGAGCATGGTTAATTACACAACTGAGTAATCTAATCATGACCACAAGGCTTTATGGCCAAACAGGCTTTGATGATTCCCTGTGGGGCATTTGTTTGCTGCTAACAGTCTCTTACCAAAGTTATGGTTCCTGAATGATTCCTTACAGGAATTTTTTAGCTGAAAATTTCTTGAATTTTTTATGTAACTTTATATACATGTCATAACAAACTCAAGATGGTATTAAATAGGATTTTCATATATCCATATGAACAGACAAAGCAGTACACTGATATATTCTTTATATACCAGTAGTTATCAGATTTGAGAACATTGGAAAATATTAAATGTACAGATGTTTGTGACACAGTTCCATATGCACATAAAGTTCATTTAAATTTTCACTGCCTAATTTTTTCACATTAATGAGTAATTAAACAAACTAAGTGAATCTTGAATGAACAATATCTGAAAGGACTTGATGCATATTTTAATAATTTTTACAAGTAAAAGCATGACACAAATGTAAATTTAAAATGTGTTGAATACTGTTATGAACTGTATGTTAATAATCTACTTATCAAATGCATCATATAATAGATCTAATATTTACATGATAAATAAAGAAAATATCATGTATGGTAATTAGGCATTATGAAATTAATTGTAGACGCATGTGTAACTTTTGGAACAATTGGTTTAAAGATTACTTGACAAGTGTGCAATATCTGTATGTTACCTTCACCACCTGTTAGGGAAATATATATTATTATGTTTACACCCATGGTTGAATAATCATTGCACTACTCTCTTCCAGGCAATCTGTTAATAAATTTTGGCTGCAGATAAATTATAAAATTAATTCCTTTCATGAATACATGTCTGACTTTATTGTTTTTCTACTGCACCTGGTATAACCATGTGAACACCAAATTATACTTTGATACAGGTTGTGAACAAATTAGGTTGAATTGTTCATATCATATAAGCACCAGAACTTTATTACAATGCATCTTACAAGTATATAGATAATAGGAGGCCCAAAGCTTCTTCACATATGTGAAGATAGGTTGATTTCTCCCCAGGTCAAAGTTCACAATTTAATACAATAATTTAAGTCTTTAAACAGTCAGGAGAGACATATAGTTGTCTCTGCTTTGCATAGAAGATGACATGAGTATAAATAATATCATTCTATGATTATTATTATTATTTGTGTTGCCTTCAATGCTAAAGAGAAGCACACATTTTTGTTGTCTAGCAGCAGTTTTGTAATGAACAAAATATTCTGGATCAGTAAGAATATATTATTAAGATAATATTTGATCTAAATTTTTTTGATTATTATACAATATGTGAGAACATTCCATCCATGGTAACTTAAATGATGACTCTCCAGGACTGACTGATAATGAATGCAGGAATAATTTTTTTTATTTTTAAAGCTGATCATTTTGCAACTGAAAAAGTAGAGACAGTGTTTTATTGATGGAACATAAGTCTTTTACAGACCAGAGTTTAAAAACTGGTTACTCAAATGTACACCTGATTCTGTGGTGCCACATTTAGAACATATTTCAAACACTTGGATAGCCAATAAATGCCATAGCTAATGGGAGTTTAGTCTGCACAGAAGCTGTCATTAATGATGTCTATACTGATAAATATAGGCATGATTATGAGCATTTAAGCATCTCAAGTTATTGAATTTTTAATATCATGGTGTTTGCATAGGTCTACTATGTTAGTTAGATAAGTACCACAAGTCAGTGTAGTGTTCTCCAAGCCATTTTCATGGTGTAAATTTCCTCTATCATGAAATACTGTTTGATTATACTTGCTGAGTGCTAAGTTTAGCTCATGATTGAAAGCCTCCTGCTGCAGGCCTTGATAGTGGCGGTAGAAAGTATTTAACAACTAGAGCAGACTATACATACTTTAGTAGCTCAAACCACTAAACATAGCCATTTCAAATTCATTAGATTTTATCTGAAAATTTTCTCCTTCCTAAATGTAAGAAAATCACTGCTTTGAAACTTAAACTCAGCTAATGTGTAAGGATATAGGAATGGTCCCAAATTTAGTTGGCCACATTGAATTCAGAGAAGACTAAATTAAATCAAATACATTATCACATAAAGGGTACTCAAACAAAGCAAATATTAATACATGGCTGAAACAAACATGTAAGAAATTACTAAAAATAAATATTTGGGTGTTATCTTTGTTAGTGATTCCTAAAGGGTGACAGTCAAATTGCAGTAAAGAGTGACACTCACACTGCACCAAGAGTAACAGTCACATTGCAGTAAAGAGTGACAGTCACATTGCAGAAAAGAGTAACAGTCACATTGCAGTAAAGAGTGACAGTTACATTGCATCAAGAGTAACAGTCACATTGCACCTAGAGTAACAGTCAAATTGCAGTAAAGAGTGACAGTCACATTGCATCAAGAGTAACAGTCACATTGCAGTAAAGAGTGACAGTCACACTGCACCAAGAGTAACAGTCACATTGCATCAAGAGTAACAGTCACAATGCACCTAGAGTAACAGTCACATTGCAGTAAGGAGTGACAGTCACATTGCATCAAGAGTAACAGTCACATTGCAGTAAAGAGTGACAGTCACATTGCATCAAGAGTAACAGTCATAATCAACATATATACCATTGCAAATCTTGTAGAATAATAGTCTCTAGATGCAAGTGAACAAGAATTATAAAGTAGAAAACAAATTCAGATACCTGAGTTATCTTGACAATGAAATGCTGTTCTAAGAGTGATAAGACAGGGCATGACATGTAATAACTTTCTTTTATATGGTATCAAAGTAGGTACTATAATGAGTTGATAAAATTCCAGAGGTTAATTTTGTTTTCCTTGTCATTGTAAATATTTGTTCATAGAGTCTGCTTCATTAGCTACTATATTTTTGTTGATCTATCGAGTCGGATTTTACTAGATGCTTTTTGTTTCTTACTTTTGTTGGTTTTGTCAGCACCATTATGACCAAATACTTTTCCCAATGGTTTGAGCCAGCCTGTCAAAGCTTGAATGTTAGGATTACAAGTCAGATTCCCTATTAACTGAGCTACAGCTTGCTTTACTAGGTGAACATACATACATACATACATACATACATACATACATACATACATACATACATACATACATACATACATACACACACATGTATGTGCCTATGGACATACATACATACATACATACATACATACATACATACATACATACATACATACATACATACATACATACATACATACATACATGTATGTGCCTATGGACATACATACATACATACATGCAAAACATAACAGCCCAAAACTTGAATTTAGTCAAAAAGACAAGATAGTTATGAAAGTTACTCAGTTGCAAGTCCAATCTTGGTAGACTATATTCATTGAACATGTAATGTTAAATACTTCAATTTCATATTTATTCATATTGGAAGCATTTTATGCGAATTAAGTAAATAAGAACCTCTGCAACATATGCTATGAATATTGTACACTGGAAGGAAGAATACATAAGGTACAATTCTTTAAACAGATTTGTGTTCAAAATGTAACAAATACATTTTCCATTTGCTTTGCAGAAACTCATGCTTCCAACACTTTCTTATAATCCCACTTACTATACTTATTAAGTAATATATTTCATATCTAGGTCGTACTTAAAGATGGAGTTCATCTTCGTTGTAACCTGAATGACTTTTGTCCTGGAGAGAAAAGTGGCTTTATTGAGCAATACAGAACATCAAGGACACAATTTTTGCAATGGCTGAGATTTGAAGAGGCAAATGTTGATAGTGACAGAGATAAATTGCAAGATGGTAACACACCAGACAAAGAAATGGATGGTAAAGCTAAGGTTCAGGTGGAGAGAGAAGAATGTCAAGGCAAGTCAAGTCTAGATAGGACAGTGATAAAGACTCACTTATTAGGTATGAACATAACAAATACCTAACATTTTGGCAGCCTAATCAGCTTCAATAACTTTATCCATTTCTTAAATATATAAAGCAATGAAATTTAGGTAAAGAAAGCACAAAAAGACCTGACTTACAATGTTGCACAAAATGATTTGTCTTATACAATACTTAAGTTAATAACAATTGTATACACTTGTATTTGTTTCATGAAGATTAATTTATAATCATGAATAAATTTTAATGGAATAAATTATCTTTTTCAGGATCACATATTAAAGTGCACATCGACAATTTGATTGAACCCCTAGAAAATCTACTTATGAGGCCCATAAATCAGGAGCATGTATCAGCAATAGCTGATTCGTTTCAGGGCTCGTTTGACCATTTTACAACTCTGCTTGGATTAATAGACAGGGGTTGCAGTATTAACAGCCTAGCTGAACCTGGAGCTGTAAAGGTACAAGTGTTAGGGGGAAATCATACCAGAGCTGCTTTGCAGCTTCTGTGAGGCAAAACTGTATAATGGATTTTTATGAGGGATTGTCAGAGGAGCAGTGCTTATATGTAGGATATAGTCACAATGAAATTCATGAAAAGTCGAGAAAGATGAATTTTCAAGAGAAGGTGGCATTCTTCCATCGACTGTTAGAGAAGAAGAAAATGTCAATGCACAACAAATCACCGAAAGTCATTGCAGTATCATGGAGAGCAGACATTTCCACCTTCACAAGGAAAACTGTGAGTACAGTGTATTAAGCTGAAAATAATAATATTAGCTGTAACTTACCAAAGACAGTGTTTTAAATCATAATGGGAACTTGTAGTTTTGTCAGTCCACTTAAAAATATAAATCTATGGGAATAACATTACTAATTCTATATAGTAAAGTAAATTCATATATTACTACATAAATTTGGTGTACTGCTAAGAAAAAAATTAAAAAGTAAACTAACATTTCTGAAATAAGTCACAAAAAGGAGTGAAAAAAATAATATGTTAATAAACATGAGATCATTATATTAAATTTTCTTTTCTTTTCTATTGAACATCTGCTTTCTTAAGACTTTTTCAACATCATCAAGACTATTATTAAAACAACAAAAAAATCCAGCTTGTAGCAAACTACAATATATCTGCTATGTGTTCAGTATAATATACAAATCACTAAAATGTATTTGAAAGGCTTAAATCAAACATTTGATATTTTTGTTATTGATGAAAATTCATTTTGGCTTGGCTGATTAAAATCATATTCCATTGAAATTTTATCTTTCTTTTTCTTAGCAAACATCATTGAAACAACCAAGGAATGAGACAGATGGAGATGAAACAAAAAATCAGAAACAAAAGAAAATGAAATCAACTTGCATGGTAATGTGGTTGTGTGTGTGTGTGTGTGTGTGTATGTGCGCGCGCGCACATGTGATTTGGATGTTTAGCGTAACCAAAACTATTGTTAAGTCATATTGTTATGATGTCTGCAGTGTGGCAGTTTATACTGATGTCTAGATATGTAGCATGATGTCCCACCAAGTCACATTATCCTGACACAAGGCCAGACAGTCCTAACACTAACCTCTTAATGCCAAGTGCCTAGCTGCCTCAGCTGTTAATAACACTTTTATAAGTCTTTGGTATGACTCAGCCAGGCTTCGAACCCGCGACCTCCTGCATCTGAGGTGGGTGCTAACTTGCATGGCAATCACTTTCAAATCAATTATCTGTCAGTATGTCCTTCGTGAATCTGAGCAAGGGTATAAAGTATTTTTGACTTTTGAAATACATACATATAGACTTTAAAAAGATTGTGTCCATGCCAATGTTAGTGCTACATTATAACAATCTTATGATCAATCCAGCCAATTCCAAATTGTTTAACTGGATGTCTTAATTTAGTTTCCGACAAGTTCTAGTAGGTATTTTGATGCCCTTGAGACAATATGCATGTTCACTTATCCAAATCTTAAGTTTCTTCAACTTCAGAATATTATGTCTTTGTCCCATGAAAAGAGTGTTACCTTAACTATGGGATGACCTCAACAAGAGCAATAGCAGAAACAATAATCTTCATCATTATTTGTTCCAAAAAACATAAATGCAAACTGAAGAAGAAATAAATACATGCAACAAGTTAAGGTAGATGCAAATATTACAGGGCAAAATGTTGTTTCTGTTTGTATTGTATTTAACTCGGAAGAAGATGGGAATTATATTTTGTATATAGTTTTCTAAACCCTTGATATACTTAATTATTTCTTTTTGTAGAGCAGCTGACCATGATATATGTGTACAGTTGTATTTACTGTACATTTTAGTAACTGATTCCTATTAAAATTCAGTATTATACTTTACCCAATTCTGACCTCACAGTAGGGGATGTTATCAAATCACCATAACAACCTCAATAAAGACCTGTTAGAGCCCTAAATCTAGACAAAGTGGTCAACCTATGTGTAACTGACCAAACTCCCTGTCGTAATTAGTGTCAGTTAGATGTGTATTAGATAATTTATTTAAGCTTGTTATTTTCTTAGAGAACTATTTTACATGATACAACATTAGGAAGTTAAATATAGGTGATGACAAAAGGACAGATGGTTAGCAGGTGAAGCGGATTTAAGATAAGTCTTCTTTAAGTCATATTTGGAATATAATCAAATGAATAAAACATGTGCGGGGGGGGGGGGAATAAATAAATTATTTTTTTACACCAAATCACATCTTCTCTCATCATCAATGCATTGTCAAGGTTGTCAACACACTCCATGAAATAAACATAAGTGGTTATATACTAACCATTTGTATTGCTTAGGTCAGAAATAAATGTAACCCAAATTTGAGATTCTCTAGAGTGCCAGAAGTATTTATGAATAAATGCATTTTCAAGAGGAAAAGCTTGAATATATGAATAAAGAAAATCAAAGGCATTAAATGTGAAACTAGATTTGTCTCTGACAAAAGATTTCCAGTTTTTCTCATTATTCTATTACTGGCTTATCATTTACACAGGGGATTAAAAGTAACCATATATCTGACTGATCATTATCTCTGACAGTGAATAAAGAAATAAAAATCATTGTAGGCATATGTGCTAAACATGAGTAAATCAATATCTGCCCTAATTACATGCAAAAGGACATAAAAAGAGAAGGAATGCTATGTGAAAGTGTCTAAAAAATAATAAAACAATATTTGTTTAAAATAAAATTGAATAGTTATCTCAAAATCAGGATAGAAACATGATCAGTTGATTAAAATGCTCACATACTTTTCCTTTTTTTATTAGGGTACAGCATACTTGCACATGCATCTTAGCAGACACAAAAGAAAAGGAAAATATTTGAAAACAAGTTTATTTTAAGAATGCAGACCATTTGAAAAAACCTTGGTTGAGTGTAGCTATAAGATCTATACAATTTAGTTGAAGTAAAGTTTGAAGAAGTGATTAGCACAAAAATAGTCGGCAGTTCATTTTATTTAAATTTAAAATTTCAGAATCATGCAGCAGACTCCTGACAATATTGCAAGAAACAAGTTATTTTTTTACAGTTTTTTTCTTCTTCTCCAAACTTTAATCAGTTGACTAAAGTTTTATTTTCTTTGTGGTAAAGAGGCAAAGTATACATGTAAAATGGATATCAGCACACTGAAAAAAAGAAATCTAACGAAAATAAGTTAATTTTGAACATCAGACTGTTTTGTAAATATCTTGGCTGAGTACATTTCTGAAATAATAAAATTAATTGAAGTTATGTTTGAAGAAGTGAATTGCAATTAGAACTATGTTCCATGAAAGAGATTGAATTTATTTCAATTAGGTATAAAATTTCAAAATCATGAATCTGAATCATCATATGCTGCAAGAAAACTGAAGTTAGTTTTCTTTTAAATGAAATTTGACATTTATCTCAAAGTCAAGTTAGCACCCTGAGCAATTGATTAGAGTGCAGACTGACATATGCTGAATATGTTTGACAAATAATGTATTAGTATGATATACAGACAGATGTTTAGTTGGCATAGTGTGGTAATATAGCTAAATTAGGGAGTAATAACAAGGCACATGCTGTTCATCAATTTTGATAATTGATAAGTGAGACTTATATAACCATTTAGAGAATCAAATCCATAAATGTTATTTTACAAAATAATATAAAGAACTGCAGGGAAGTTTTAAAAACGTCAATGAACATTATACACTTCATGAAAGTCTGGGTATGCATGTTAAGCCAATGATTAGACATTGCAGTAAAATTTATTACTTTGGCTCAAAAGGCCAACTTCAGAATAAGTTATCTTAACTTCATAATAGTTTATAACAAGTATAAAGAAAATAGTGTTTAGGAAACTGAAATAAACCTTAAGCAAAAAAACCATAAGACACTAATGATGCAGCAGCCCCCCCCCACTGAAGAGTGACTATGTCTTTCTTCCAACAATAAGCAAGAAAAAGTTCATGCAATGTTACATAATGCACCATACTGAAGTAGCTACAAAACATGTACTTCATTTCAGGACCTTGAAGGTGACAATGAAGTTCCTAGCAGAAAAGTGATTTTGAAACAAAACAGATCTAATGAAGAACACTCTAAGATGCAAAGAGAATGTGAAGTTAGTATACAAAAATAGAATAATGTATCACTCCTTCTTATTTAATGGTGCATTTCTGCACGATAGTTACTGATAGGCCATCCTAATATCCATTTGTCTTCCTGATCAGTTAAATTTCTCAATTCTCTGTATGCAGGACACTATTTGAATATATATTGAGTAACTAATTGATCATAAAAATCCTTACACAAGTATAAAGGATCAGTGTCGGTGTCAACTTGATTTGTGAGCTTAATTCCAAATTTATACTAATTATTTATTAATCTTATATTTATGCAAATAAATATTGGTGATTATTTGACATGATTATGACTAACATCCTTAAATTACACTTTACAATTCAATACAAATCAATAACGCAACATATATTCCCATGATAATTTTCTTTATGCTGATGTAAAGTTTACTTAGCTTTACTCATTCATGCAGCAGTCTTTGAGTCTTTTGTCTTTAGCACACTTGTGACAGAAAATTAAACATGTTTCTCAAGATTATAGTCTTAATTATTTCATCTTCAGTTTTTATGCAGTTGGTTTTTAAATTGGTAGGAACAAATTAATTTTTTTCTAACTTTGATTGCAGGAAGGAAAAGGATCAGAAGGCACAGAACAAGAGTTAGCAATTGTTGAATACAATCACCAAAAATTTTATCTGGGCATTTTATCGGACGAAAACACTTTTATATTTTGTAAAGAACCAATAGCAAAAGTGCAAAAAGAGAAATTTATATACAACATCAGCAAAATGTCAATTAAGATTGATAGGAAAGACAAACAGATTATAGATACAGGTTATCTAGTGTGTAAATTTTTGGGACATGTCACCAAAGATACAATTTCAATGAAAGCTATTAACAAGGAGAGTCTAGATACTCAAATAAGAAATTATTTAAAATAAATCTAACAATCTTGGCATGGTGAGATACAACTGCAAATTTGATATTAATCATAATATGCCAAAAGTAAACTGCTGTACAATCTGTGTGATTTATTTTCCTATGGAGACTCGTTTGATCCTATCATGACATCAATGTTTTGAGCAACATTTAAAAACTTTTTCAATCTTTAATGTTAAAATATGAAATTTATGATATAATCTATATAGGAAGTATTTTGTAATATTTTGTGAATGCAGTATATGCACACTTGTTATTGTTTGCTTCTTTATGAAGATATGATCGTGTTATTATAACTATTAGGAATAATCTATTTAAAAGTACATGGTACCCAGGGAAGGCAGTTTTTAAAACATCTATGCCAGGGTACTTTGATTTCATCGAGTTCATATTAAAATGATAAAGAAAATTATAAATTGCATCATGGCTGAGTACCCCACTTTAAATGTGCCTTCCCTAGGGAACAGCCCTTACTATCTAAAACAATGTTCATTATTCATTTTAAGGAGACACACTTGTTCTGTATCTATCTCTGAAATGATCATGAAAAGAAGGCTTATCATCGTCTTCAAGATGACAAACTTGATGTACAAATGACATCTTTCTTTGTATCCAAATATTATATAAAAATAAAATCTATAACTAAGCACATTTAACATTAACACCTCTAGGTATAAGCAAATATTAAATGTTATGAAATGGTATGTAAATGTATTTAGGGATTACGTTACATTTAATTAGATATGTGATATGTTTAAAAAGGACTGATACAAAAATCATGCTCTTTTTTATGTAACAGAAAGGTACTTACATGATTATTTTTTTGATTTATTGTATTTTTATGGTAACAAAATCAAAGGAAACCTTTTTAGGAGATATAAAAAAGGTCAAAAGAAGTGTTGCTTGTTGTTCATTTGACATTGATGCATACACGCAAGTAAAATAGAAAAAAGGATTTATATTAATTGAGTAAAGAATGTTCAGATATAGCTGTAGAAGTTTGTATTGTTGTTATACATGATGATAATACTGGTTTATGCAACTGCTTCTAAGATTGTAAACTGAATTATCTAGACTTCTAAAAAAATTAATATTACTACAATGTTATTGGTTTACAGTCTTATAGACACATTTAGTAATCTTGTTAAACAGAGTTTGACGAGCTACATTTTAGTAATATTAGTGTGATGCAGATAATGTCTGTCAATTGTGCTGTATGGTAACATTACAACTAGTTTATTTCATCAGCCTTTTGAACCCAATTTATATGTAACAAATATGGTACAAGGAATGCTTCATACATGCCATGTAAGAAAAATAAAGGTTATATGAGCATAATGAATTCTCTTTCAATTCAACACACTTTCTATTCATGATAACAAGTATATTCCACTATGTCACCACACACACACACACACACACACACACACACACACATATATATATATATATATATATATACTTAAATGAAATTTTGTCTCTCTTTAGGGGGGCTACACATGAGCCAGAATCTGAATGAAATAATGTACATGAATATGATGATTTCCAGTCCATGCTAGGCTGGTCCCATCATTAAACTGTATTTTGAGCATGATCCCAGCTTAAGTATCATCTGTGCTAGACTAAGACTACTCAATGAGTTAGTGCATATTCTGTGCTGATCCCAGCTAATGTAAATCTATGCTCAGTTCATCTCACCTAGGAGAAAGTATTCTAATTTCAAATTGAATGTATCCTAACAAGGTCTAAAACACCTGACCGACTCCAACTTGGCAATATAGTGATATTATCATATTCATACACATGTACTGGGAGCACACAAAATATCAAATATGTCATCACTTGAACATATTTTTCCAATCATCAAGACAAGCATTAATTGCAACATATTTAAAATATACTAATCTAACAATGGTTTAAGTTGTTGTTGAGCTGATCGATCTAACAAAATGAACAGGTTTTATGGTCTAATTCTGAGTTGAAAAAGCTGCTGTTGTAACTGTTGCTTTGTTTATACAATTTATATTATTATTACATCTTTTCTGAATGGTATATCAATTGTACCTCAAAGTTGAATGAGAACTATGCCATTTTTTGTCCATCTTGATTAATCTTATCAAAAAAGGTGGACTTATTTTTGTGACCTCTTCATATGTGTATCATTGCTATGTCGTAAACAATTCAGTGTATTGATATTACTGTAGTAAATTTTAACTACTGTGTGTGTGTTCTTTGAAAGCTAAAAGGAACATCACTGAAAGTTTCACTGAATATTTCAGTGTAAATCTAATTTTTTAAGCTCTATCATAAGGTAAAGAAATTTTCAATGGTTCTTTTGCAACATTAAAATTGTTGCAATATTAACAGTATGCCCTTTTGACATGGACTTCCGTTTTTCAATAAAAAGTGTCAAAAAATAATCGATGTAGGATAGAAATCTCACCTCCCCGGGATTACAAATCTGCATCAAACTCTCAGCACAGCTTTGTGTACCACTTAAAATTCTGAGCCAAGGATCGATTTTCATGGTCTACACAGAGGCATCTGATGGATTCTATTATTGCTACCATGGGCAGTCTTGACTTGGGAAGGTGGTACAGTTGATAATTAGTAGTGTAATATTAGTATATAAAAAGCAATTACAAGTAATATTAAACAAAGGTTCAAGTCCTATATGAATAACAACACAGAATTTTCTTTTATATTCTGGAGGCAGTGTGAGGCATAGCTCTATTAATCTTACATCAGATATTTTAAATGACCAAATGAATGTTACACTGTCACCATGGAAATAGAGTAATGTTGCTACTTGTACTTTGGAATTAACGATGTAGTATTTTTTCTACACCATGTTTTGCAAATCACATATGTCAAAGTTAAATGGAAATAGGGAAATGCCACTACATGAACAATGTAGTATTGTGGCTACATCAAGTTTTGGAGATAAAGACAATCAGTTTTACACTGTCACATAGAAAAAAAGTAATGTTACTACACAAATTTGGTGATTGACAATGCAGTAATGTTATTACATCAGATTTTGGATATCACAAACTCTGCTTTACAACGTTGCAGGGGGCCCCAAGTGGCAGAATGGTCTAAAGTGCTTTCCATTGCTGATCACTGCCATCTCACCTCTGTCTGTGTAGGTTCAAGTCTAAGATTTGGCTAATATGGGTATGTGAGAAAGCTTGCCAGTAGCTTCTCGTCGGTTGGTGGTTCTTTCTGCGGGTTTTCCCAGGTTATTCCTCCATCATTAATAATAGCCTATCGTGTGCTGAAAAATGGCATTAAACCCTACAACAACAACAACAACAACAAATGTCACATGGAATATAGAGTAATATTACTACATGGGTTTGGTGGAGATCTATGTAGTATTGTTACTTCATCAGATTTTGAAGAAAACAAATCAGTGCTGGGAAATAGGGTATTGTTACTAAATGGGTTTGGTGGAGAGCTATGTAGTATTGTCACTGTATCAGATTTTGAAGAAAACAAATCAGTGCTGAGAGATAGGGTATTGTTACTACATGGGTTTGGTTTAGAGCTATGTAGTATTGTTACTACATCAGATTTTAGAGATCACAAAATCAGTTCTGGGAAATAGGGTATTGTTACTACATGGGCTAGGTGGAGAGCTATGTAGTATTGTTACTACATCAAATTTTTGAAGAAAACAAATCAGTGCTGGAAGATAGGGTATTGTTACTACATGGGCTTGGTGGAGAGCTATGTAGTATTGTTACTACATCTGATTTTGAAGAAAACAAATCAGTGCTGGAAGATAGGGTATTGTTACTACATGGGCTTGGTGGAGAGCTATGTAGTATTGTTACTACATCTGATTTTCAAGAAAACAAATCAGTGCTGGGAGATAGGGTATTGTTACTACATGGGTCTGGTTTAGAGCTATGTAGTATTGTTACTACATCAGGTTTTAGAGATCACAAAATCAGTGCTGGGAAATAGGGTATTGTTACTACAGATGTTTAGGAATAAACCATGCATTATACTTACTATAGTCAAATTCTCTTTAAAAGGACAAGCAAGCAATTCCTTTTTTATTCTGACAGCCATTCAATGAGGAAAACAAATATATTTTGGTGCATTGAAGAAAAAAAAATTAGCTGTAATATTTTAGTTTTGTTTCATAATTTGTATTGCATTGCATTTGGTGAGAGTTCACTGTATTTATTATATGAAGCCTGATCTTCCCCATTGATCAACCAGGGACTGCAAAGTTTGCTGTATAAAGGTCTCAATGCAAGTGTGACTAGCTAACCACAAGCTTGTATTGAACTCGTTACAATCCATTGTGAGCTTGCTACTTTGCACATAAGAGCTAGTGCTGAACTTGCAATGAGAATACAAGCTCGTTACGTGCTATCAACCAGCTAGTACAAGCTGTTTCACAGCCTGTGACGAGCTTGTAAGCTCATTGCGAGCTCACGCGTGCTAGGTGGTTGACGAGCTTGCGTGCTTATTGCTAGCTGGTGCGAGCAAAATTTCAGCGAGCTTGCTATATACATGTGTTGAGTGCATTTAATACTTGTACGAGCCTGCCACGAGTTCGTAATCATTCCAAATACGAGCTCTACGTGCAATACAGCGAAGCCATGGGCTCACATGTGCAAGTTGCAGCGCGCTCATATACTGTCTTGAAATAAGCTCACGATTTGTGTAAGGGGGCATCACTAGGTCAGAAAAGCTGCCTCCACTGGTCACATCTTGTGGCATGCAAATGCATTTGTTGTGAATAAATTTTATTCAGAGGCAATTATATACAAGTCTGTGATATGTGGCAATGGCATATTCAGCAGATCTATGTATTGTTATTTAGCATTTAATAGCACACCAGCACAATATTGACTTTATAGTGCATACAAAAAGAACATTCTAAAGATGTAAAAAATAATTGCACACAAAATTTCAGTGTAACTTGGAGTTATTAGTTAAATTTTTATCCCTGCTATGATCGATTCAAGACTTAGGTCCAGCCAAAGCTCAACCCAATCTTTGCCAAACATAAATATAATAATGATACAATTGATGCCATTGTCACTTTGCACACTAGAGCATTCATAAAACAATGGACCTGACTAGTAAGCAGTGACGATATAGAAAAATCAGGACAATTATCTCTGGAGAACAACAAACAAAACTTTATGTGGAAACTGGACATAACAAACATGTTCACTGAACTCCAATGTTTCCAGCAAAAGGGGCTATGGGAAATTTAACCATTTCCAAAAGATGTATTGAACAATTTGAAAACATATTCATGACATAACTAGTGACTGTATATCAAGTGATAACAAGCCAACAAAGGATGCAAAATAAATGTAGATTATTGTGAGGAATACAACAATCTCTATTTCTCTTATTGACAGTACATTCGTTACACTAAATGTTGGTTACTGCAGTAACCCCAATGACTTCAAAATAGATACTGGCAGTTTTCTCAATGTCTCATCTCTTAGACATTTTGAATCTGATGCATCCCTTAGAACCTGCTGATAACTGTCTGACATGTTATACAGGTAACAATTGGCCTGTAAAAGGTCAAGTCAAGCTGCTCTTAGCATTATAAATGTCTCAGTATCAAGCTTTGTTCTATGTGGTGGAAGGTTCCTCTCCTTCCCCTGTAGGTTTACAATCATCTCTTGAGCTTGGCCTGGTCAAAATGACCTAATCTATGTTGTTGTTATTGTTTTTTTAGGGTTTAACACCATTTTTCAGCACCCAATAGGCTATACATGGTGACCAGTATTAATGGTGGAGGAAGAACCCGGGAAAATCCCAGGAAAGAACCACCAACCCAACAGAAGCTACTGGCAAGCTTTCTCCCATACCCACATTGGCCAAATATGATACTTGAACCCATGCAGACAGAGGTGAGATGGCAGTGATCCGTAACGGAGAGTGCTTTTGACCACTTGGCCACTGGGGGCCCCTGAACTAATCTATCAAAAGCTGTCCAATTTACATTAGTAAATAGGAGGTGAATAAAAATACAATACATAAAAGTACATACAAAATACAATGATCTATTTTAAGGAACTGGAATCTTACTAGGATTTAGTAGGTTCCATCTTAAAAGGGATGTGATTGTATAGAATGGACCCCTCATCCAAGCATTTGTGAAGGATGAGGGGCATTATTGGAGTAAAACCGGAGGCTGAGCATGTATACATAGCATATTACTCTGTCATTGGCGGAAACGGCGCTCTTCAAAGAAAAATACACTTTTTTCGTCTGACACGTGATTTCACCCGAGGTAGCCTATATAAACATGCCACCCACACGAGATATTCATAGTTTAAAGAGAAGTGTTTTGTTGTCTAAATAAAACAGGGAGGGAAAAACCTCATTCTGATGAAATCTCAACTTACAACAAGGGTATATACATGCTCAGCCTCCGGCTTTACTCCAATAATGCCCCTTATCCTTCACAAATGCTTGGATGATCATGAGGGGTCCATTATTTTTCGTAAAGCCTTCAGCAATCACATGTATACATAGCATTTTTAAAGATTAACAACAAAACATTTGCTAAAACATCAATAGTAAAAGTAAGCCTATTTCTGTTAAGTTGTAAATCATAAATCAAAATTATTTGCTATTAATAACTGCTTCAGCAAAACCTGTACTATTAGTCTGAATATCTCTTAGATAAAATTTGTGAAAAGTTTTTACTGATGCACAGTCTGCTGTTTTTAATATAGTATGCAAAGAACAGCCTTGTCTGAAAGCAGCTGATGCTGCAACAGTTCTGTAAGAATGTGCTTTAAATTTAGAAGTATCAATTACTGATTGTTCTAAAACCATTTTTAACCATCTTGCAATAGTACTAGATGTCACAGCTCTATAGGAACAATAAGATACCAGAACTTGAGTAGATTTCCGAAGATTTTTAGTTCTGTCAAGATAATGCAGCAAGGTATGCATAGCACAAAGCTTTTCATCGTCATAATATAGTAGTTCCAACTGGAATTTCTTACCTTGCCTTGAAGTTTTCAACACATCCGAAAAATTGAATATAATTTTATTTGTCATACAAGTCATGTTATGTAAATTCAAAGATTTTAGAGTTTGTACTCTTGGAGCTGTAGATAATACAATAAGAGCAACAAGCTTCATTGTTAATAACCTTAAAGATACAGTTTCCAAAGGAAATAGGGTACTCAGGTATTTTAAGACAATGTTGACATCCCAAGTACCCATATACCTTGGTTTTGGTGGACTTTTGTTAAACAATCCCTTCAAGTATCTATTAATCAACAATGGATTTGAACACCATGCATTATGAAACATTCTCAAAGTAGTAAGTAACATTGCTTTGTGAGTATTGACAACACTATATGACTTAACTTCAGTTACCAAAGAATCTAAGTAAGAAATAACTGTTACCTCAGAGACACAAAAGGGATTAATTTTCCTGATTTTACACCAAAAACACCATTTTTTTCCCATGCCAAGTTATATTGTTTAGTTGCCCCTGATCTCCATGAATTAATAATGATGTCCACAGCTATTCTTGGAAGTCACAGGCACTTGATTCTGAGTAAATTCATGTATACACTCACCATATATGGTGAGTGTATACATGAATTTACTCAGAATCAAGTGCCTGTGTTGGAAGTCCTTGGTTTTGGAGTAATCTCCTGATACAGTCAGCACGGTTAAGGATAAGGTCTTCCCTAGAGGATGAATTTGACCATTGTGTGGAAGAGTCAGTATATTTTTGTGTCTTGGAAGTCTAATTGGAACCCAGCAAACCACAGGCACTTGATTCTGAGTAAATTCATGTATACACTCACCATGTTATATGGTGAGTGTATACATGAATTTACTCAGAATCAAGTGCCTGTGCATAAAATAACTATGTTGAAGAAATGTCTAGAATCATTTCATCAAGTGCCAAAATGTATTTTAAACACTCCCCTAAACCCGGAAACTTCGTAGGGAGTTCTAAAAATAGCGCAACAAGATCTGTCATGATTGTGTCCCTTGCGTTCTAGTTTTAATATTACCGATAGGTGTCGCTTTACGTAATATTCGAATTTTTTGAAGTGATTGTTTTATACCTCATTTGACTATAATATAATGTTGAATGAATAGGATTTAAATTATCTTTCTGCCATTTACATTTAATTGCTGTTTTATAGCTTATTTTCTACAAAAACATACAATTTTTAATGCTGCGAAACTACCAGTCGGCCATTTAAATTTGCGAGCTCGGTTCGAAAGGCGGTTTGAGAAGAGAAATTCCAATTAACAAAAAAGAAACAACATTAAACTACGATTTCAGGTAATGACAGCGATTTTTTTCCTTATATAACTGGTACCGCTAACCGGACCCATTCACAATTTCTAACGGCTTCGGCTTCTTGCTGTCAAGTTCACTTTTTCAAGTCGATTTTCTCGTTGATTATTGACCATTTCTTGGGAAAATCTTAAATTTGTCTACAACAGTTGTCCCAAACCCTTTTCCCCCGTGGTGTTTTGAGTAGAAATTAAAGATTATGTATCGGAAGAAATTGTCGTTAAAAATGCCCTTTCATCCCAAGCTCTTTCGCACTTCATGGGTGTATAGATCTTGCTGAGAAGTGCAAAGTGCAAGAACCTTAACCGTGCACTTTCCTAGTTTAGAGTTATTGCCCTTTGTTCCTTTTGTATGTTGTAAATTGTCAGGGCTATATCTCAGAAACTATAATAGATTTCAACATGAAACTTAATAGGTGTATAGATCTCTACTAGTGAGAAAAGGCACAGCCCTTCAAATGCACTTTTCCATTAGTTCTGCACCCATCAATAAACAATATTTATTTGGTGGGGGATATCGACCAATTCAACGAATTGGCTTGTTCATTTTAAATTTAGAAAAATGGCTTATTTGAGACGTTGGCGAAAATGTCATGCTGAGGCAGCAGCAATTGCACTTGCAAGCAGCAGTAGTGAGGATGAAGCACCTGATGTTCAGGTAGAGGAAAGAAGAGATACTGAAAGGGAAAGTACATCACACTCCTCAGATAATCATGCAGTGACTACTGATTCAGATTCCTCCGATAATGGTGACGTTGATTTTGGTTTTAGCGATACCGTTGAATCTTCTGATTCTGCATCCGGTATAGATAAATAATTATTGTGCTCTGTTATCAAACACACACTTTCCATCCTGTTATAACACCACACAATTTAGACAAGACGTAAAATTGTCATCAAGCAAGTTATTCCACATATTTATACTAAATCGATTGTTGCAACTGTTTTCAGGTTGATGACAAACGAAGTGATGTCGGGTTTCAATATGAATGGGAACAATGGGAAGCGGGTGTTTAAGTCGACTGCCTTATTTGATGTTGTTCAAGGTAAGTAGATTCTCTTTATTTCTGTAATGTTATTACCTATTCAGTGATTATTTTTTATGCTGACCAAAGCATACAATGCCCCCAGCATACCTTGTGGTTAAAAGTCTCTGAATTGAGATCACTTGCCCCTTACTACTGCAGGTTCAAACCTCGCTCTGGGCTTGCAATCCTTCAAGTGGGAAGCCATTCGGTTCCTGCTGGCTTTTAGTCGCTTATAGAAGGTTGGTGGTTCTACCTTGGTGTCAAATCACAGTGCATCACTCTTGTGTTACTTATTGTTTTGTATTTTAGTAACATTTTAGATTTTGTTCATATTGTAAGGCCATTTATTTTTTAAATAGAAATGTTGTTCAAGTAATTGTTTTTCAAGTATTTCAGGTATTCTTTGAGGTTAACACCATGATCTCTCAACATTCAAAACAAATTAACAATTGTGACCCGTAATATATCCGATATGGCATAAAGTAGTTTCTTTCATTTTGAACCTTTTCAGCTAGTACCATGAAATCCAATCCGACAGCATCAGAGCAAGAAGTAAAGCTAGCTGTTGCGTCAGTCCTCAAGTATGCCCCGGACAGACGAGGTGGGGCTGGAAGAAAATCTAGAGACGGCCAGAGGGACTAAATCTTATTCTGATGACATACAATCATGGACTTGCTTTATATTAAACAGTGCAATTAATTTACAGAGCACTGGTTTTGAGAATTAAGGGACTTATATACTTTCGCAAGAAAAAGTACAAATACTGATTAATTGCAGATGTTAGTTGTGAAGCTTGTATATAGATGTATATAGATCTATGTAAATGTTGATGAATATCTTGCTTGACATGGTCTTTGTTGAAAGCGTCATTTGTGACTTAAACTTACAATTTGCTCTAGGTTTAATTACTTTTTGCAATTATCAAGGGATTTTGAAATGATTCATCCTACCATAATATGACATGATACACCCACTATCTGGAAGAGCCTTACCTCCAATATTACCTCCAATATTATCAAATTACCTCCCTTTATAAAATACAGTTTCCTTGAATAACTCCAACAATACTAAAGGGATTTTACTGCATGAAACTTCAAATAAAAATAGACATTTTATCTTCTTTATTCATATGATTTCCATGTATATACCAATTTTCAGGCGGGTAAATTGAAAATGCTAATTTCGAAGACTGTAGGTCATTATAGAAACATATTATTTCCCAACCTCTAATTTAAAAAAAAAGCTAACTGCTTCGGGAAACAACCTACACACAAAAATTTTACTGCATTTTATACACCATTGATTCCCTACTTGAGGATTTTTTATATATGTCTTTAGTTTAATTTTATTGCCTTTTTATGTGAAGTGACAGGGGAATACCCTCCTAAATTGTCATAAAAATAAATAAAGACCTATATCAAAAATCTGAGACAGGGTTCCCTCAAGTTGGGAAAGGTGTATAAAACGCAGTAAAACATTTGGGTGTAGAGAGGGGTACCTGTAGCTGTAAGCCTTTTTCAAAAATTGGAGATTGGAAAAATATTATTTTTCTTTAAATAGCTATATCTTTTTCTAGCCATTAGGTAAATAATCATTTTTATTATATATGTATACAGCTTTGAAATACCTTTCCAAAAATGTATCATTTTATCTTATCTTATCTTCACTTTCTTCTTAAAACAAATAAGGTATAAACCTAAAAATATTTTCACGAGCAACAATTTAACGATGCGTTTCTTGTCGTCTTGAGGTCCCTTTTCCCGTGACGCAGCTTATGGTAACTTTGGTAAGGGAAGATCCTCCAGCTAAAAATGATTGCTGTTTCTTGCCTTGCTAACATGTTTCTTTCAGAGCATAAGAATATTATGTTGTATAAATTTGACAATTATACTATCCTTTGACTTGTATTATGTACGTGTTTGCTTATAGAATAAATTTATTTTGAATGGAAATTTTATCTTTGTTTTGTCAATTCAAAGGAACAGGTTTGAATATACCAGTGCAAATATTTGAAACTAATATTTGCATAGTCTGTATTTGAGTTGCACACCAGTTGTATTTTGGTTGCAAAGTGGTTGAATTTTGGCTGCAAAGTGGTTGTATTTTGGTTGCAAAGTGGTTGTATTTTGGTTGCAAAGTGGTTGAATTTTGGTTGCAAAGTGGTTGAATTTGTTTGCAAAGTGGTTGTAGAATGGTTGGATTTTGGTTGAAAAAGGGTTGAATTTTGGTTTGTAACATGACGTTGAATCAACGTCATAAAATGACGTCTAAAAAACTTTCATTTACAACCAAAATTCAACGGTTATTCAACGTCATGGTACAACGTCTTTTTAACGTCTATTCAACGTCATATGTTTGCTGGGAAGAGAAAGTAAACATGACAAGAGCAAAGGAAACCAGGATTGTGATGTCCAATGTGGAACAATTAAGAGTGCTTTACTAACCTTATCGGCAATAATTTTATTTAATATTTTCCCAACAAGATTAAACGGGGGTGGGGGGGGAATATAAAGGGTTAAATCATGCAAGGAAAATGAAAAAGCATCAATTTTAAATGCACCTGGTTCTGGGAACAATGAAGTGAACTTCTTCAACTGACAGTTTAATCTAGATGCAAAAGGATCTATGTCTAGAACAAATGTCTGTGCACACACTCTGTGAAAAATTTCTTTCTTTAGCATCCATTCAGTGGAGTCAGAAAAGTTCCTTGACAGATAATCTGCCTGTACATTATCTTTGCCTGCAATATGGACTGCAAATATGAAAATTTCCCTTTCCAAACACCATTACCAAATCTGTTTAGCTAGCTGATCCATTTGAATTGATGCCATTCCACCCATCTTATTAATATCATTGACAGAACATCTGTTGTCAGACTGAATCTCAATATGTACATTTTTGTGATCTGAATGAAAAGCTTGTAAGGCAAAAGAAATTGCTAACAACTCTAGGTAATTTATTGAAAAAATAGTCTCACTCTTGTCCCATCTACCAGAGACAGACCTGTTTGAATCCAGTGCATAAGCTCCCCACCCTGAGAATGATGCATCAGTTTGAATAGTAAAAGCAATGTTGTCTTGTCTAATAGATTTCTCATTTCTGGCAGCCACATTTAGGTACCACCATTTAAGTTCCTGTACACTATGAGAGGATAACTGAACTGTACTATCTTAAGTTTTATTTTCTCTCAGACCATTTATTTTATCACGTTCCAATTACCTGTAGTGCATTGGGGCTTCCAGTATTGCATAAAAGGCATTAATGAGCATACCAATAAATGAAGCCAACTCTTGTATTCTAACATACCTTATCTCCAAGAGTTTCTTGGCAAAAACCTGGATTGTTTCCACTTTATGCTCAGAAAGAAAAACTTTAAACTGAACAGAGTCAAACACAAAACCAAAAAAGAGAATTCGTTGAGATGGAATAAGCATAGATTTTCTAGATTGATTGTGAAACCAGGAGATTTCAACGTCTCAATCATAGTCCAAGTATTTTGCACGCAAATGTGACTCAGCATCCAAATTCAACAAGTCATCAATATAATATGAACACCTAATGCTCTGCTGCCTAAACCATGCATAAATAGGTTTTAGGATCTCAGTGAAAACTCTTGGAGCAGAAGAAAGCCCAAAAGGTAAACATACAAACATAAAATGTATGATTCATTATAAAGCAAATTTTTAACGTAAATTATGTTTATCCGAGAATATTTACCCGATCACATTAGCGTTAGGGGAATATAAGCCTGCTACCTTTCAAATCCAGCCCTACTAAAAGACGAAAAATCGTCTTTTCTATCTTCTATAAACAAAGGGCAATAACTCTTGCCCTTATCTCCCCTTGCCACCGCCAGGTGTTGTTAGTTTTTAAGCTGAGCGATATATACTATACAAGGATGCTCGCATGGCAGGGTGGTTGGGAGGGTTTTTAAGTAATGTGATCGGGTAAGTATTCTCGGTGAAACATAATTTACTTAAAAAATTTGCTTTCTCCTTCAAATACGTTCCCCAATAACATTAACTTTAGGAGAATAGGCAATAGGAGGATGGAATGCTGGGCATCTTACCTCCACCCTGGGTATCCTCTAGGGAATGCTGGCTGCATTCCCCATGTGAACGATAACCCGTTCTCCTAATTTCATCAGCAACACAGCCTAGGGTCACGTGATATGTGACCCCTATATATGGTTAAGAAGATAGTTATTGAAATCTTACCTACAAAAATTTCACTGGCGAATCCAGCGAAGCTGATAGGCTGTGCTGATTGTTTTAAATGGGTCTGGTGGTCATCTGGGCTGCCAACACCGGACCTACCAGATTCAAGGTTTGCCTCTGCGTTCAAATGCAAGGTTCGCCGAGATTGCTCTAATCTCCTGAGCGTTCATCTGCATGAGGCGACTCTGATCTTGTGAGACCTCAGAGTACGCTGAGCGTATAGCCCTTGTGTGTGACCCGACTCACCTCTGCGCATTTAAAATAGTGCTTGAGTGCACAAACAGGATATTGCAAGGTTGCTGCTCTTGACTTATCTATGGAAGAGAGCGAGTGAATGACGGCTCTTTGATTGCCAATGGATGGTAACCTTTTTTTGACTGCGAAGCCTGGTTGCGTCAAGAGGACCACTGAACCATGTGATCTGAACTGAAGATAGTTTGGGTCACTGGAAAGGGCATGTAAGTTGCTCACTCTGCATGCTGAAGCTAAGGCTATCAAGAAACATGTTTTGTATGATAGGAGCTTTAACGAAGTATGGGCTAAAGACTCAAATTTGTCTGAATTAAACCATGTTAAAACCCAGGACAGATTCCATTTTGGAAACAGGGTGAGGGATTTTGGTTGATTTAACTCAAAATTGGCTAAAAGATCTGACAGATCTTTGTTATGCATGATATCACATCTACCATGATGGCGGAATGTGTCTGATATCCTGGAGCGGTAGCCTTTGACAGTAATTGGGGCCAACTGTTTCTCTTCGAAAAGTCAGAGAACAAAGTCGCCCAGTTGAGGGATTGAGACACTCAAAGGGACGATGTTATTGATATGGCACCAGTCCCTGAAAACACCCCACTTTCCCTTGTAAACCTTCAGAGTGGAGGGCCTTCTTGAGATTCTCTCCACAATCACAGGTTTAATATGTTTGTCTCACAAGGCCATCTGGACAAGAGCCAAGCATGAAGAAAAAGACGGTCTGGACATGGGTCGAACACCCGTGACCGCAGTTGCTTGAGAAGATTTGGGGTGGCTAGAATCTTCCTGGGTAGATCTATCGCCAGATCAAGTTGATCGGTGACCCAGGAGTTGTTCAATCTGAGAGGGGAAATAAGAATCCTCTGACCCCTTAACCTCTGAATTATTTTCGGTAGCAAGAGCGTGGGAGGGTAGGCGAATGCCCAAAACCTCCCCAGCTGATTGACAGAGCCTCTGGGTCTGGAACCAGAGAGAAGAAGGTGGGCAACTTGCGATTCTACCTTGTCGCAAAAATATCAATCATCAGACGCCCCCAAAGTGTGCAGATCCGAAGAAAGACAGATTAATGGAGTGACCATTCTGTGTGAATGACTTGACTTTTCCTGGATAGAGTGTCGGCCATGACATTGAGTCTGCCTGGAATGTGTCTGATTTGTACGTTGATGTGGAAATTGTCGCATCAACATAGAAATTGCCAAATCAGAATGCACAGGTCTGGTGATTTGGTGCCCCATTGTTTGAGGAGGTAGGTCACCACCACAGAGTTGTCTGACATAATGAGGACAGTTTTGCCTGAGAGTTGATCCTTCCAGAAATGAAAGGCATTGATGACAGCCTTCATTTCTAAAATATTGATGTGGAGAGGCCTCTCCCCTGGCTCTCAAGTGCTGCTGACTGTAGCAAAGTCTGGCAACAGGTGGGCACTCCAACCGTAGGTACTGGCATCAGTACAGATCGTTATCTCCGCTTGGGGCATCTCCAGAGGAATCACCGTGGACAGACAACCGGGATTGTGCCACTGACTCAGGAATGATCGTATCTCGGGCGTGATCATTATTGCTTGATTGAGGGGACTTTAAAAAGGGCATCACTGTGCTAGTAATATCATCTGTAAGGGGCACATATAAAGAAGGCCTAGCTGGATCAAGTCTGCCGCTGCATTGAATAATCCAAGGAGTTGCAAGAACTCTCTCGCTGAAATCCACGTCCTGTTGGAAACGGACTCGATGAGTTCAACGAACCTGATTACGTGAACACGAGGAATTCAGATCTGTGAAAACTACATACCCAGATGGAAAAAACAATGGGATGAACACAGATTAGACTTTTTATTCTCCAGTTCAAGAGAAAGCCTAGATGATCTAAAAGTAATAGGAGATCGTTTCTGGAGGATGTCGTCCAAGTACACTGCCATCCCTCTAGATGAAGTGGAGCGGAACAGGGTGATTGCGCAATCCACAACCTTGGTAAAAGCCCAAGGGCTTATGTTGAGGCCAAAGGGTAGGACCTGGAACTGATAAACCGCGTCGTGGTAAGCAAATTTGAGAAATTTCTGTGACGCGGGGTGGATAGGGACGTGAAAATATGTGTCTGCCATATCTAGACTCACGGCATACTTGTCCCGTCGGATGGAAAGAGCCATCTTGAATTTTGGTGATAAACTGTATTGGTTGAGGCGACTCAGGTGGATGATCAGCCTCAACTTGCCATTCGTCTTCTGGATAAAAAACAGCCTGGAATAAAACCTCGGCGTTTTTAATTTTTTTAAAATTTAAATATATTTAATCTCCACCACCCGTTTTTCTATGAGCGAACGTATCTCTTGTTGTAGAAAGGCATCCTTCTCCCGATCAGACGGTACGCCTGTGAAGATGGGAGAGGAGGACAGGGGAGGGGGGTTGGATAAATGAAATCCGAAGCCCCTCTGAAATGACCTGGATCAAGCAATCGTGCTAAGGAAATAAAGTGGTCCAGTGGTCCTGAAATTGCAGTAGGCGGCCCCCCACACATAGGCTGTCCGAGGGCGGTGGGGAGGGTAGGTCAATGTTTAGAGTTAGGAGGCTTGAAGGCAGAGAAACTTGGTTTCTTGCCGCCTTTGTATGATTGCCTCCTACCTTGATTAGACTTGTCTCCTGACATTGGGTAGGGATCTATACTGCACATTTAATTGTAAGGATCCCTTGTCCCTGGACCGCCTATCATCCCTCCACTGTGGGAGAGGCTGATTGTTTCAAAATGCCTGCGAGGGTTAGGCGGTGAGATGGAGGGCTGTTCCTTAGCTGCATGCCTCCGAACTTCTTCAATTTTTCCTCCAAAGAGTAAAGGTGACCGAAACAGAGTCATCCGAAAAGCCAGAGTCTGATGGGGCTTGAGTGACGTGGACCTCAGACATGCGTCACATCGTATCAGGTCTAAGTTGGCAGAAGCAGTCAACACATTGGTAATGGAATGGTGAGCTGCCCTGTTAATAACTCTAGCAATCCAGGCCGTCGCTTACCAAGGGTGGTTGTTGTCGGATTTTTCTGCAAGGCGGAAAATGGCTAATGAAACCAAATCTAACATTGAAGATGTATCGACTACGTTCTGGACTAGCTTTGACATGGCATGGAACAAGTTTTGTTGTTGTTATCCACTTTATAAAACAGTGGAGCGGACATGTGAACTGCTGCCATATTTTTCTTCTGGACAAGGAGATCAGTACTGAAGGAGTCTGAGTGAGTTTTGTACCAGCGACACGAGAACGTCGCTGGTACTTGGCTTTCTGAAAAGAACGCCTTAGCATTCCCTGGATTACCTATTCATCCTGACCTACAATTAGTGATCTCCTTAATTTTATTTTTTTTTTGCTGACTGGGGAAGGAGCCGGAAGGACGGCATCTCTTCCTCCCAGTCAAGATCTACAGACGCCTTAACTTTGTAGTCTGGAATGGGGATAGGAGGTGGAGGGCATTCTGAAGTTGCCAACACCCTATAAATTTCTTCTGTGGCCTTGAAGCTAAACTCAGTCCGTTCCATGGTTGGATCTGTGTACGGCTGATCTGCAGGAGTTTCGTCACACTCACTGTGTGTCGAGTCGTGTGCTGGTACAGCTTGCATCTCTGGATAGAGCAAACCTGGTGGCATAGATGACGAAATTCTGTCATCCTTGACAATTTCACTAACTCTCCCTTAGAAGAGAAGCGGTGAACATATGGATGGCCAACACTACTGGCTGGTTTGTCTGGCATGTGGTTGGCTGGAATGTTGGCGACGATCCGGCTATCACCGGTACCAGCCGCTCCTATGGCCTGGCTGGACAGACAGATTTGTTACTAAAATCTCCGTCATAGTATTGGTATGTAGCCAGTGGTACAGCTTGACGGACGGATTTGTCACCAAAATCCCTGTAAATCATAGTTGGTCGGATTGTTTTAGCATAAGGTCCCCATGCTTGGACAGCTGGATGGCCGGTGACATTGTATAATGAAATAGATCCGATGGATCCGGTAAAAGCCCCATGCGTCCTAACTTAAAGGCCCAAAGGCCATGCTCGGATATACGGTGGGACTTGCGCCCACTGGGCAGCTTAAAATTGGGGTAATATCAATACCAAAGAGGTAATATCTGACCTGATGTCAATAGCTGCATCATCATTTTCTGGACCAAACGATGCATCTGTTCAAAGGCGGACTGTTGTATCATATCAACATTATTTACCTCCATTGCAGCTGATGTTATTGTGGCTGATGTATGCAGACAACGAAATTTGGGTGGGGTGGGGTGACCCCAACGTCCCCAAAAAGACTCGCAATGGAGGCTGACTTCGGATGTATACCGAGGACAGCAATGCTATCTGTCTTCGACTTATTCTGTCTATCGCTCCCTTTTGCTGCCTTCTGGACTACATCAGCCCACATTAGCTCTGTCCACGTATTACACATACTGCATGGTATTGATGATGTACATTTGGTACATACAATACAAGTGTCATGGTTGCCTTCTTTTGCTTTGAACTTTTTGCATTTCATGCATTTGGTTGACATTTCTACTGAAACGACAAAAGAAGATAAAACAAAGCACAAATTAGCAATTCAGCATGTTATTAATTCGCTAATATTGCAAACGTTACTAACGGAGTAAGCAAAATTATTCAGTGTCGCGTTAACTCGTAAATGACAACACAAATACCACATTAGCGTGTTGTAACGTGGTCGTCAATAGACGAAGTCCGTAAAAGGTGACAAAGTCACTAAAACTTTGAAAAAACATAGTAAAAATAATGTTTACAACCTGTAGAAGAATGATTGTCCAACACAATAATTCCAAATTTAACTTCGGATTGTCCGATTTAACACTAAGATGGCTTGGATTTTTTGGAGGTGTAATGTACGTTGTTAACACTACAAGTGAAGCTTAAAAACTAACGACACCTGGCAGTGGCAAGGGGAGGTAAGGGGTAAAGGTTATTGCCCTTTGTCAATAGGAGATAGACAGAAAAGACGATTTTTCATCTTTTAGTAGGGTTGGATTCGAGAGGTAGCAGGCTTATATTCCCCTAACTTTAATGTGACTGGGGAATGTATTTGAAGGAGAAACTTATTGTGAGCATTCATCACCGATTCCAAATAACAAATAATTCCAAAGTATCATTAGATTATTTAATGGAAATCTGAAGCAGATTTTTCCTGAATGATTTTTAAGTGGGCAGCTTTCACTTAGGTGGAAACCTCCAGCAGATTTTTATTTCAGGTGGATTTTTTTTTAAGGCAGGAATCTTAGATGGATTTTGTTTTTGTTTACACGGACTCTTAGGACAACAAATATGCATATTTTGCCAAAACATTCACCTGAAGTCCGCATTAAGGTTGCCTAAGCTTATTTAATAAGCAATTTATGGTTTATGCAGAAAATGCTTAAAAATCCAATCTGGCTTTGCAGAGAACAAAATTAGAGTATGTTTTAAGTTCTAATGAACTATCATATCTTTGTGCAGAAATTGAGACAGAATCAGACTATGATAACACAATTCACATGTCACCAATTTCACTGAAAGCCTTGGTCCTACTTTCATTTTGGTGAGATGGGAGAAAAGTTTTAATTTCTTCTTGAAATATATTTTGCTAACATCATTTTAAAGAAATGTGACTGAAGCAACCAATAGGACAGCAAAACATATGTAAGAGTATTCTGATTCTCTCTGGTAATTACCAATAATACTAGCTGAAATGTTGGCCTTTTCTGGCATATATATCAAAATGCGATTTGATTTTGGCTCTTTTGATATATACCTTAGTTTGGTGATTTGCATGGCTTTACTAGATATCCAGTGTGAAGGGGCAAATTTCTGGTGATCTAGCAAGAATACATTAGTTGAGACCAGAGAACCATTAATTAAATTTCTAGAGAATGGATGCGAATCAATAGTCTCACTGCCATGTAGAATGTCATTTAGAGGGGAGAATGCTATCCTAATTAAACAATAGTTTGGACAGCAGCCAGATGGACAATTACAAGCACAGTAAACATTATTTTCAGGGTAAAGCTGTCACAATTGAAAAGTCGCAAAAACGTTGTAATTATAAAACTACCAGGTCAAGCTGACCCCGATTTTGGCGCCACTGAGGAAGGGTCTGAGAGATTTGACTGATTGGTTATGCTAGTTAAGGGGCATGTTTTCCATGCCAAATTTCCTAGGTTTTAATATCGCCTCATCAAAATTTTTAATCAGTCAAAGCTTTTCTACAAGATAAACCAGTGTAGGCTCCGAGGAATTTGCATGAAATTCCCTCATAAAAACTTTTGTCCAAGCTATTGGACAAACTGTTTGGATGGACGTTTGCAGCAAAGGTAGTGTGACAATTCCATGTGATTTGTTGATGCCATATATAATGCTTTGCTGAATTTATTTGTATTTGCATGACATTTGTTTAATACATTCATATAATAATGTGTTTTATGAAGTATAACGGTGTTGAGTTTATGCATAGGAAGTTGTACATTAATCTTTAGATAAGTTTGACGAATTGTTTAATTTGTTGTGTTTGCATAAAAATTAGGTTTTCAAAATTGAATGCATTATTTTACTTAATATGATTACGAGAATCCATGTAACTTCACCGAATTTATAAGATTTCACGTATGATTAAGAGCGAGTGTGAAATGACATAACTGATTGTAATGTATCTCATTTATTCGCAGTGTACCTTGCAGCTGGCTCAGAACCACTAGGTCTCGTGTTGTGTGTGTTATTGAGTGATGTTAATGCATGTCGAATTAGCCATCTGACTAACTAGGGTCATTACAGGACATGAGGAGTCAATTGATAGTCTTAGCATCTGTTTAGCACCGATAGGAAGATCTGATAACGAGCAGGGAATAATGCATAATCCCTGTTATTATCACTAACAAGAAATTAAGGTTGTCTCTATTTATATTTATTAAAAAGGGAGAAAATAGCTCTAGAGGGTGCAATCCTGAGAGTGTAACCTGAAATGTGTAATCTGAGAGTGGAATCCTGAGATGTGCAATTTTGTGATGAAGTCCTGCGATGGATTGTTGAGGCTGGAATCCAGAGATCCAGGTGTCTGAATAGCTATAGTGGAAGTTGAGCGAACCAAAGAACAGGTTATGATATCATATAAGACAATGACGATTGTTCACTCGATCCTATGATGAAAAAATCAATTAGTAAACAGATCAGCTATTTTAATTGAATCCATTCGGGCTTTCCTTTGTAAATTGAGAAAGTTTGTTTTCTAAAAGCTGAGATATTCTTAATGTAATAACTTCGCATAGTTCTTTTATGTAATTGATTAAATTGTTTGTTTATCTGTATGGGGGCTCGTGTTTGTTTGTTCTCTATATCTGCTCAGATCTTTATATATTTCATCTATAAGTTTCACCACTTATATTTCCTCAAACCGGGCAATTACATTGAGGGCTGTCTACCTCTAGATAATGAATCCAAATTAAGTGGGTGTTACAAAATGCCCAATATGGCTCATTTAGACCTCCATACTTTTCAATATAATCAAGATGTCTTGTTTCAGGCGCCGTAATATTTTTGTAAATATAATTTCTTGTCGTATCACGTGACGCCTTTATTGCTCGCGCAGCACGTGCGAGTTAATGTATTATTGCGCATGACTAATATATATATATATATATATATATATATATATATATATATATATATATATATATATATATATATATATATATATATCAGGTTGAAATATTGAAGGGCATAGTCAGTATAGAGAGAAGCTCTTAATGTATTCAGCTGTCGGGGCAGGTGCCTTTTTAATTTAGTTAGAGCCAAAGAGTTGAGTGAGTCGTATGTTTTTTAATCAACTCTTTTTATTGTTTACAATTATTATTCAGTTTCATAAAAGCACATTCATTATTGTATTATGTGGTCACATCGTTTATCGTATTTGTAATTCAATTTATTATGAGGATATGAGCTATGCAATTTGGTAGCGAGATAATTTTATCTGGTCGCTACTATGACTAATTCTGAAAACATACTATGTATGTATTAATGTCATAGCATAATGTATTTTTATTTTAATTGCATAGCATTCCTACGTCATAATTCAGACGGGTTATGTTAACCCATTCGTAACTATCATATATTCCTAAAGTAGTTGCAATTAAAACAATTCCAATTAAAGCAGACTATTGGGAAAGTTGTTTCACCTATTACTTTCTGTTATGAAAGTATGACAAACTGATAAGTGTTGCAGTGTGATTTATTCAATACACATGAAATTAATTTGCTCACCAAAAATGTGAAAGTCAGAGGGATACAGATATAAGAGTTACACTATTTATGTATGCAAGGTTTTTATGTATATAATATGTCAATTATAAAGTAAATGACACAAACATTGGCCCTTATCCTGAAGTTATTAACTGAAAAGTTATTATTTGTCTACTGTAGCATCAGGTTCTGGTAGTCAGCAGCACTGGCAATTAAAGAATTCATACACATAGATGTTGCTCAAAATTCAAACTAATCTAAGATATAAGCTCCATACCAAGTCTGATGAAAAGCATTCTGGAAAAACAGCATCAACAATGCAAATAAGAAATTAGTATAAGAAATGGAAGACAATAAACAATGAATAAGAGCAATACCACAAAGCTCAATGTAGCTTTAAATCACAAAACAGCAACAAATGCAACATACCTGAACAAAGCTGACTACATCAACAGAGCTGCCTGTCTGGGGTGGAGCAGCACTCGAGGTATTTACTTCACCTCCTCTATGTCCTGATAAAGTTTGTGTTGTCTCTATCTGTTGCCCTCTCTCTGAACTTGATACATCTAAAGCACCTTCATTTCCTGTCAATTTCTGCTGATCCACCTGAAAATGGAAAGAAAACAATTTACAATTCAGGAAATATATAGCTTAAACAAAGATTAGCAGAATTAATTGGTTTTTTAAAATTATAGTTTATCAGTAGAAAATAAGGAATCTTTAACATACCTGTCAACTTGTACATGAATCCTATAATTTGTATGCTGAGGGTGGTTGGTTTGCAGTGTTTAAGGGCCATACAACCATTTTCAGGGATTTCTTTTATATTTCAAAATAAATCTTATTTCAGATCACAATCTGATGCAGATTAATTTACTCCATGAGATACAATGTGATTGCTTGAAACCACCAATCGGATTAGCTGCAATATTGATGCAACTTTCAAATGATGATCTGCTAGTTTAATTTCTTTATTCAAGCAAATACCTTTGTACCAAGTACCCTGACAAGTATCTTATTTTTCTTTTGATACATGTAGTGTGTATTACCAGCAAATATAGATGCAATTGTTAAATCCGTCTTTATGTGCAGAATAAATTATTAAAATCTGCCTTCACTTTTGAGTCAATCAAATGAGTCATTCAACATTGATCTGTGTGTTATGACATTGTTACCGCTAGCTCATATTTCGTGAGCTACAATAAAAAATTTAATATGATTTTTTACATTCACATACTATGTATGTTCTGATACTTTAAAGATTTTTTAAAGAACAATAAACTATTTCACGTAAACTATTTAAAGTGTTGAAAGCTAAGAGAATTAGCATGGCTGACTCATTTATTGTGATGCTTACAACTTGAACTTATATAATACATTTAAGCAATAAGCACCATGATAAATAAGTATAATACAATACTCAACTGATATTGTGGGCTGAGGTTTTATTTGCAAGTTTTCTTGCTCAGTACAACTTACCTGTATCTGCAGCTGACAACTTCACAGATACTGCCACAGAAATGTTACCGCATAGTGACATTGCAAAAAAGTATCGATCAGAGCGAACAAAGTAACAATCATCATTAACATCTGCCTGGTCCTAGCCATAACAGAACCAGTCATACAGTTGTGCAAAGAAATGGTGTTCTCACTGATGGTTGACAAACCCAATGACAAGAAAACAGACAAACAGTTATTTATTATGGAGAGAGTCTTTGAGTATGGTGTGCTACCAAAAACAAAATTGCTTGACATGCCCGAGTCCAGTAGCGGTCATCTTTAATGATATTGATATTGTTTAGAGCAATCTAAACAGCATTAGAAGCAACTGCACTGGCTTTGCAATTTGACAATTGTAATACCATGGAGGAGAAAACAAACTCTGTGCTCTTAAGGGTGAAACAGAAGATATCGTCAGTAATGGAGGAATTTGTAGCAAATCTGAGTGCACAAGACTGCATGAAACAACTGATGGTGCCAGTAGATGACTTTAACACCCTGAAACACTGCCAGACCTACTGTTTATTACTTCAAAGGTAGTGGACAGGCTTTTAAACCAATATTCGACAATTGCTTTCTATTCTGAAAACCATGAAGATGTCGAAAAATCATGAAGAATATAAAATAATGTTTGCAAGCAATTTAGAGCACCTGTGATCCTAATGACATTGTGTTTCCTTCAGTTCATATTTCAAGTTTAATACCATTTTGGACTGACGAATCACAGATTAACCTGCATGATTAATAGCATGTTCTCTAGAAAGTGTGCATATATAAAACAAGATACATAAGTTTAAAATAATTCCAAAATTTTGTCACCAAAATATTGTTAATGATATTCCCTAAATTTCACTGATATCTACTAAAATCAATTTACAGAAGTAAGTTCATCAAATTAATCAGATTTATTTGTGTTTGGATTGAAATGTATAACAAATTAGTACAATGCTATTCTACTTCGCTGCAACCTCACTGAATATTCTAAAATTAAATAATAATTGTTTTGCTTGTGTTATACAAACAGTAAGTATAGGATCCTTTTCAGTAAAATTTACACATTTAAATTCCTATGCCACTGTGAATTCTGAAGATGTAACACATAACTGAATTAATTGTAAATGTCATCATAACACAGAGCTATTTTAATAATTTGCACCCTGCTAAATCTGCTGCATGTTTAAGGACACCTGTATTGGAATAGATCTAGTAGGGACATTATTGATTATTAATGAGGTTCCATTTAAGTGAAAGGGGTTTTGTTTGTTGAAATGCCAGTGGCTGAAATATAGCTGAAACAGCAACCGTATTTGTTGAAATATTGCAGAAATCAGTACAATAATAGAGTGGAAGTAAATGTAAACTTTTTCAATACCTTGAAGGGGGCATTTGTTAATAATGGAAGTTAGATAAAACTGAATTCTGATTGGACAAGTTAATCATCCAGGGTGTGCTTCCCAGGTGAAGTCTTGTGTTATTAAATATCTACACTGCAAAAGTAGTTAGTCTAAGTTTGTGCAAGGCAAACTTTCTTGACTCTTTTGGTAGACCCTCATTAAAGTTGTCCAAAGGACACATGGGCGTCTTTGAGAGTCATGTAGCCAAGAATGTAAAAGAGATGGCTCTGCTAAAGTGGAACTAATCTTGAACAACACGGCACAATGTCTTAATTTCATACATCATTTTTCTTCGACATGAGTCTTAATTGCTTCAATTTATTCATCTTAAATGATATATGAATCTTGTATGCTAAGAATATTACTAGGTTTGTGTAATGCTTTATGCCAAATGACTAATTAGTTTGCAATAGTGTAATTAATCTAATAAGTCAATTTTGTTTTATCTATTTGTTAGCTAAGATGTGAATCCTTTTAACTGATGAATCGGTTGTGTCAATATTTAGGACTATACAGCTATTTATTGTCAGCCATATGTGTGTATGTATCCAAATATTAGTCAAGTAAGTGATTAAAAGTTCGCAGGGAGCCTCATGATCATTAAGTGAAAGCAGACTATGCTATTGATAAAGTAGCAATGGTAACTAGTTCTGTTGGAGAAATGCATTAATTATCCTTTACTATGTTTATTGTCAATGGAAAGAGATTGGCTCGATTTTGTACAGAATTGGATATAAGGTTAGGCCCCACAGCCAATTAGCAGTGATATGTCTGTTTTTAAATTTGACAGTATTCTGAATGTGTCACCACTAAAGGATAGCTTTGGAGAACCAAACAAATGCCCTTTTTGTATTGCATGATCGAGACAAATTTTTTTCTTCCATTTGCCCAGTACGTTTTCATAACAATCGGTGCCTCAAAGGTAATGTTTCCTTTGAAATTTCAGCAAAATATTTTATCTGGATGCATTTTTAGAAATGAAGTGGCTGTCATTTGGTCAATTGTAGTTACAGTTCCTCCTGCCTACTGAATAGACTACAAATTTTTTTTTAAAAAATGGGTTTTTTTTATATAAATTTGTGGTAGCAAAGTGATGCTGCCTTGCACTCGTGCATCAGAAATTTAACAAAGGGTCAACGTATGATAGACACATGTGCTCTGGTCTGATGACAAGGATTATTACAAAAATGTGGGTGTTCTAAAGGATTTAATTCTGAATGGAAAGAGGAATTCTACCTACCATCCACATACAAATATCAGTCTAAGTAAATATATTAATTACTAGCGAGTGGCCAAAAATCCGACAAATACAGATTACGATACAATGCTTCGTTCAGTTGATCTCCGCTAACAAAAATGTCAACAACAAAAAAAAGCAGATATCTAAAAACATACAGTACTCATGCTGGATGTCAGCACAAGCGGATTATGATGTAACAATGCACTGTTAAGATGGTTTGTCAGTCTAATAGACAAAGAAATTGTTTATATAACAACAGATAAATTTCAGTGCATTTTATATCAAGTTTGCGGTTACCTTTCATGGGGCCTCTGAATTTCTCCACTCCAAACCAATGGTTGTATATACAAGTTTAAACAGCCAACAATGTCGCCAATAAGAAAAAGTCACCAGATGGTATATTTTGCCGTCAATAAGGAAAATAAAATTGCAGTTTGCGACATTAGCGACATGTCGGTTATTGTTTGTGCAACAACTGTATACAGAATTAAGTGACGACAATCACAAAGACATCTTATTGGCTTTACTCGTGGATCAGTAACAAGTAACATTTCCGATAATGCTTATTTTGGCATAATACTTCACGAACCTGGTGAAATTGTTAAATTTCAGAAGATACCCCACGATAGTATTTTATTCGAATTCATACTAGAACTCATCCCCAAAATGATTATAAACGTTTCACACACTATTTCTCATACTTAGAAAAAGAAAAATACACATACATGTAATCAAAATTGCAGGGACCATGCCACGATCGTATTAAATTCGAATTAATACGCGATCTTCTCCCATAATGATAATAAACTTTAAACCCAAAAATATTTTTTCATGTGCGAATGAATAGACAAAGTTTCGGGAGCCACGCCAAGACCGCATTATATCTGAATTCGTGTTATAGTGGGGTTGCAGTTGACCCATTAAAATTATCATTATTGTCACAGGGAACATGGACACCTGTTCTTTTTTCATAAATATTTATTTCCTTTCACAGCCTTAGTGTTAAGCATAGGTATAATTTTGCATGAATGAGTAACAAGCATGGATAGTATGAAAAGCATGTGAACCACAAGAAAGCTCTACCATGTTTCAAAATATTACTCTTTGTCATGGGAAAACTGTTTTGTGGAATTGTTTTTTGTTTCTGAACTACATGCATCTGCTGATCCAACGAGTTTTGTGTGATTGAAAATTGCAGAAATTTTACAGGTGTAATATTTGACTAATTAAGACAAGATACAACAATAATGCCTGGGAAAGACAACAACTGTATATATATATATATATATATATATATATATATATATATATATATATATATATATATATATATATATATATATATATAGATATATATATATATATATATATATATATATATATATATTAAGGTAATGTTTGTTTTAACTGAACAATAAACATAGAGTTGCTTCAAGTCAATCTGTCAATTATTGCTTCCAATAACTGCTACTTGTTTTAGTGAATCTTGCTGAATGGTGTTTTATATCACGGTATAAAGTAAAAGACATATTCAAGGAATTCATGCATAGTTATCTATAAAGTACATAATGTTTATTAATGTGGACAAATTATTTTCTATGTTAAAATAGAGTGAATTTGCCAATCAAATACGTCTCAAACATTAACATTCCAATCCTTACTTTGGGATGAGCTGTTCAGAGTTTAACCACTAGATTTAGGTGGTGATTATTTTTATACTCTAATAACATCCCTATATACACAGGATCTTCCATAACTGTAGCAAAGTGCAATTCTGATTCTATCTTTTACAATAAGAAACAACCTTTATGCACATTTAACACACATTTAGCATTTATGCAATATATAGTGAACAACACGTCTGCAAACTTACAACAACTTCTTCAAATGTGAGACGAGGTAAAACATCTTGGGCCCCTTCAAGTTCATTCATGGTTTTCCTCTGAAATTATGAAAGACAAGCATGTTAGCCTTTTTCATGGAACTCTAGTTATTTAAATTGCTAATACAGTATCGACAGTGTTGAAATTAATTTCACATCAGATTGCTGATGCCACTCTCCTTTAGTTAATTTAAACAAATAATCATTATAATATCACTAAAACAATATTTGATGGTGCATATATTATAGGTGGAAAACAGCGAAACCGACTGAACCATAAATATAGAGTTGCTTTAAGTCAATCTGTCAATTTTGCTTCCGATAGTTGCTACATGTTTAAATCTTGCTGAACAGTGTTTTATATCATGGTATGAAGTGAAAAACATATTCAAGGAATTCATGCATAGTTATCTATAAAGTACATTATGTTCATTACTATTTTAACTTAAATTTTATTTCTATGTTAAAATGAATTTGTCATTTTAAGTACAGCTCTCTCCATTGTTATACTGACAATTAGGGATCAAATACTGCTAACCACATTATATTAATCAGTGATGTTGAGAAACTGATTAAAAAAATTATAAAGGTCTACTCATATGTGGGGGGTGGGTGGAGCAAGACAATTCTATGGTAATACTGTTTATGTAACTTAGATATGTTTTTCTTTTTTTACAGCATGATATTTATACAGACCTCATTTAATAAATATACTTGACAATTATAATTTCAATCTGCAGCTGCATGTAGTTTAAAGTAAATTAAAATGACAAAAGAAATATCACTTGCCACACAAATAATTACATTTGGGTTGATCCAATGCATCCGGACATTAAAAGCTTTCTTTTTTAAGTAAGAGGCTCTCAGAGCTCACAATCATATATTTACTACTTTACACCAATTTTGCACTTCAAGAAATGAACATCTACCTGTAACACGTGTATTGTGTAATGCTGTTGTTTTTGTCTATAAAATATCTTGTTTTCAGTTAAAAATATCAGTTACATATGACACAGCACATAATGTGTATCATGCTCTTAGCAGTTCCAAAAGATAGAAAAACAGAAAAGTAACAACAACAAAAAAAAACAATCTTACAAAGATGAAGATAAATCATTTAAAAACCAAATCTCCAAAACAAGCACATTTCTTCACAAAATCTACAACGCAAATAGAAAAAGCACTGTTCACTCACATGATGTGTATTCCCTACTCTCAATATTTCATCATTTTATTTTTTTTGAGACCTAATCATTCTTGGTTGGTTTTTTTTTGAATAAGCAAAGCCAATGATATTTGTCAATAGCATTATTTTCATGGGCTCAATCTCCTGGCTTTCTAGACAACAACTCAACAACATAAAGCAGTGATACAATACACAATGTTGTCATGAACTTAATGATGGTTGTTGAAACCAGTTGGAATAACTATCCCTCAGCAGTTAAGCATCTTGAAAATAAAAGTCATTTTTAAATAAAAATGAATAACTTGGTTAGAAAAAGCATTTTGTTGACAATTATTCCCAATGTGATTTTAAAATGAATATTCAGTCATTAATCAGACTAGTCTGCCCTTACACATTGCTTTTTTGCTTTATGTCCAGCAAGGCTGGGCTGATTTCACATTGTTATGGAAGTACCTCGAAAACTTGTGTTCTTGCCTATAGCTCGATTTTTGTTTTTTGGTCCCTGTTGTGCATGAGGTATCGAGGGAGCGTTGTAATTGTTTCATCAAGACTGTCATATTCACATATTCTTTCAATTTCATTAGGTTTCTCATATTGATATACAGTACTCGTAAATGTCGTGTGTAAGAAAACAGATTTTCTTCTACTATTTTGTCAAATAAATGATGTGAAAATCTTTATAAACTTTTGATCAACATATAACTCAGTTGCTTTATATTCATTGATGGAGATCCATTGATATTTTGTTGTTGCTTAGTGTGAAGGTATATATCTGAGTTGTAGATTGCAAAGAGATGGTTTGGTTTGATTGGAAGTGAGTGAATGAGTAATAAGAACAATTAGTAAGGAATAATTTTTAAATCTGAATACATCTCATTCATTGACCTTGGCATTGTTGGTAGAGTGCCTCTGCAAATAAATGTTCCTGTGAACTGTCACATTTAGTTTTGTTCTATCAGAATGATTGGTAACCCTTGCCAATAAAATATGTCCCAAACATTAACATTCCAATCCTTACTTTGGGATGAGCTGTTCAGAGTTTTACTCCCTAGATTTCGTTGGTAATTATTTTTATACTCAAATAACATCCCTATATACACAGGAACTTCCATAACTGTAGAGCAAAGTGCAATTCTGATTGTATCTTTTACAATAAGAAACAACCTTAGTCAGAAGTGCTGAAATATATAAAAATTAGCTGCATCTTTGTAATACCATCTTTATCTTTTGCTGTCCATATGCAAGCATTCTCATGCTAATACAATAATTGCTACAGGAATAATTGCTTCACAATACTCATTTTCATTACATCTGATACTTGTGATGTATGCATCCCCAATGTTATGTGGAAATTAGACACATTTCCAAAGATGAGATGAAACAATTTGTGAGGAACGTTTCTGCCTATAATATTCTGGTGACAATTGCCGCTTTTCAGTTGGTAAGCATTGCAGAATTTTATTTTCGTCAGTTGAATTCGGTATTGGTTTAGCGCCAATATTGATTACCTTAGATGCGCAGAATAACCTGACAACAGTGTCACTCTTGTTTAGTCTTTCAGGGTCAGACTGAATTTTGTCAATCCAAGGAATGGTCTTATTCCAAACACTAAGCCAAGCATCGCACATTTTATTACACTTAGCTACTATTCCATGCAAACTCTCAGTTCTAGAAACTGCAGCACTCTTCTGAATCTCATTAATATCTTTGCCTGTTTGCCTTTTAACCTTAAAATACTTATCCAAATTTTAAAACAATGTCGCATGCACTAACTATTTTGCTACAATCATAAATGAACACAATAAAGGAAGCTAAAGTTCTTTTGAGCTCTTATAATAACTATGGTTACATCTCTGGATCTTTCTGTCTCTGAATTCAGTCATTGTAAATTTCAGCACATTTTCCCACACAAGCTTCTAGTCGAAATCTTTGAACTTGCCACCAAGTTATTGCAACATGTTCTTTTGGTGTACTCTTATAAGTAGTGCAGGCACATCTGGGGGTATTTTAACTATGGTACTGAATTCTGTTCTTGTAAATATCAGTACAGCTAAAATGATAAAGTAATCAACACATTCTCACTCAGTAGGTTGTTGAAGTATGACTGGCAAATATTTGAATTTGCCACCCATATATTACCCTGCGTATGGAGGGCTCCTGCATGGGGGATTTTCTGCGTCCCATATAAAATATTTGCGTCAAAATACATGTAATTAAGTGTTTCCGAGACCTATGTTGTGGTATTAAACCAACGTTACAATAATCATGATATAACTTTATTATATTAATATAGTGCGATACTGATGTAAATTTTGAAAAGAAGTAGCAAACGAACCCAATTATTATTATAAATTAATATTAGCCACATTGCACTACTTATAATAGTTTCTGATTGACAATGACCTATGAATTCCATACCTATACCTCTGGTAATCAGCTTCAGTAATATTTCTATTTCATTTCCTGAGCAGTTGCAGCATGGGTAATTGAAAGTTACATATTTCTGTGAATCTTCATACTTTTGAAGCTATAACTTTTCTTTGTAAACAAAAAAAGCACCTTGCTGACATTGATGATTAATTGACATTAACCTTAAGCTATGAGCATTTCAGGCATGGCTGAGTACAACTGGGTGCAAATTTCAAAAGCACAGTTCACCATATTGACTCATTTTTCAACAAGAAAGAGTAGAAGGGATCGGAAAATTGATGAGGCAATTGCTGTGTGCTCACTACATGAAGCTCAAGTTAAGTTTTCTGGTAGAACTACTAATCTAGGATACCACATGAACAAGTACCATCCTGGGAAATGTGGTAATTACAAGATGACAGAAAATGGATCATCGATCCCTGCTAATGCAAGTTCGTCATATGAAGATACTTCTGACCTTTCTAAAGCTAAAATGTCACAGTCAATCCAGAAAACCTTACCAAGGCTAATTGGTATGAAATACCCCTCGCATTCTTCTCGTGCTTTACATGTAACTGACAAGGTGTGCAGATTTATAATATAGGACATGTGTCCATACCGAACAGTGGATTCCCCAGAGTTGAGATACCTTTTACATACACTTGACCCCTGATATAATGTTCCAGGTGGAAAGCAGTTTGTAGAGGTGAGCATTCCTCAAATATGTGCTCAAGTCAAGGCACTGGTAACAGAATAATATCAAAATGCCAAGAAGGTTGCATTGACAACAGATAGTTAAACGTCGAGGTAAACTAAATCATATCTGACTGTCATTTTTAACTCACATTGATAAATAATGGAAGCTGATCAACTATGTTCTTCAAACTTGGCCCATGCAATGCATCAAACGTGGACAAGGCTAGGACTCTTTTAGGACACAACTTTCACATCAAGTGTTATGCAGATACAATTAATTTAGATGCACAAAAGTGTCTCAAGATCAGAGGTATTGAATTTCTCCTCAGCAGGATTCATCAGTTGGGTTCTTCCACCGAAGTACAACTGCAGCAGTTAAACTGAGAAGCCATGCTGAATTGCTTGGTCTACCAGATCGCAAGCTTATAGATGATGTGCCCATTAGATGGAACAGTACTTGTGACATGATTTCAAAGTTTCTTGAAATGCGGTGTGCAGTAATTGCTATTTTGCGATCCAAAGATCTTGCTAACATAAAAGAGAAGATCTGAACACATTGTCAGATGATGACATTTGTCTGGCAGATGAGGTAATGGTTTATCCAAAACCTCTTAAAGTGGTGACAACCACTCTTTGTACTGAGTCAATTCCATCCATTTTTATTTTGCCTCTTCATCGCACACTAAATGATAGCATTTTCCAACATAGCAATGATGACTCTCTAGTAATAGTTCAGATGAAAAAGACTGTGGTTGATGATCTTCAGAATAGATACACTCATCAAGAAGAAACTCACTATTGCTGCTGCCATAGATCCATGTTTTAAAGTCTTACCTTTCCTCAGTGATGCATGAAGAAAAAAATCTTTACCAAAATCGTATAGAATTTAGAAATCATTGTTAGAGTGAAGGCTAAACATGACACTGATCGCTCACATGTGGGTGCTAGAGGGCAGTCAGAACTGCTACCTTTACCACAGCTAACCGAGCAGTTATGTGTGTCTGCCAATTCTGCTGCCAAGAATGCTCAACCAGTTTGCAAGAAGCTCAAGTCAGACATTGGTCAGAGTAATATTATCAATAAAGGTACCTGTTGTTCTGGCGTACAAGAACTTCCTGGTGATGTCTACATAACTGGTGTTGAGACTTCAAACACACAAATGGAAGAACTAGAAGAAGAGCTTAAGAACTATAGTTTTTCCAGTGATTCCCTTGGATTCAAATCCTCCTCAATGGTGGATAATTCATGAGCAGAGATTTCCTATATTAGCTTGTTAAATCCTTATTGTGCATCCCAGCAACAAGTGTCCCTTCTGAGAGGGTGTTCTCTACTGCTGGATATATAGTAAATGCACAACGTTCAACCCTAAAACCAAATCATGTTGATGCTTTTATCTTCTTATAAAAAATATGAAGTTCCATCTTGTGATATTCAAGGCAGTTCAGTTTGAACTACACAGAGTGAAGTGACAACAAAGAGACCAATCTGAAGTTTTATGCATTTCATGTTTATAAAAACAAAACAAAAAATGAACTGTCCAGACAATAGTCTTAAATTGTAATTATTTGTGTGTTAGATTGCAACTACAGTACTGCATTTTTTCATTTTCTCTACTATATTTTAATTAAGTAATTAAATAATTTAAAGTATTTTTTTGCAGCTTGCATTCATTTTATTTTAATAAATTAACAGTAATCTGTAATTCTTTCTTAAATCAAAATATTGCAATATTTTGTTTAATATTGTGATATATCACAATGATTTTTAATTCAATACCAACCCCTACACGCTATGTGTCTGTTTTGTTGTCAGATTAACATATTTTTGTGGTCAAATTAAAACCGGTGTGATTATATTAATGTCACTCTAGGAACATTGACAATACATGGTTCACTGTGACCTTTAGCAACATCCCAACCAAAATAACGAAGAGTGTTTGCTTTGAAACTGCAAATGATACAAGCTCATGATAAAACCAGATATCATCTTAGAATTTTCGCAGGTTGAATACCTTATAAATTTGAATTATGCTCTTTGTTTTCAAGTTGGCAGTCCTTTTCATTGATCTGCATATTTAATACATGTACTTGTTCAGTGCCAAGTAGAGTTCTACATTTTCCAGTGAATCTTTGACCTTAATTCCTTTGACTTGCAATGACAGCTCCTGGACCATCTGTTTTCCCATATAACAACATGCACGCAAACCCCTGACAAGGAAAAGGCGTACTCCAAGTGGTCAAAAAGTGGAATCAAAGCAGAAAAAGTGTAGTCCACATATAACATGCTAAAATTTCAACAAACAATGATTTATTTGCCCCTCTCATCTTTTAACATCCTTTACTTTTCAAGTTTTTATATGTAGCACTTTTAGCTTTATACACATCGACAAGAAACCATCTTATGACTGCGCCAAATGATAAAATTCTTTCCACACGGCCAGAAATAGATGTCATGTAATGCTGCACTCTTGTCTTAATATTTAGAGGATTCTGTTATTTTTTTGTTTCAGTATTTTTTGGGTTTCCTTTTTCTAATTAATCTGGGAAATTTTTGAAAGGAGATATTTCTGCTTACATAAATGCATAGACTAAAATAAAATATACTTTTTTGCGCCAAATTATCTTTAGACTGGTTCTGCAGCTAACTGGGTTAGCAATAAATAGAACATGATACTTTTAGGAAAGTCCACGGTCAAATGTACTCTTATAGGGAGCGACTAATCACCCCAAGACTCTCCCTAAATACTCTCACCTAACTAGGATACATTTATACAGTGTTTAAAAAAAAAATTTAATAAGTATAAATCTGCATCATATAAAAATCGAATAACATCATTAGAGTTTTTCCTTTGTCACTCATGGCCAATGGAAAAACCCCAAGACTCTCCAAGACTACCCCAAGCCACCTCAAAACTCTCCCTAAACACTCTCACCTAACCAGTTTACATTTATACAATTAAAAAATTAAAATAATATCAGTAACAAATTTTTGTTTAAAAAAAATAGGGATAAATGATAATAAAATGAGCATTCAATTACTTTGCAGAGCAATTATTATTCATTTATGTAACAGAACAATCATATTCAGTACTTATATGCACAAACGATAACTCTTCGCCACTGTGGTGGACTAGACTTAAAACATTTCTTGGATTTGTAATTTTCAATTTTGGGGGTAATTAAGATTAAATTAAAATATTTTTCGGCCAAGTGATAGAGAATTTCAAATGTAAAACATTATTTTAGGTGTCTTGTGATGTTTTATAGAGTTTTTGGGTGTCCTGACGTCTTTCCTTTGGAGACGACAGACAAGGGTAAAAATTCTACTGATTTTAAACGATAATTATGCAATACATAAGTATAATTTTTACTTTTTTACTTTTTATTTGACTTTCTTTAATTGTATAAATGTATAATGGGTAGGTGAGATTGTTTCGGGACAGTCTTGGGGTGTCTTGGTGTGTTTAGTCTGACCATACTCTTATATTGTAGCTACGTAAAAGCCGTCTTTTCTAAAATATGGTCTGTAGGATTAATGGAATGTTAATAACAACAAGAAAACAGTTGAATTTTTGGGGAGGTGGATATACCGAAAAAGCGTAATCCATATAAGTTTAATCGTAATGCGTAATTTAGTGAAAAAAGCATAATGATAATGCCAAAAGCATAATGGTTGGCATGTATGTAACAACCCTTTGATTCAGCCACAACGCAAATCTGATACTTGCTCACTGCCAATTAACAGAGGGTATTTATTTGAACTCATTTCATCTTGTCGCACAATTAATACAAGTTTAGTTGCAGTCTTTAATACATTTTGCAGATTGTACGATCAAAGTATCACAGAGACCAAGCTCAGTCTACATACAAACACCTGCATATAATAATAGATCGGACAATATCTACAATTACTAGACTATGATGGAGGATTTGAGAACTTTATCAGACAATGAGGATGAATTCTTGGACTTTATGCAAGATTACACAGATAGTGACATTTACAGGATACTGTGAATCACTAAAATGTCGACTTAATATCCAGACATTTTAGCAGCAGTACAGGAACACATTGTAAATATGAAAACAGAAATTGTAAGTACTCTTAAAGAAGAGTCACAAAAAGACCATCAGTGAAATAATCCGGCTTATGAAAAGAAAAGAAAATACACAGACAGAAAATAATAATTCCAAACCAGTCCTTCTAGCTATGATGGAAAAACTCTCTAGCACTACAATGTCACAAACAGTAGTAAATGGTCTTCATATCTCAGGCATAACATCTTTCGATTTCATAATACACTGGAGGTTCTACCAGAAGAAAAGATCAAAGAATATGACAAATTCAAAAAAAAAGATCATAATTAGAGACTCCATTATTAAATATGTAAAGGAAAGAGGTCTGAAACCTTAGGTTCAAGTTAAGTGTTAACCTGGGGCAGAAACTGGTCATAGTTATTTGATGCCATGAGAAAAACTCACCACGCGCAATATGACATCAGTGTTGGTGGCAATGATGTAAGTAACACTGTTCATACTGACAAGAAGGAAACCAATCTTTACAACATCCTAAACAACATATACCTGCATAATCCTAACTTATCATTCACTAATCACTTTATGCAGTTTCATGCCCAATAATTGACACAAGACATTTGCGAGTTGAATGCTCCATGTTAGGAGTGGAATCACAAAATGATAGACATTGAACATGGATTCATGATCAGGTCTGGATTAGTTCTGGAACACTTAACGGCAAAAGATAAAATTCAACTAAATAAAAAGGGGTTATCCCTCTTTCTCCATGCAGTAAATGAAATGTTCAAAATACTAAAGGACAGCTATGATGCCTCTAAAAGGCACAGAAACATACATCACAAACATAATTGGGACCATGCAAACTGTTCTAACCATTATCACATATCAAGGAGATGTTTCCAGTGCTTAGAATGAGGACGTAATGTGCAATCATACAGAAACACAAGTAAAATAAAGTGTCATGACTGTCTACAATATGAGCATAAGGGAAAACGCTGCAAAATGTTCCACTCAGATGTGCAGTATTAGGAAAATGGCAATGAAGATGGGGCCAACTTAAGTTTAACAACCAAACATATTTTTCCAGAAACTTCAAAACATTTTATAAGAGCAACTAAGTGTAATTCTTCCTCTGAGGACAGAAAACAAACTACAAATGCCCCACTGAGTGATGATGTCCATGGAATTACCTCAAGTGCAATCCAATTAAGTGCCTCCGTCAATGAAGGTGACCATAGTGTATGTATTAACTGCTACTGACATAACTGTTGAATGTGTTAACATTTCAAGAGTCATTGAAAAAATCTTCTGAAGGAACGGCTGATAGTCATGATTTAGGAAAATATAAAATAGAAAACTTTGAGTAATATCATGGTTCTTATATTGATAGTGAAAATATCATTCATCTCACAACCATCAAAACTGAAAATTCTTTCAAAATCAGTGGCTTAAGCAAAAGGGTCTTAAAATTTGCCATCTGAAGATCCATTATCTTTTTCCAAAACTAGATGAAATCAAATACTTCTTGCAGGAAATAATTCAGTAATTTAAAATTTGCCTTCAGTGAAACCTTTTTTACATGAACTTTTTCATGATAATGGCTAGAAATGCCTGAAAACCATTTGTATTGGGCTGTGTATACAGACCACCAAATACCATCCATAATTGGCATACTATATTTCAAAATAAGCTTGAAACTCTGTATATAAAAAACAAAGTCTGTTTAGTGGGTGACTTCAATTACAATTTGCTTTATGAAACCAGTTTAGTGAGTGACTTAATAGCAATTGCTTTATGAAACCAATCAAAGCTGGATTAAACAATGAATTCCCTGATTTATTAACAGCTAGTTCATGTACCCACTTGGATAACAGAGGTATCTGAAACACTAATTGATAACATCTAAAATAACAATACTAACAATATTATAGAAGCCACAGTAGCCCATTAACAATATTATAGAAGCCACAGTAGCCCAATAACAATATTATAGAAGCCACAGTAGCCCAATAACAATATTATAGAAGCCACAGTAGCCCAATGACAATATTATAGAAACCACAGTAGCCCAATGACAATATTATAGAAGCCACAGTAGCCCAATGACAATATTATAGAAACCACAGTAACCCAATGTTTCATAAGTGATCATTATCCTACATGTTGTACACAAAAATTAAGTAAAAAAAGTAAACCTTATCATCACATATTTATCAGGTACTGATTCATGAATATATTTAATTCACAAATATTCCTTAAAGAACTGAAAGACATCCTTTGGTCAGTAATTGAATGTTCTGATGACCCAACAGATGCTCTTGGCATCAAGATAGGTATATTTATTGATGCCCTGAGCACTCATAATCCTTTTAATTTCAAGAGAGTCAAGCAACAAAATCAGCCAAACTGGATTACAGGTGATATACTGAATGCTATGAAGGCAATTTTGAGTTTAGATGTCGAGGAGAGTGGACGTGTTTTTGTGCGCTCTCAAGGAAATACACTGGATTCATGAGATTTATGTGATTTCAATTCAAGAATAACTTGGATTTATTCGTTTTCATACAGGTATAACCTGTGAGTAGTGCTGGGAAGTACTCACAGGGGACCCCACAGAGTGTTTATCTTTACTACTTTTTTCATTTAGTTTAGCATACTTTGAATTTTTTTGTTGTAACTTTTCTTTTTGCATTGCTTTTTCATTTTTCTTGTAGTTAAAATTGTAAAAATTGTAAGATCTGCACCCGCTAGGACAAATTTGACAATTACTGACAAATTACGGGCAAAATGGAAGCCACGAGATGGAAAATCTTGGACTTTTTCAACACGTGTGTCGAAGGAACACCAGGAAACCAGAAACTGGTAATATACCGTAGAGAGGTATCCAGACCCTTGACATCGGAGAGATAGAAAAATTACCTCGCCAAACAGAGGTATTGATGCCTATGAAGGTCCTAGGAATTAATCTTGACGAGATTGACAGACTTCAGTATGGGGGAAGAAACAAGTATACGCTTTACCCCAAACAACAAAAAAAAACCTTCTGTATCAGGCAGAATTGCAAATTCAAGGACACAGAGTTCAAATAAGGGACAGGGAACCCATTGTGAAAGATATTGAACCCAAAAATACAGACGTTTTCATTTCGGGTCTACCTTTAGAAGTGAGTTCGACTGTCATAATAGACAAGTTAATATGTGTCTACAAAATCAAGATCGCAGAAGAAAAAAGGCACTCTGCTACGCTTTTGACGGAATATATAATGGGGAAAAGATCATAAAAGTTCCCATCACAGAGGCAAAGAAAATACCATTGCATTTTTACATCATGGGTTTTTTGGTGATGTCATGGTATAAAGGCTGTGAATGTGATAGACCATGCCAACGGTGTAAAGTAATTGGACATGCTCCAAGGAATTGTCAGCTACCAAAATACAACAAGGATCCAAATGCAAATACGTATGCCTCTAAAGTTAAGGGTACAGATCAACCAGAGGAGACTTTAATTCCTGAAGAAAGTATGGGACAAAATCAAACGGAGAGGACTGTTGAAACTAAGAGGGTGGAAGAGGATGACGATTTTCAAACACCCAGAAAAACAACAAAGAAATTTGTCCTGCAGAAACCTCTGAAAACACTCAACAAATATGGAATTTTACCAATTGAAGAAGTAGAAGAAGTAGAAGAAGAAATGGATGACATTATCTGCAACACATTAAACGAGACGGACATCAGCGGTATGCACTTCAACTCCCATCCCAGCCCAAAGTAAACGCAAAAGTAAAACGCTTTTAGGCTCCTCATCAAGTGAGTATACAGAGCTACCTGACGTCGCTGACATAAAGAAGACATTAGTCCAGATAAGGAAGGCGTCCAAACAGCAAAAAAGGGAAAATAAGGGAAAAAAAGAAAAGGGAAAACAAGGAGCCAAATTTGTCTGACAGCTCCAGTTATGATGAACAAAAAACAACGGATGAACAAACTATTATGGGAGGAACAAAGAGACCGATACAAGACACGAAAACGACTACGGACATAAGGGATAGGACAGATAGGGAACTGACAGATGGGGAGGGGGGGGGCAATGCCCCACACCTATATTAATTAAATTTTTAGAATATATATATATATATATATATATATATATATATATATATATATATATATATATATATAATATAACTTCAAGTTTATTTCAAATTTTAAATAATTTAGTACAATTAGCCACCTGGAATACCAAAAATGGAAGAACTAAACTTCCATATCACATCAATTAACACTAATGGTTTAGATAAGGACAAAACTGCACAACTAATAAAATTAAAAAAGTTTGACATCATACTAATTCAAGAAACACACAACAGACTTTCACAGACATTGAAGCAGAAATTGAATCAAAAATGGATGCGATAGTTGTCATAAATGATAGTAACTATAACGACACTAAAGCGGGTGTAGCTACTATGATAAGTAATATAATTAGGCAAAATTGGGAAATTTTACAAGATATTAGTTTCAAAGGGAGAGTTATTCATTTAAAACTTAATAAACTTCACATTATGAATATATATTGTCCAGCGACCAGGGAAAGTCACAAAGACTTCCTAATAAACTTAAATAACTACTTAAATAATTTCCCTGCAGAACACCTGATTATGGGGGGTGATTTTAACTGGGCGGGAGAAAATGTAGATCGGACTGGAAAATTAACAACCACTGATCTAGCACTAAAGGAAAATATGGGTAAACTAATAAAAAGAAATAAATTAACAGATGTGTATAGACGTTTGAATTTACTAAAAACGGAATACACACATGAATATACACGACAAGGTATAAATGGAGCAAGTAGAATAGGTAAATTTTATGTAACTGATTTCGGACATAAAACACAAAAAAGCTCAAATTTTAGATTTCAAAATATTTGATCATAAACAAATAACTCTGGAAATAGTGATTAAAAGTAATAGATGGGGAAAGGGAGAATGGAAATTAAATAACTCCATTCTAAATAATGAACAACTTATTAGAGAAATAAAAGAAAATCTAATACTTACATATGAAAATGGACAAAATATAGCTGATATAATAAATGATTGGGAAAAATTCAATAAAAAGGTTAAAAAATTAGCAATATATCGCTCAACTAAACGTAAACAAATTCAAAACATGGAGATACTAGAATTTAAAAGAAAACTAAATGAAGATACTACATCTATAAGGGATAAGGAGAGCTATTCCAAACAATTAGAAAAGCTAGAAGACTGGGAGACAATGGGAACAGAAACAAGGGTGGGAAAATTTCACCATTTATACAAACAGGCTAAGGATTTATTTAAAAGAAAGGAAAAAAGGAAAGAGGGGAGAAGTCACTAGACACTCTTATGATAATTGGGGTGGAAGTGACAACTAAAACAGAAATTATGAAAGAAGTACAAAATGCTTATACAACACTATATACATCTCAAAACAGACAACAACATAATACAACAATACTTAAATTCAATACAATGCGAAAAGATTTCATCAGAACACAAAGATTTGTGTGATGATTTCATTTCTGTGGAGGAACTACAAACCACAATAAAAGAACTTGCAAAAGGTAAATCACCAGGGCGAGATGGCCTCACGGCGGAATTCTATAAGAAATTCCAAAGTGAGGTGGCATCATTTTAGAATCATTATTTAATAACATACTTTTAAAAAATGACAAAATGACAGAATCAATGAGGGAGGGATTGATTACAATTATTTATAAAGGGAAAGGAGACAAAACTGACTTAAAAAACTGGAGGCCCATCTCCCTCCTCAACACTGATTACAAAATACTAAGTAGAATTTTAGCAAATAGGGTAAAACACGGGATAAACAAGATAGTAAACACTAATCAAACATGCGGTGGTAAAGGTAGAAGCATACATAACAATATACTTAATATTAGGTCTATTATAGATTTTATAAATGGATCAAATTCGAAATGTGCTATGGTACTTTTTGACCAGGAAAAAGCTTTTGATAGATTAGAACATAATTATACGCAAAAAGTACTGGAAAAATTTGGATTTGGAAATAATTTCCAAAAATGGACTAGAATAATGTACAATAAAATAACTGCTATTGTACAAGTAAATTGTGCAAAAACAGAGAAATTTGAAATACAAAGATCAGTGAGGCAAGGATGCCCACTATCAATGCTATTATATGTAATAGCAATTGAAATCCTGAGTATAAAAATCAGGAATAATACTAATATTCAAGGAATAAGAATACCAAATCTAAGATGCTACAACATGCTGATGATTGTACAAACTTTATAAATGATCCAAATTCCTTTATACACCTACAAAAGGAATATGAAGCTTTTGGAAAAGCTTCGGGATCACAAATAAATCATGAAAAAAAACCGGAAATTCTAAAAATAGGAAACTGGAGGGGAAACCACCCTGGGTTACCTCCCCACTTGATTAAGAACAGAGTAAAAGCCCTAGGGATTTTCTTTGGGGTAAATGGAGAAAAGGAAAACTGTATAAAAGTTTTTAAAAAAATAATATAATAAATATCTGGGCACTCACGCCGCTTAGTCTAATAGAACATTCACAGGTTGCAAAAACATATGTATTCTAATTTCACATCCTTATTAAACGTTGTGGACATTAAGGTTGGGAAAAATTACTTCAAAGTAATGATAAAAGGAATGGATATACAGCAGTTGGAAAACAAAAATCTACTTGGCATTATGATAGACCATATCTTGTGCTGAAAAATACAAGCTGACAAGGTCACATGTCATGATGTCTGTGAAAACAACCTATTATGTGCTTGCGTTTTGTGTATGTATATTCCTGTATCGTTTACCTTTGTGTATTAAATTTGACTTGTAAAAATTCTAGTTTACTTGTATAAAAAAATATTGTAATATTTATATCATTAGTTTCCTCTTTGCACATCACATGTTTCTGGCTGCATCTATTACTTTTTTGTAACTTCAAGTTCTGTCGGGAATTTTTATTTATATTTTTTATATTTTTACTGTTCTATTTTTAACCAGAGGAAAAAGTGCTAGGGTCAGAAGCTTCAAAGGTGACAGTCAGCTGTCCGGGAACATTTATTTCTTGGGCCTAATATGGCACCTCCGGTCTGCAGATGTTCAGAATCCGGGAAATAATTTTATCTTATAGAACAAAATTTAGATAACTGAACGACCCTACATAATGCTTGTAGCAGGTGCTTAAATACTTACTGTTTTTTAATTTAAAAACACTCAAGTTGTGGAAAGTTCTGGGAAATATTTCTTTCACATTCTTCCATTGGTTGCAGAGCATGCAATTATCCAATCACACCAGTCGATTTATAATGATCTTCTACACACCATAATAATAAATTTGAAAGTAGTTCATTGAAAGAAAACTGGTTTGTGAATATTGTTTGTTAGGATTTTTAATGTAGCTTTAAAAGAATTTCCACATTTTATATCACTACAATGTCTGCAGTGAGGCAGTTTAAAGTGATGTCTAGCACTGGGACATCATGTCGCAGACATGTTGCATGATGTCCCACCTAGTCACATTATCCTGATGCCTGGCTGACCAGTCCTAACACTAACCTGTTAATGCTGAGCGTCAAGAGAGGTAGCTGTTAGTACCATTTTTGTAAGTCTTTGATAAGACTCTGTCGGGGATCGAACCCACGACCTCCCACTTCTGTGGCGGACACTCTAACCACTAGGCTACCGGAGCGGTTCTGGTCTGTGAAAACTTATCTATATGATAACCTATTATTAGAAACATTCATAACCTCCTAAATAGTGTTCAGCCAAGAAAGGCTCTCAAAGATTACAAAGTCAGAGATTTGGTGTCTGCAAGGTTGCCTTGTTTGGGATTACAGAAAGAATTATTGGAGGAATTGGAGGTAATTTCTTTTTTTAATAAAAATAATATTACATTAAATCTGAAAAAGATATGAACATTTACTGGTTCTTTTTTTATAGGACAGCTGTACATAGTCCTATATGTAAGACATCGACACTGATATTTATGATCTGGGTGTTTTGCACTAAAATAAAAATAATGTGCAATGTCTTACATTGCAGGACTAGGCTTTACTTAAATTGGATTTCTTTTGTTTGTCTAATTGAAAAGGAAATATGGTGTCCATGATGCTGATCTTGTGCTCTATTTTACCTGCTGCATACGAATTTGCAAAAATGAAAGCATCACTGTTCTCTTAACCTTATAAAGTATGTCAGGTTACATCATTAAAATGATTATTTTTGTTTTAAAAGGCCAACATGCCAAACCACATTTTGTTTCAGTAATAAACGTGGATACAGTATATGTATTTTTCCCCAAGTAATCAATTCCCATCACTACTAAATGGCATGGAATGTATTGCCTATTATTTGTAAGGTTTGCACTTTGTTTTGTAAATTTAGGGTTGGAACAAGTAAATGTGTGAATCCACAATCACCAAAACCACCAAAAAACTGCCAAGACAATAGCAACAAAATAGACTACTAAGATGGCAAGATCAAAACAAACTAAGACAGTAATGCCAGAAAAGTCCAAGGTAAAATAAAGATGCAGCAATTTCAAACTTTAAAAAAAAAAACTTCAGTCAACAAGCAAAACCAAAAACCAATTTTTTTCTTCAGCAATAACCGTGGATATATGTATTTTTCCCCAAGTAATCAATTCCCATCACTACTAAATGGCATGGAATGTATTGCCTATTATTTGTAAGGTTTGCACTTTTTTCTAAATTTAGGTAAATGTGTGAATCAACAATCACCAAAAAACAGCCAAAACAACAAAACAGACCACTAAGATTTCAAGACCAAAACAGACTAAGACAGTAATGCCAGAAAAGTCCCAGGTAAGATAAAGACGCAGCTATTTCAAACTTTCTAAAAACTTCATAAAAAAGCAACAAGCATTGTGTCATATCTTTAAGGGTTGATTACAGTAGCCTGAAACGTATTATCGCCATGTTGTTGTCGATGCATATTAAAACTGGCCAATTATTGCTGTATTGTTGCAAATTGGAAAGTTTCTCTGACTATTCCTCTATCGATTCCTATAATAAATCTCGGTCAATTCAATCAGATACAGGAAAATTAAACCACATATAGCATATTATAATAAACAATAATTTCAACTTCATGATAAGATGGAATGTCCATGCTTGCACTGGCTAAATATTTCCACCAAATAAAGGATACAATGACGCAACTGAATACATGTATATGTCCATTAAGTTGAAATCCACAATAACAACAGAAATTAAACATCAAAAAATATATATCACTTAGTCTGCATTTTAAGTGCAATGTAGGCAGAGAAATCTATATATATATACAAATGAATATATTTTTTATATTGTTATTATTACTGAAATATTACTGATTATAAAAAATAGTTATTGCTTTCCTATTTGTGTAGGATACATAGGATCATAAGCAACATTTTCTCAATTGTGGCCCATATTGGCTTCCAAAGATGGAATTCCAAGCGTAACCGTGTAAGCACATGCATCAGTATATAACTTGTAATCATCAAACATCATAAGATACACTGAATATATTCATAATCAAAACCAATGCAGGTATAACAAGTTCTAATGGAGTTTTGCATGATCAACATAATTTCATGCCCTTTGCAAAAAAGTGATGTTTATTCTTTTTCATTTTAAGTTTATAACAAAATGTCGACATTTTAGAAGAAATCACACAAAAAATATTTGCATCTTCACTAGCTACAACTTTATCTTTGTAGACAACCTATAGACAGTGCATATCCAAAATGAATTGGATAATTCTGCTAGCCATGATAATATAGAGCCTGCGATAATACAGCGTTGGAGTATACTGGGAAATAATGATACATTAGTTTGAACTTGATGGGCATTGAGCTAGGAACAGAATATAATCTTAACAGTATAATTTGTTATAAAAATTTAGAATGATGGTCCCAAATTCAAAGCACAGTCACTTATCGAAATATAGCATTTTCAGGTTTAATACCTTGTTTTCATAACTAAATGATTCCAAACAGGATTTGCACATTTAAGCCTGCCAATGACAGTTATGTTATTAATATTGTTTGCTTTATTAATTCATCACATTTTATATTTTCAACCAATAGTTGTCTTTTTTACACAACTGATCAAATTAAATGTCAGAATATCAAAGAGGCAATGATAAACAAGCAAATCACTGAAGTACTAAAACCATCATGAAACCAGTATATAGATGGATAGATTTTCAAAATTAAATTGACAATTTGGCACTAAAGGAATCCTATGGGCATTCTTGATATTTAGACCTTTCAACAAATCAAATTGTCAGTGTTGAACAAATTAAAAATAAAATGTATTCTTATATTCTGTAATATTTGCTTCATTATTGTTGATCTGATGTTTTATGCCAAGGAAATATCAGAGGAATCCTCGCCGCTATGTCCACGGACACTTTAGACAATATGTCCTAGACCAACTTGGATGATATGTTCTATGACACCTCGGACAATATGTCCTAGGTAACCTCGGACGATCAGTTTTAGGACACCTTGGACAATATGCAGTAGGACACCTTGGATGATATGTTTTAGGACACCTTATACGTTTGACAATAAAAGCCTTGAACATTGGTTTTTAAACATTTTGTCTTTGGACGATTACCTCAGAAAGTCAGCAACCAATACTTTGAGGGTTTTCCTATGAACATTTGTCTGAGGTTTCCTAAGAATATGTACAGCCGACAAGTCTAAGCTATTGGTCATGGCTGTGTGTCAAGTCAACTCAGTTCAACTGACCACTTGAACAACTATAAAATATTGTGTCAGTAACAATTAAACTAAATTAAATCACCCTAGTCATTCACTAATTTGATCAAAGATATCAAGGGAGTAAATGAAATGAGTGCCTAGTTTATTCAAAGTTTATTTGATAGATAAGGTTCATTATGGAGAAGTGAACTCCTAAGTTTTGTAGTGAACATTATATTCCTGAATTGGCTCAAGAGAGATTTGCTCAAGAAGGAGCAGAAGTTTTACTATTGCTTGCAATGAAATCAAGACCTCAATATAAAAAACATCAAAAAAATCTAACATGACCATGTGTTCACATTAACATAAAAGATTGTCTTGTTTTGTGGAGTTGAACAACATGGACTATACATGGTGGGCAGAATATTTTTATTGGAGGAACAACCCAGCATAACCCTGGAAAGAACCAATGATGCAGGGGAAACTACTGGCAAGCATTCTCACGTATCCACTAAATGGCTGAGCAGATCTCATGCAGACAGAGGTGATATGTGTGAGTGATCAATAAAGATGAGTGCCTTTGATTACTCTGTCATGTAGGTCTAATAAACTAAAAAGCCTTACTCCCTGCTCTTGGTAATCAGCATTTTAGGAATACAACATGTCAAAATCTTTTATTTTACACTATTTTATTATTAAAAATGTATAAGGCACATTACTTTGCTGAAATAAATAATAAAATATCACTTCATATTCAGCAGTTTCTTCACTCCCCTACCCTTGCAGAATTTTACCTCTGGATACTTTCAATTCAAAATATGAGCAAGTGTTTAAATTGTTTACCTGGTTGGCTTTTGTTTCTGATTTGTCCTTCCAAAAGACCAATTTTCTGAAGTTCCAACCTGATTCTTTGCTAACTGGTTTATCAGCTGATACTGGTTGGTCCATCTGTGAAACATAATTATTAATGTGGGCAGAGGAGACAAATAATGATTGAATCAGTAATAATAATAGTATTATAATAATAATAATATTTCCAACATTTGAGTAATAACTAGCTGCCATGATAAATATTCTTACAATGTGACCTTGACTTTAAACATGTAACAATCTCCTCCCCTTAACAGAAGCATATGTAATAAAATGTATGACTCATTATAAAGCAAAGTTTTAAAGTAAATTATGTTTCTCTCAGAATATTTACCCGATCACATTAACGTTAGGGGAATATAAGCCTGCTACCTCTCGAATCCAGCCCTACTAAAAGACGAAAAATCGTCTTTTTTATCTCCTATAGACAAAGGGCAATAACTCTTGCCCCTGACATCCCCTTGCCACCGCCAGGTGTTTTTAGTTTTTAGCTGAGCGATAGATACTATACAAGGATGCTCGCATGGCGGGGTGGTTGGGAGGGTTTTTAAGTAATGTGATCGGGTAAGTATTCTTGGAGAAACATAATTTACTTTACAAAAATTCCTTTCTCCTTCAAATACGTTCCCCGATCACATCAACATTAGGAGAATAGGTAATAGGAGGAGGGAATGCTGGGCAACCTACCTCCACCCCGGGTATCCTCTAGGGAATGATGGCTGCATTCCCCATGTGAACGATAACCCATTCTCCTAATTTCATCAGCAACACAGCCTAGGGTCACGTGATATGTGACCCCTATATACGGTTAATAAGATAGTTATTGAAATGTTACCTACACAAATTCACTCGCGAATCCAGCGAAGATGATAGGCTGCGCTGATTGTTTTAAATGGGTCTGGTGGTCATCTGGGCTGCCGACACCGGACCTACCAGATTCAAGGTTTGCCTCTGTGTTCAAATGCAAGGCTTGCCGAGATTGCTCTAATCTCCTGAGCGTTAATCTGCATGAGGCGGCTCTGATCTTGTGAGACCTCAGAGTACGCTGAGCGTATAGCCCTTGTGTGTGACCCGACTCACCTCTTTGCATTTAAAATAGTGCTCGAGTGCACAAACAGGATCTTGTATGGTTCCTGCTCTTGACTTATCTATGGAAGAGAGCGAGTGAATGACGACTCTTTGATTGCCAATGGATGGTAACCTTTTTTTGACTATGAAGCCTGGTTGCGTCAAGAGGACCACTGTTCTGATCTGAACTGAAGATAGTTCGGGTCACTGGAAAGGGCATGTAACTCACTCACTCTGCATGCTGCAGCTAAGGCTATCAAGAAACATGTTTTGTATGATAGTAGCTTTAACGAAGTGTGGGCTAAAGACTCAAATTTCTCTGAATTGAGCCATGTTAAAACCCAGGACAGATTCCATTTTGGGTGAGGGATTTTGGTCGATTTAACTCATAATTGGCTAAAAGATCTGACAGATCTTTGTCATGCCCGATATCACATCTATCATGATGGTGGAATGTGTCTGATATCCTGGAGCGGTAGCCTTTGATAGTAATTGGGGCCAAATGTTTCCCCTCGAAAAGCCATAGAAAAATGTCGGTCAGTTGAGGGATTGAGACACTCAAAGGGACGATGTTATTGATATGGCACCAGTCCCTGAAAACACGCCACTTTCCCTCGTAATCCTTCAGAGTGGAGGGCCTTCTTGAGATTCTCTCCACAATCAAAGGTTTAAATTGTTTGTCTCGCAAGGCCGTCCAGACAAGAGCCAAGCATGAAGAAAAAGACGGTCCAGACATGGGTCGAACACCTGTGACAGTGGTTCCTTGAGAAGATTTGGGGTGGCTAGAATCTTCCTGGGTAGATCTATCGCCAGATCAAGTAGATCGGTAACCCAGGAGTTGTTCCATCTGAGAGGGGAAATCAGAATCCTCTGACCCCTTTACCTCTGAATTATTTTTGGTAGCAAGACCATGGGAGGGTAGGCGAATGCCCAAAACCCCTCCCTGCTGATTGACAGAGCCTCTGGGTCTGGAACCAGAGAGACGAAGGTGGGCAACTTGCGATTCCACCTTGTCGCAAAATTATCAATCATCAGACGCCCCCACAGTGTGCAGATCCGAAGAAAGACAGATTAATGGAGTGACCATTCCATGTGAATGACTTAACCTTTCCTAGATTGAGTGTCGGACATGACATCGAGTCTGCCTGGAATGTGTCTGATTTGTACGTTGATGTGGAGATTGTCGCATCAACATAGAAATTGCCAGATCAGAATGCACAGGTCTGGTGATTTGGTACCCCATTGTTTGAGGAGGTAAGTCACCACCACAGAGTTGTCTGACATAATGAGGACAGTTTTGCCTGAGAGTTGATCCTTCCAGAAATGAAAGGCATTGATGACAGCCTTCATTTCTAAAAGATTGATGTGGAGAGGCTTCTCCCATGGCTCCCAAGTGCCGCTGACTGTAGCGAAGTCTGGCAACAGGTGGGCACCCCAACCGTAGGTACTGGCATCGGTACAGACCGTTATCTCGGCTTGGAGCATCTTCAGAGGAATCACCATAGACAGACAACTGGGAATGTGCCACTGACTCAGGAATAATCGTATCTCGGGCGTGATCATTATTGTTTGATTGAGAGGACTTTAAAAAGGGCATCACTGTGCTAGTAACATCATTTGTAAGGGCATCACTGTGCTAGTAACATCATTTGTAAGGGGTGCAGATAAAGACGGCCTAGCAGGATCAAGTCCGCCACCGCATTGAATAATCCAAGGAGTTGCAAGAACTCTCGCTGAAATCCACGTCCTGTTGGAAATGGACTCGACGAGTTCGACGAACCTGATTACGCGAACGCGAGAAATTCAGATTGGTGAGAAACTACATACCCAGATGGACAAAACACTGGGATGAACGGAGATCAGACTTTTTATTCTCCAGTTCATGAGAAAGCCTAGATGATCTAAAAGTGATAGAAGATCGTTTTTGGAGGATGTCGTTCAAGTACACTGCCATCCCTGTAGATGAAGTCGAGCAGAACAGGGTGACGACGCAATCCATAACCTTGGTAAAAGCCCAAGGGCTTATGTTGAGGCCAAAGGGTAGGACCTGGAAAAAAGCAAATCGGAGAAATTTCCGCAACGCGGGGTGGATAGGGACGTGAAAATATGCGTCTACCATATCTAGACTGACGGCATACTTGTCCCATCGGATGGAAAGATGGATTGATCTCGCCAACTCTATCTTGAATTTCGATGATAAACTGTATTGGTTGAGGCGACTCCGGTGGATGATCAGCCTCAACTTGCCGTTCGTCTTCTGGATAAGAAACATCCTGGAATAAAACCTCAGCGTTTTTAAATTTTTTAAAATTTAAATATATTTAATCTCCACTGACGGTTTTTCTATGAGCGATCGTATCTCTTGTTGTAGAACGGCATCCTTCTCCCGATCGGACGGTACGTCCGAGAAGATGGGAGAGGAGGACAGGGGAGGGCGGGTGGATAAATGAAATCCGAAGCCCCTCCAAAATGACCTGGATCACCCAATCGTTCTAAGGAAATAAAGTGGTCCAGTGGTCCTGAAATTGCAGTAGGTGGCCCCCCACAGGTAGGCTTTCCGTGGGCAGTGGGGAGGGTAGGTCAACGTTTAGAGTTAGGAGGCTTGAAGGCAAAGAAACTTGGTTTCTTGCCGCCTGTGTATGATTGCCTCCTAGCTTGATTAGACTTGTCTCCTGACATTGGGTTGGGATCTATACTGCACATTTGATTGTAAGGATCCCTTGTCCCTGGTCCGCCTATCATCCCTCTGCTGTGGGAGAGGCAGATTGTTTCAAAATGCCTGCAAGGGTTGGGCGGTGAGATGGAGGGGCTGTTCCTTAGCTGCCTGCCTCCGAACTTCTTCAATTTTTCCTCCAAAGAGTAAAGGTGACCGAAACGGAGTCATCCATAAAGCCCGAGTATGATGGGGCTTGAGTGACGTGGACCTCAGACATGTGTCAAATGTATCAGGTCTAAGTTGGCAGAAGCAGTCAACACATTGGTCATGGAATGGTGAGCTGCCCTGTTAATAACTCTAGCAATCCGGGCCGTTGCTTACCAAGCGTGGTCGTTGTCGGATTTTTCTGGAAGGCGGAAAATGGCTAATGAAACCAAATCTAACATTGAAGATGTTGCGACTACGTTCCGGACTAGCTTTGACATGGCATGGAACAATTTTTCTTGTTGTTGTCCACTTCATAAAACAGTGGAGCGGACATGTGAACTACTGCCATATTTTATTTCAGGGCCAGGAGATCAGTACTGAAGGCGTCTGAGTGAGTTTTTTACCAGCGATAAAAGAACGTCGCTGGTACTTGGCTTTCTGAAAAGAATGCCTTAGCATTCCCCAGATTACCTATTCGTCCTGACCTACGATCATTGATCTCCTTAATTTTTTTTTTTTTTTTGCCGACTCGGGAAGGAGCCGGAAGGACGGAGTCTCTTCCTCCCCATCAAGATCTACAGATGCCTTCACTTTGTAGTCTGGAATGGCGATAGGAGGTGGAGGGCATTATGAAGTTGCCAACACCCTATAAATTTCTTCCACTGCGGCCTTGAAGCTAAACTCAGTCCGTTCCATGGTTGGATCTGTGTATGGCTGATTTGCAGGAGTTTCGTCAAGTCGTGTTGTGGTACAGCTTGCATCTCTGGATAGAGCATACCAGGTGGCATAGATGACGAAATTCTGTCATCCTTGACAATTTCACTAACTCTCCCTTCGTGGAGAAGCCATGAACATATGGATGGCTGGCACTACCGGCTGGTTTGTCTGGCATGTGGTTGGCCGGAATGTTGGCGATGGTACGGCTATCACCAGTACCGGCCGCTCCAATGGCCTGGCTAGACGGATAATTTTCTTACTAAAATCTCCGTCATAGTATTGGTATGTTGCCGGCGGTATAGCTTGATGGACGGATTTGTCACTAAAATCCCCGTAAATCATAGTTGGTCGAATCGTTTTAGCAATAAGGTCCCCATGCTGGGATGGCTGGACGGCCGGTGACATTGTATAATGAAATAGATCCAATGGATCCGGGAAAAACCCCATGCGTCCTGACTTACAGGCCCAAAGGCCATACTCGGACATGAGGGGTGACTTGCGCCCACTGGGCAGCTTAAAATTGCGGGAACACTCCTCTAAAGAGGTAATATCTGACCTGATGTCAATAGCTGCATCATTGTTTTCTGGACCAAACGATGCATCTGTTCAAAGGCGGACTGTTGTACCATTTCAACATTATTTACCTCCATTGCAGCTGATGTTACTGTGGCTGATGTTTGCAGATGACGAACTTTAGGTGGGGTGGGGTGACCCCAAGGTCCCCAACAAGATTCGCAATGGAGGCTGACTTCGGATGTATACTGAGGACAGCAATGCTATCTGTCTTTGACTTATTTCGTCTATCTCTCCCTTTTGCTGCCTTCTGGACTACATCAGCCCACATTAGATTTGTTCACGTATTACACACGCTGAATGGTATAGATGATGTACGCTTGGTACATACAATACAATAGTGTCATGGTTGTCTTCTTTTGCTTTGAACTTTTTGCATTTCATGCATTTGGTTGACATTTCTACTGAAACGACAAAAGAAGATAAAACAAAGCACAAATTAGCAATTCAGCATGTTATTAATTCACTAATACCACAAACCTTACTAACAGAGTAAGCGAAATTATTCAGTGTCTCGTTAACTCGTATATGACAACACAAGTACCACATTAGCGTATTGTAATGTGGTCGTCAAAAGACGAAGTCCGTAAAAGGTGACAAAGTCACTAAAACTTTGAAAAAAATAGTAAAAATAATGTTTACAACCTGTAGAAGAATGATTGTCCAACAAAATAATTCCAGATTTAACTTCGGATGGTCCGATTTAACACTAAGATGGCTTGGATTGTTTGGAGGTGTAATGTACGTTGCTAACAGTACAAGCAAAGCTTAAAAACTAGCGACACTTGGGGGTGGCAAGGGGAGGTAAGGGGCAAGAGTTATTGCCCTTTGTCAATAGGAGATAGACAGAAAAGACAATTTTTCGTCTTTTAGTAGGTTTGGATTCGAGAGGTAGCAGGCTTATATTCCCCTAACTTTAATGTGATCAGGGAACGTATTTGAAAGAAAAACTTATTGTGAGCATTCATCATCGATTCCAAATAATTCCAAAGTATCATTAGATTATTTAATGGAAATTTGAAGCAGATTTTTTCCTGAATGATTTTAAGTGGATATTTTAGGCAGCTTTCATTTAGGTGGAAACCTCCAGCAGATTTTTATTTCAGGCGGATTTTTATTTAAGGCAGGAAATCTTAGACGGATTTTGTTTTTGTTTACACGGACTCTTAGGACAACAAATTTGCATATTTTGCCAAAACATTCACCTGAAATCCGCATGAAAGTTGCCTAAGCTTCTTTAATAAGCAATTTATGGTTTGTGCAGAAAATGCTTAAAAATCCAATCTGGCTTTGCAGAGAACAAAATTCACAACATTGAATTAGAGTATGTTTGAAGTGATAATGAACTATCATATCTTTGTCAGAAATTGAGACAGAATCAGACTATGATAACATAATTCACGTGTCACCAATTTCACTGAAAGCCTTGGTCCTACTTTCATTTTGGTGAGATGGGAGAAAAAGATTAATTTCTTCTTGAAATATATTTTGCTAACATCATTTTAAAGAAATGTGACTGAAGCAAACAATAGGACAGCAAAACTTATGTAAGAGTATTCTGATTCTCTCTGGTAATCACCAATAATACTAGCTGAAATGTTGGCCTTTTCTGGCATATATATCAAAATGTGATTTTGGCTCTTTTGATATATACCTTAGTTTGGTGATTTGCATGGCTTTACTAGATACCCAGTGTGAAGGGGCAAATTTCTGGTGATCTAACAAGAATACATTAGTTGAGACCAGAGAACCATTAATTAAATTTCTAGAGAATGGATGCGAATCAATAGTCTCACTGCCATGTAGAATGTCATTTAGAGGGGAGAATGCTATCCTAATTAAACAATAGTTTGGACAGCAGCCAGACGGACAATTACGAGCACAGTAAACATTATTTTCAGGGTAAAGTTGTCACAATTGAAAAGTCGCAAAAACGTTGTAATTATAAAACTACCAGGTCAAGCTGATCCTGATTTTGGCGCCACTGAGGAAGGGGCTGAGAGATTTGACTGATTGGTTATGCTAGTTAAGGGGCGTGTTTCCCATGCCAAATTTCCTAGGTTTTAATATCGCCTCATCAAAATTTTTAATCAGTCAAAGCTTTTCTGCAAGATAAACCAGTGTAGGCTCCGAGGAATTTGCATTAAATTCCCTCATAAAAACTTTTGTCCAAGCTATTGGACAAACTGTTTGGATGGACGTTTGCAGCAAAGGTAGTGTGACAATTCCATGTAATTTGTTGATGCCATATATAATGCTTTGCTGAATATATTTGTATTTGCATGACATTTGTCTAATACATTCATATAATAATGTGCTTTATGAAGTATAACGGTGTCGAGTTTATGCAAAGAAAGTTATACATTAATCTTTAGATAAGTTTGACGAAATTGTTTAATTTGTTGTTGTTTTGCATAAAAATTAGGTTTTCAAAATTGAATGCATTACTTTACTTAATATGATTACGAGAATCCATGTGACTTCACCGAATTTATAAGATTTCACGTATGATTAAGAGCGAGTGTGAAATGACATAACTGATTGTAATATATCTCATTTATTCGCCGTGTACCTTACGTTTGGCTCAGAACCACATGGTCTCATATTGTGTGTGTTATTGAGTGATGTTAATGCATGACGAATTAGCCATCTGACTAACTAGGGTCATTACAGGACATGAGGAGTCAATTGATAGTCTTAGCATCTGTTTAGCACCGATAGGAAGATCTGATAACGAGCAGGGAATAATGCAAAATCCCCGCTAATATCACTAACAGGAAATTAAGGTTGTGTCTATTTATATTTATTAAAAAGTGAGAAAATAGCTCTAGAGGGTGCAATCCTGAGAGTGTAACCTGAAACGTGTAATCTGAGAGTGCAATCTGAGAGTGGAATCCTGAGACGTGCAATTTTGTGATGAAGTCCTGCGATGGATTGTTGAGGGTGGAATCCAGAGATCCAGGTATCTGAATAGCAATAGTGGAAGTTGAGCGAACCGAAGAACAGGTTATGATATCATATAAGACAATGACGATTGTTCACTCAATCCTATGATGAAATAAATCAATTAGTAAACAGATCAGCTAATTTATTTGAATCAATTTGGGTTTTCTTTTGTAAATTGAGAAAGTTTTGTTTTCTAAAAGCTGAGATATTCTTAATGTAATAACTTCGCATAGTTCTTTTATGTAATTGATTAAATTGTTTGTTTACCTGTATGGGGGCTCGTGTTTGTTTGTTCTATATATCTGCTCAGATCTTTATATATTTCATCTATAAGTTTCACCACTTATATTTCCTCAAACCAGGCAATTACATTGAGGGCTTAATACCTCTATATAATGAATCCAAATTAAGCGGGTGTTACGAAATGCCCAATATGGCTCATTTAGACCTCCATACTTTTCAATATATTCAAGTTGTCTTGTTTCAGGCGCCGTAATACTTTTGTAAATATAATTTTTTGTCGTATCGCGTGACGCCTTTATTGCTCGCGCAGCTCATGTGAGTCATTGTATTATTGTGCACGACTATATATATATATATATATATATATATATATATCAGATTGAAATACTGAAGGGCACAGCCACTATAGACAGAAGCTCTTAATGTATTCAGTTGTTGGGGCAGGTGCCATTTTAATTTAGTTAGAGCCAAAGAGTTGAGTGAGTCGTATGTTTTTTAATCAACTCTTTTTATTGTTTACAATTATTATTCAGTTTCGTAAAAGCACATTCATTATTGTATTATGTGGTCACATCGTTTATCGTATTTGTAATTCAATTTATTATGAGGATATGACCTATGCAATTTGGTAGCGAGATAATTTTATCTTGTCGCTACTATGACTAATTCTGAAAACATACTATGTACGTATTAATGTCATAGCATAACATTTTTATTTTAATTGTATAGCATTCCTACGTCATAATTCAGACGGGTTATGTTAACCCATTCGTAACTATCACATATTCCTAAAGTAGTTGCAATTAAAACAGTTCCAATTAAAGCAGACTATTGGGAAAGTTGTTTCACCTATTACTTTCTGTTATGAAAGTATGACAAACTGATAAGTGTTGCAGTGTGATTTATTCAATACACATGAAATTAATTTGCTCACCAAAAATGTGAAAGTCAGAGGGATACAGATACAAGAGTTACACTATTTATGTATGCAAGGTTTCTTTGTATATAATATGTCAATTATAAAGTAAATGACACAAACATTGGCCCTTATCCTAAAGTTATTAACTGAAAAGTTATTATTTGTCTCCTGTAACATTAGGTTCTGGTAGTCAGCAGCACTGGCAATTAAAGAATTCATACACATAGATGTTGCTCAAAATTCAAAGAAATCTAAGACATAAGCTCCCATACCAAGCTTGATGAAAAGCATTCTGGAAAAACAGCATCAACAATGCAAATAAGAAATTAGTATAAGAAATGGAAGACAATACACAATGAATAAAAGCAATACCACAAAACTCAATGTAGCTTTAAATCACAAAACAGCAACAAATGCAACATACCTGAAGAAAGCTTACTATATCAATAGAGCTGCCTGTCTGGGGTGGAGCAGCACTCGAGGTATTTACTTCACCTCCTCCATGTCCTGATAAAGTTTGTGTTGTCTCTATCTGTGGCTCTCTCTCTGAACTTGATACATCTAAAGCACCTTCATTTCCTGACAATTTCTGCTGATCCACCTGAAAATGGAAAGAAAGCAATTTACAATTCAGGAAATATATAGCTTAAACAAAGATTAGCAGAATTAATTGGTTTTTTAAAATTATAGTTTATCAGTAGAAAATAAGGAATCTTTAACATACCTGTCAACTTGTACATGAATCCTATAATTTGTATGTTGAGTGTGGTTGGTTTACAGTGTTTCAGGGCCATACAACCATTTTCAGGGATTTCTTTTATATTTAAAAAAAAATCTGATTTCAGATCACAATCTGATGCAGATTAATTTACTCCATGAGATACAATGTGATTGCTTGAAACCACCAATCGGATTAGCTGCAATATTGATGCAACTTTCAAATGATGATCTGCTAGTTTAATTTCTTTATTCAAGCAAATACCTTTGTACCAAGTACCCTGACAAGTATCTTATTTTTCTTTTGATACATGTAGTGTGTATTACCAGCAAATATAAATGCAATTGTTAAATCCGTCTTTATGTGCAGAATAAATTATGAAAATCTGCCTTCACTTTTGAGTCAATCAAATGAGTCATTCAACATTGATCTGTGTGTTATGACATTGTTACCACTAGCTCATATTTCATGAGCTACAATAAAAAATTTAATAATATTTTTTACATTCATTTACTATGCATGTTCTGATACTGTAAAGATTTTTGAAAGAACAATAAACTATTTCACTTAAACTATTTAAACTATTGAAAGCAAAGAGAATCAGCATGGTTGATTCATTCATTGTGATGCTTACAACTTAAATTTATACAATACATTTAAGTAATAAGCACCATGATAAATAAGTATAATACAATACTCAACTTGTATTGTGGGCTGAGCTTTTATTTGCAAGTTTTCTTGCTCAGCACAACTTACCTGTATCTGCTGCTGACTACTTCACAGATACTGCCACAGAAATGTTACAGCATAGTGACATTGCAAAAAAGTATCGATCAGAGCGAACAAAGTAACAATCATCATTAACATCTGCCTGCTCCCAGCCATAACAGAACCAGTCATACAGCTGAGCAAAGAAATGGTGTTCTCACTGATGGTTGACAAACCCAATGACAAGAAAACAGACAAACAGTTATATATTATGGAGAGAGTCTTTGAGTATGGTGTGGTACCAAAAACAAAATTGCTTGACATGCCCGAGTCCAGTAGCGGTCATCTTTAATGATATTGATATTGTTTAGAGCAATCTAAACAGCCTTAGAAGCAACTGCACTGGCTTTGCTATTGACAATTGTAATAACATGGAGGAGAAGACAAACTCTGTGCTCTTAAGGGTGAAACAGAAGATATCGTCAGTAATGGAGGAATTTGTAGCAAATCTGAGTGCACAAGACTGCATGAAACAACTGATGGTGCCAGTAGATGACTTTAACACCCTGAAACACTGCCAGACCTACTGTTTATTACTTCAAAGGTAGTGGACAGGCTTTTAAACCAATATTCGACAATTGCCTTCTATTCTGAAAACCATGAAGATGTCGAAAAATCATGAAGAATATAAAATAATGTTTGCAAGCAATTTAGAGCACCTGTGATCCTAATGACATGGTGTTTCCTTCTGTTCATATTTCAAGTTTAATACCATTTTGGACTGACGAATCACAGATTAAATTGCATGATTAACAGCATGTTCTCTTGAAAGTGTGCATATATAAAACAAGATACATAAGTTTAAAATAATTCCAAAATTTTGTCACCAAAATATTGTTAATGACATTCCCTAAATTTCACTGATATCTACTAAAATTAATTTACAGAAGTAAGTTCATCAAATTAATCAGATTTATTTGTGTTTGGATTCAAATGTATGACAAATTAGTACAATGCTATTCTACATCGCTGCAACATTACTGAATATTCTAAAATTAAATAATAATTGTTTTGCTTGTGTTATACAAACAGTAAGTATAGGATCCTTTTCAGTAAAATTTACACATTTAAATTCCTATGCCACTGTGAATTCTGAAGATGTAACACATAACTGAATTAATTGTAAATGTCATCATAACACAGAGCTATTTTAATAATTTGCACCCTGCTAAATCTGCTGCATGTTTAAGGACACCTGTATTGGAATAGATCTAGTAGGGACATTATTGATTATTAATGAGGTTCCATTTAAGTGAAAGGGGTTTTGTTTGTTGAAATGCCAGTGGCTGAAATATAGCTGAAACAGCAACCGTATTTGTTGAAATATTGCAGAAATCAGTACATTAATAGAGTGGAAGTAAATGTAAACTTTTTCAATACCTTGAAGGGGGCATTTGTTAATAATGGAAGTTAGATAAAACTGAATTCTGATTGGACAAGTTAATTATCCAGGGTGTGCATCCCAGGTGAAGTCTTGTGTTATTTAAATATCTACACTGCAAAAGTAGTTAGTCTAAGTTTGTGCAAGGCAAAATTTCTTGACCATTTTGGTAGGCCCTCATTAAAGTTGTCCAAAGGACACATGGGTGTCTTTGAGAGTCATGTAGCCAAGAATGTAAAAGAGATGGCTCTGCTAAAGTGGAACTAATCTTGAACAACACGGCAATATGTCTTAATTTCATACATCATTTTTCTTCGATATGAGTCTTAATTGCTTCAATTTATTCATCTTAAATGATATATGAATCTTGTATGCTAAGAATATTATTAGGTTTGTGTAATGCTTTATGCCAAATGACTAATTAGTTTGCAATAGTGTAATTAATCTAATAAGTCAATTTTGTTTTATCTATTTGTTAGTTAAGATGTGAATCCTTTTAACTGATGAATCGGTTGTGTCAATATTTAGGAATATACAGCTATTTACTGTCAGCCATATGTGTGTATGTATCCAACATTAGCTAAGTAAGTGATTAAAAGTTCGCAAGGAGCCTCATGATCATTAAGTGAAAGCAGACAATGCTATTGATAAAGTAGCAATGGTAACTAGTTCTGTTGGAGAAATGCATTAATTGTCCTTTACTATGTTTATTGTCAATAGAAAGTGATTGGCTCGAGGTTGTACAGAATTGGATATAAGGTTAGGTCCCACGGCCAATTAGCAGTGATATGTCTGTTTTTAAATTTGACAGTATTCTGAATGTGTCACCACTAAAGGATAGCTTTGGAGAACCAAACAAATGCCCATTTTGTATTGCATGATCGAGACAAATTTTTTTTCTTCCATTTGCTGAGTATGTTTTCATAACAATCGGTGCCTCAAAGGTAATGTTTCCTTTGAAATTTCAGCAAACTATTTTATCTGGATGCATTTTTAAAAATGAAGTGGCTGTTGTAACAGAATTGTTACAGAGAGGATGGTGGATTAAATGAACAACACAAACACAATATGTGAAAGAAAATATAAATTTATGAAATAAATTATTAATGAAAAATAATGATGTATTAACACAATAACTCATGCGCTCAACCCACAATTACACTCGCAACCATTCACAATACATGAATAAATGAAATATCAATACAAAATAAAACACAGATATAAAGGGATCTCTTGGACTATACACAGATCCAAGGAACCTTTACGAAAGTTATATTACCGCAAGTATAAATTACGATAACAAACACAAAACATCAAACTATACTATCGCACGTATGGATTGCGACAACTAGCACGAACATATACATGTATTCAATCAAGTTGCTAGCTTTTATTGAGATTCATGCAATCCCTTGAAATACTATTGTGATCTGAAATAACCATGTAAATACAACAATGTATTCAATTGTACTACAATTGCAACACACACATGTGTCTCGACCCTGTATAACCGTACGATTCACCACCTGTTGAATCGCCGCCCAGTTTCCCCGAAGACCTAGGGTTGACCAATACTTTTATCGGCCGTTTGCCCTTCACGGATCCACCACAGTTATACGTACAGACAGCATACAACATCTACTAGAACCAACGTTCCTCATTACCCTAGATGTCGCCCCGGATGTTTACAACTTTAGACAGCTCCGACACTCGGACTTCTATATTTCCGGATATTTACACGTCACGACAGATGTAGACGAACAGACAATTCGACAGACAGACAGTCAGATACTTCAATTCGATTGCACAATAAATCAGCAACAATTTCAGCTACGATCTCAGAGATGTTATCAACCGACGTTATCAGAGATGCTATCAGAGATGTTCCGCAATAAATCATCTACAAAATCAGCTACGATCTCAAAGACGTTATCAACGATGTTATCAGATGTGTTATCAAATGCGCTATCAGATGCGTTATCAGAGATTATCAGATGCGCTATCAGATGCGTTATCAGAGATTATCCGATGTTATCAGATGCACTATCAGATGTGTTATCAGAGATTATCAGATGTTATCAGATGCGCTATCAGCTACAATAAAGAAACCAGACTAATAATAGTTGTCTCAAAAAATAATCTAAACCTTAGACACCGCTATTGCATTTAAAGTCTAATAGTGACTAGCAATTCCAAATATTCCACGTTTAAAATCTGCATTGCAATAAAGGCATCATTATATGAAATGATAAACTGAATAAAATTCACAATAAAACGAAATATAAATTTAACACTCACCCCTTTGGCTGGAGACGAGCTATCTATCCTGTGATTAGATACTTTAGGTCCCGTAATATTGATCATAAATATTCTGCCTTATATACCCTCAAATAGGTGAGCAGAAATCACGGCAAGATTACCGTGCACCCTGTGAATCTAAATGTTCCGGATTTCATGTAATTCAAAGTCAGGCACATGCAAGTCGTTACACGTCGCTTACCTTGGAGAAAACCACTTATTCACCCCAGGTAATGCATGTACAACGAAACAAAGAAAATGGTGAGATTAGTTTGTAAATCAATTAGAAAATAAATTGAATTTTCGCCTAATTCTATGACAGCTGTCATTTGGTCGTTTGTAGTTACAGTTCCTCCTGCCTACTGAATAGACTACAAAATGTTTTTTTTAAAAAATGGTTTTTTTTAATAACTTTGTGGTAGCAAAGTGATGCTGCCTTGCACTCGTGTGTCAGAAATTTAACAAAGGGTCAACATATGATAGACGCATATGCATTGGTCTGATGACAAGGATTATTACAAAAATGTGGGTGTTCTAAAGGATTTAATTCTGAATGGAAAGAAGAGGAATTTTACCTACCATCCACAAACAAATATCAGTCTAAGTAAATATATTAATTACTAGCGAGTGGCCGAAAATCCGACAAATATAGATTACGAGACAATGCTTCATTCAGTTGATCTCCACTACCAAAAATGTCAACACCAAAAAGGCAGATATCTAAAAACATACAGTACTCATACTGGATGTCAGCATAAGCAGATTATGATGTAACAATGCACTGTTAAGATGGTTTGTCAGAATAGACAAAGAAATTGTTTATATAACAACAGATAAATTTCAGTGCATTTTATATCAAGTTTGCGATTACCTTTCATGGGGCCTCTGAATTTCTCAACTCGAAACCAATGGTTGTATATACAAGTTTAAACAGCCAACAATGTCGCCAATAAAAAAAATTCACCAGATGGTATATTTTGACGCCAACAATAAAATGTAACAGAATAATATCAAAATGCCAAGAAGGTTGCATTGACAACAGATAGTTAAACATCGAGGTAAACTAAATCATATCTGACTGTCATTTCAACTCACATTGATAAAAATTGGAAGCTGATCAACTATGTTCTTCAAACTTGGCCATGTAATGCATCAAATGTTGACAAGGCATGGACTCTTTTAGGACGCAACTTTCACATCAAGTGTTATGCAGATACAATTAATTTAGATGCACAAAAGTGTCTCAAGATCAGAGGTATTGAATTTCTCCTCAGCAGGATTTGTCAGTTGGGTTCTTCCACCAAAGTAAAACTGCAGCAGCTAAACTGAGAAGCCATGCTGAATTGCTTGGTCTACCAGATCACAAGCTTATAGATGATGTGCCCATTAGATGGAATGTACGTGTGACATGATTTCAAAGTTTCTTGAAATGTGGTGTGCAGTAATTGCCATTTTGCAATCCAAAGATCTTGCTAACATAAAAGAGAAAGATTTGAACACATTGTCAGATGATGACATTTGCCTGGCAGATGAGGTAATGGTTTATCTAAAACCTCTTAAAAGTGGTGACAACCACTCTTTGTACTGAGTCAGTTCCATCCATTTTTATTTTGCCCCTTCATACACTCATCAAGAAGAAACTCTTAAAGTCTTACCTTTCCTCAGCAATGCATGAAGAAATAAAATCTTTACCAAATTGTACAGAATTCAGAAATCATTGTTAGAGTGAAGGCTAAACATGACACTGGTCACTCACATGTGGGTGCTAGAGGGCAGTCAGAACTGCTACCTTTACCACAGCTAACCGAGCAATTATGTGTGTCTGCCAATTCTGCTGCCAAGAATGCTCAACCAGTTTGCAAGAAGCTCAAGTCAAACATTGGTCAGAGTAATATTACAGATAAAGGTACCTGTTGTTCTGGCATACAAGAACTTCCTGGTGATGTCTACATAACTGGTGTTGAAACTTCAAAAACACAAATGGAAGAACTAGAAGAAGAGCTTAAGAACTATAGTTTTTCCAGTGATTCCCTTGGATTCAAATCCTCCTCAATGGTGGAAAAATCATGAGCAGAGATTTCCTAGATTAGCTTATTAAATCCTTATTGTGCATCCCAGCAACAAGTGTCCCATCTGAGAGGGTGTTCTCCACTGCTGGATATATAGTAAATGCACAACGCTCAACCCTAAAACCAAATCATGTTGATGCTCTTATCGTCTGTAAATAAAATATGAAGTTCCTTCATGTGATATTCAAGGCAGTTCAGTTTGAACTACACAGAGTGAAGTGACAACAAAGAGACCAATCTGCAGTTTTATGCATTTTATGTTTATAAAAACAAAACAAAAAATGAACTGTCCAGACAACAGACTTAAATTGTAATTATTTATTTGTATGTTAGATTGCAACTACAGTACTGCATTTTTTTCATTATCTCTACTATATTTTAATCAAGTAATTAAATAATTTAAAGTAATTTTTTGCAGCTTGCATTCCTTTTATTTTAATAAATTAACAGTAATCTGCAATTCTTTCTTAAATCAATATATTGCAATATTTTGTTTAATATTGTGATATATCACAATGATTTTTAATTCAATACAAACCCCTACATGCTATGTGTCTAGTTTTGTTGTCAGATTAACATATTTTTGTTGTCAAATTAAAACCAGTGTGACTACATTAATGTCACTCTAAAAACATAGACAATAGACGGTTCACTGTGACCGTAGCAACATCCCAACCAAAATAACGAAGAGCGTTTGCTTTGAAACTGCAAATGATACAAGTTCATGATAAAACCAGATATCATCTTAGAATTTTCGCAGGTTGAATACCTTATAAATTTGAATTATGCTCTTTGTTTTCAAGTTGGCAGTCCTTTTCATCGATCTGCATATTTAATACATGTACTTGTTCAGTGCCAAGTAGAGTTATACATTTTCCAGTGAATGTTTGACCTTAATTCCTTTGACTTGCAATGACAGCTCCTGGACCATCTGTTTTCACATAAAACAACATACACACCAACCCCTGACAAGGAAAAGGCGTACTCCAAGTGGTCAAAAAGTGGAATCAAAGCAGAAAAAGTGTAGTTCACATATAACATGCTAAAATTTCAACAAACAATGATTTATTTGCCCCTCTCATCTTTTAATATCCTTTACTTTTCAAGGTTTCATATGTAGCACTTTTAGCTTTACACACACCGACAAGAAACCATCTTATGACTGCGCCAAATGATAAAATTCTTTCCACACGACCAGAAATAGATGTCATGTAATGCTGCACTCTTGTTTTAATATTTAGAGGATTCTGTTATTGTTTTGTTTCAGTTTTGTTGGGTTTCCTTTCTCTAATTAATCTAGGAAATTTTTGAAAGGAGATATTTTTGCTCACATAAATGCATAGACTAAAATAAAATATACTTTTTTGCGCCAAATATCTTTAGACTGGTTCTGCAGCTAACTAGGTTAGCTATAAATAGAACATGATACTTTTAGGAAAGTCCGCGGTCAAATGTACTCTTATAGGGAGCGACTAATCACCCCAAGACACCCCAAGACTCTCCCTAAATACTCTCACCTAACCAGTATACATTTATACAATTAAAAAAAAAATGTAATAAGTATAAATATGCATCGCATAAAAATCGAATAACATCAGTAGAGTTTTTCCTTTGTTATTCATGACCAATGGAAAAACCCCAAGACTACCCCAAGACACCTCAAAACTCTCCCTAAACACTCTCACCTAACCAGTATACATTTATACAATTAAAAAATTAAAATAAATCAGTAAAAAAATTTTGTTTAAAAAAAATGGGGATAAATGATAGTAAAATGAGCATTCAATTACTTTGCAGAGCAATTATTATTCATTTATGTAACAGAACAATCATATTCAGTACTTAGATGCACGAACGATAACTCTTCGCCACTGTGGTGGACTAGACTTAAAACATTTCTTGGATTTGTAATTTTCAATTTTGGGGGTAATTAAGATTATATTAAAATATTTTTTGGGCCAAGCGATAGAGAATTTCAAATGTAAAACATTATTTTAGGTGTCTTGTGATGTTTTATAGAGTTTTTGGGTGTCCTGGGGTCTTTCCTTTGGCGATGACAGACAAGGGTAAAAATTCTACTGATTTTAAACCATAATTATGCAATACATAATTATAATTTTTACTTTTTTACTTTTCATTTGACTTTATTTAATTGTATAAATGTATAATGGGTAGGTGAGATTGTTTTGGGGCAGTCTTGGGGTGTCTTGGGGTAGTCTTCGGGTGTCTTCGTGTGTTTAGTCTGACCATACTCTTATATTGTAGCTACGTAAAAGCCGTCTTTTCTAAAATATGGTCTGTGGGATTAATGGAATGTTAATAACAATGAGAAAACAAATAGTTGAATTTTTGGGGGAGGTGGATATACCAAAAAAGCAAAATGATAATGACAAAAGCGTAATGGTTGGCATGTATGTAACAACCCTTTGATTCAGCCACAATGCAGGTCTGATACTTGCTCACTGCCAAGTAACAGAGGGTATTTATTTGAACTCCATTTCATCTTGTCGCACAATTAATACTAGTTTAGTTGCAGTCTTTAATACATTTTGCAGATTGTACGATCAAAGTATCACAGAGACCAAGCTCAGTCTACATACAAGCACCTGCATATGATAGTAGGTCGGACAATATCTATAATTACTAGACTATGATGGAGGATTTGAGAACTTTATCAGACAATGAGGATGAATTCTTGGACTTTATGCAACATGACACAGATAGTGACATTTACAGGATACTATGAATCACAAAAATGTCGACTTAATATCCAGTCATTTTAGCAGCAGTACAGGAACACATTATAAATATGAAAACAGAAATTGTAAGTACTCTTAAAGAAGAGTCACAAAATACCCATCAGTGAAATAATCCGGCTTATGAAAAAAAAAATACACAGAAAGAAAATAATAATTCCAAAAAAGTCCTTCTATCTATAGTGGAAAACTCTAGCACTACAATGTCACAAATAGTAGTAAAGGGTCTTCATATCTCAGGCATAACAGCTTTCGATTTCATAATACACTGGAGGTTCTATAGAAGAAAAGATCAAAGAATATGACAATTTCAGAAGCAAAAAGATCATAATTGGAGACTCCATTATTAAATATGTAAATGAATGAGGTCTAAAACCTTAGGTTCAAGTTAAGTGTTAACCTGGGGCAGAAACTGGTCATATATCTGATGACATGAGAAAAACTGACCACGCGCAATATGAAACCAGTGTTGGTGGCAATGATGTAAGTAACAATGTTCATGCTGACCAGATGGAAACCAATCTTTACAACATCCTAAACAACATATACCTGCATAATCCTAACTTATCATTCACTAATTACTTTATGCAGTTTATGCCCAATAATTGACACAGACATTTGCGAGTTGAATGCTCCATGTCAGGATTGGAATCACAAAATGATAGACATTGAACATGGATTCATGATCAGGTTCTGGAACACTTAACGACAAAAGATAAAATTCAACTAAATAAAAAGGGGTTATCCCTCTTTCTCCATGCAGTAAATGAAATGTTGAAAATACTAAAGGACAGCTATGATGCCTCTAAAAGGCACAGAAACATACATCACAAACATAATTGGGACCATGCAAACTGTTCTAACCATTATCACATATCAAGATGTTTTCAGTGCTTAGAACGAGGACGTAATGTGCAATCATACAGAAACACAAGTAAAATAAAGTGTCATGACTGTCTACAATATGGGCATAAGGGAAAACGCTGCAAAATGTTCCATTCAGACGTGCAGTATTAGGAAAATGGCAATGAAGATGGGGCCAACTTAAGTTTAACAACCAAACATATTTTTCCAGAAACTTCAAAACATTCTATAAGAGCAACTAAGTGTAATTCTTCCTGTGATGACAGAAAACAAACTACAAATGCCCCACTGAGTGATCATGTCCATGGAAATTACTTCTAGTGCAATCCAATTAAGTGCCTCCATCAATGAAAGTAACCATGGTGTATGTATTAACTGCTACTGACATAACTGTTGAATATGTTAACGTTTCAAGAATCATTGAAAAAATCTTCCGAAGGAACGGCTGATAGTCATGATTTAGGAAAATGTAAAAAAAGAAAACTTTGAGTAATACCATGGTTCTTATATTGATAGTGAAAATATCATTCATCTCACAACCATCAAAACTGAAAATTCTTTCAAAATCAGCGGCGTAAGCAAAAGGGTCTCAAAATTTGCCATCTGCAGATCCATTATCTTTCTCCAAAACTAGATTAAATCAAATACATCTTGCAGGAAATAATTCAGCAATTTAAAATTTTGCCTTCAGTGAAACTTTTTTTACATGAACTTTTTCATGATAATGGCTAGAAATGACTGAAAACCATTTGTATTGGGCTGTGTATAAAGACAACCAAATAACAACAATAATTGGCATACTATATTTCAAAATAAGCTTGAAACTCTGTATATAAAAAACAAAGTCTGTTTAGTGGGTGACTTCAATTATAATTTGCTTTACAAAACCAGTTTAGTGGGTGACTTCAATTACAATTTGGTTTATGAAACCAGTTTAATGAGTGACTTAATTTGGATTAAACAATGAATTCCCTGATTTATCAACAACTAGTTCATGTACCCACTTGGATAACAGAGGTATCTGAAACACTAATTGATAACATCTAAAATAACAATACTAATAATATTATAGAAGCCACAGTAGCCCAATAACAATATTATAGAAGCCACAGTAGCCCAATGACAATATTATAGAAGCCACAGTAGCCCAATGACAATATTATAGATGCCACAGTAGCCCAATTACAATATTATAGAACCACAGTAGCCCAATGACAATATTATAGAAGCACAGTAGCCCAATGACAATATTATAGAAACCACAGTAACCCAATGTTTCATATGTGACCATTATCTTACATCTTGTACACAAAAATTAAGTAACAAAAGTATACCTTATCATCACAAATTTATCAGGTACTGATTCATGAATATATTTAATTCACAAATATTCCTTAAAGAACTGAACGACATCCTTTGGTCAGTAATTGAATGTTCTGATGTCCCAACAGATGCTCTTGGCATCAGGATAGGTATATTTATTGATGCCCTGAGCACTCATGCTGAGCTCTCATACTCCTTTTAATTTCAAGAGAGTCAAGCAACAAAATCAGCCAAACTGGATTACAGGTGATACACTGAATGCTATGAAGACAAGGGATAGATTTCATAAATTAAAAGATACCAACAATTACAAAGTATGAAGAAACAGAATCAAGTCAGTGATTCAAAAGGCAAAGAAAACTTATTATTCCACTGAAATATCAGATAGTATTACAAAAACAGAATCCTATAAAACTTTCAACGACTTGAAAGGCAAATCTGTCAATAAGTGCAAGTGATGTATTAGTAATGCAAATGGTGATATTAAGCAAGGACCTCATGAAATTGCAAATGCACTCAATGATTACTTTGTGAATATAAATGAAAAACATCTGGATTTCACAACTTCTAAAAGATTCTCCAGTGATCTATTAAATGAACATATTTCTTCAAATCTTGGCAGCAAACAGTGCTTCAAAATCCCTAAAATAAGCAGTGAATTCATTTTAAATGGATATGACCAACTTGATGTCACAACAGCAAGAGGTCTAGATAATATAAGAGCTAAATTCATAAAACTCTGACCTCAATTGTTTCCACCGCCACTGGTGTATATCTTCAATTCTAAATATTTCACAGGTATTTTTCCCAACAGGCTAAAACTGGCAAAAGTCACTCCAACACATAAGAAGGGAGATCTTCTAATATGAATAACTATAGACCTATATCAGTTTTAGTATCACTTTCAAAGATTTTAGAATTTAGACATGTTTGAATGAATTTAGAAAATACATGGAATCAAAACATTTGCTACATTCATGATGATCAGGCTTCCATGAAGTACATTCATGCACGACTACACAAACAAGAATGGTGGATATTGGTTAAAAGGCATAGATCAAGGTAACCTTGAAGGCACTGTGTTTCTTGAACTTTCTAAGGGGTGTGACCTTGTAATTCACAAAATCCTGCTGGAAAAGCTCAGCATATAAAGTTAACCATGAAAATTTAACTTTGTTTCGATCCTATCTTGAAGGTAGACAACAATAAGTTTCTATTTTAAACTTTCAGATAAGAAACAGATAAAGTCAGGTGTTTCGCAAGGATCAGTTCTTGGACCATTACTGTTTCTGCTGTACATCAATGATTTACTATCACACATTGAGCTATCTGTCACCAACATGTTCACAGATCATTATATAACACTGGGTCAACAGGTCATGAGATTAGCACTAAATTAAATAAAGATTTGGTAAAAATAAAAACTAGTGTGAACACAATGGTATGAAGATAAATGCAACCAAATCAAAAACCATTATCAGAGTTGAGCAAAGGTTGAGAAAAATTACTTCAAAGTAATGATAAAAGGAATGGATATACAGCAGTTGGAAAGCAAAAAACTACTTGGCATTATGATAGACCATATCTTGTGCTGAAAAATACAAGCTGATAAGGTCATTAAAAAGTTAATTCACTGCTTTATCTATTGAACAGAATACAATTGTATCTCTCTCATGAACAGAGAAAGATATTCTACAATACATATATCATGTCATACCTAGAATATTGCTATTCTGTCTGGGGGTAATAGTGGTATAGAAAATCAGGAAAGATTATTGAAATTTCAAAAAAGAGCAGCTAGAGTTATTCTTGATACTGGTTTAGATACATCATCAACAAATCTGTTTAAAACCCTAAAGTGACTTTGTTTTCAGCGGAGAACTCAGTTTCAAAAGGGTTTACTATTATATCAATTCTTACATTGTTTGTCTCCTGATCATCTTTAATGTCACTTTAAATTTGTTTAAAATGTATGAACTATGATCCATTTCAAATAACAAGTTATATTTTCCTAAGCCAAATTCATAGTTTTATAAGAAGAGTTTTGCTCTTCTGGAGCCAAGCTATGGAATTCCATACCACCTTAAATAAAGTCAGCCGACACTTGCCAAGCTTTAATAAAGCTTCTTAGCCAAATCTACAGAAACAATTGTTTGCATGATTTGTTTAATTCTATACTACTACATTTTACAACATTGTTATGTTCACTATTACTATTTGTATGAATCCTGTATGTACTCATCCTTGAAGTCTTGTACATATTTTATTGTAGCAGTATATCAATTGTAGAGTTTTTAACTGAATTTGTTGTCTGAAGACACTTCATTTTGTAAAAATTGTGCATTATATAAATATATAACATACACACACACAAAATTCATTGTAGAAGGCCTTGTGGAAGATTGGTCAGTTGACCAAATTAGCTTCTTCTTTAAAGTCATTATTATTATTATTATTATTATTATTATTATTATTATTATTATGTTTTTTGTAAGATCTGTGGAATAAACAATATGCTCCTCCTCCTTGCCAATGGTATATAGCCCAACTGAGAGAAACTATTAAAATCTCAGAAAATCTGTTTAATTCATCATCTAAGAAATATTTTTGAACAAAATGCAAAAACATATCTCTTTTTAATAATCTTAGACTTGATTTTTCTCTTTCAATGTTATGCATGAAATATTTCATGATGTGAAAATATATAAATGCACACATGTAAATGTAGGTCTCTTTGAAAATTAGTTGGCCGACCAAATCAGCTTATGTCACCTATAATCAATTTCATTGATTTATCATAGAATTGGAATTAAAATTTCAAGCATTATGTATTTATTCAGAACAAACTGCAAGTTGTCAATTTATCTGTGAAACATTTCAATAAATAAAAATTGTATTTAATACAGCATTTTTGCTATTTTTTCTATTTATCTATCTATCCAGTTTGGCTTCTTTATTTTCACTAGTGCGACTCAATGAAGACATGTCACCCATTCAGATGGATCTGACTACTTGCAAAAAACATCACAAAATAGGAGGGTCAAAGAGAAATTTGCTTGTTGTAGCCCCCCCCCCCAAGGGGAGGCTCAACCTATAACAAGTATATATGTTTTACACAATATATGGCTGTGCAGTAAGACATCACTGACAATTCACTTCTCAGCATAATATATAATTACAAAATGGAAACAAACAAAATTATTTTTAAAAAGTCCCAAGGAACTATAGTTCTCCACATTCTATGGAAATTTGGACATCAGTTTTGTGCAATCTTCATTTTGGAAAGAAAAAGGGAGACATCCAATGAAAACTATTAACCACTGCTGGATGTGAATTTTTTAAAATTATTTAATTACTAGTTCAATTTATACTTGATCCATGAAAAGGATAAGAAGACCATGTGAGCTATAGGTCATTAATTATATATAACAGCTGTACCTTGTCATTGGAACTGCCTGTCAGAGGCACATTAGCACATGGAGTCTTTGGTGCATCACTTCCAGAACCTGATGAAGCTGACATTTTAAATGTCTGTGGCTTTTTCTCAGAATGTTGTGCATCTACATTACTGCCATTTGCTGAAGACTGCAGTTCATTTATCTACAAGATCAAACACAATCTGAACATACCACCTCACAAAATAAAGGTCCAACACAAATTTAAAGCTTTATCCTTGTTGAATTTATTAAAGATTTTTAAGAGAATTAAAAAAAAGACATAAAGAGACTGTTAAATGTTATCTGGCTGTTTCAAAAGAAATAACTATGCAAGTCTAATTAGGTAAAAGTGCTTCAAATAACGTGGCCAGGGCCAGCATATTGAACCCATGCAAAATGTTGCTGCAAACCTTATGACCTTGACCCCAAGGTTAAAAGTGTATCAAGAAGCAATGAGCTGTCTTTGTTTGATGATAGGACATTACAGCACTCACATAACTTAATCTTTTAGAATATATGACAGCTGCCGAGTCAATGGTCATCTAAACCTCTGCGCATCATGTTTTCACATCAATACAAGAACATATTGACTGGATCCTATCTTGTATCTATTATCATAAACTAAAATCAAATAAAGAGATAAGGTATAAATAACCAAAAAAAATTCAGATGGGCTTCAACAACATTATCAGCATACTGTGACATCTGCCTGGTGAACTTTCATGTAAGGAAACATTAGTGACATTTTCAACTTACATGTAGAGATGATTTTATTCTTCCATAAAATCTTCCATAAAAACAGCTGAAACAAAATGTAAGGGGGCTTTTCGGGGTGCTCCCCTAATGGAGTCTCAAGGTACAGTGCCAAATAACCCTAACCAAAAAAACATTTTACACTTATAAAAAACTGTTCATGGTGCAACTTATGATCATAAAATAAACCAAAATAATCATTTGAAAAACTAATAAACTCACGAAAAATGTTCAATTTGATTTCAGTAATTTCACAATATTTATTGTCACATGAATTTGTATAGGACTTTGTAGGCCTGATCTTTAGAAGCTCTATGCTCATTACAACAGCTATAATGATATGACTACACTACAGAAAAATAACAAACAAAAACCATGAAATTGGAAGACATAAAAATGTGCTGAAAACTCATAAGGTACGAAACATTATTAGGTCTCTAAGTTTGTTCCTGCAGTCGAAAACGGTGAGTTTTAAGAGCACTCTTAAAAGGGACAACTGTGTCTTTGTGTCTAATTTCAATGGACAATTTGTTACACATTCCCGGGCCCTGATATGCAAAAGAACATTGTCCATATGACTTTGTTTTCTAAGTGGGAACAATGAGTATACGATTGTCAGAAGAGTGTAAGTACTTTGCTGGTGTGTACTCATGGGTGAGGCCAGATAGGTATGTTGGAGAGGAGTACAGTATGTCAATGAAATATAGCACAGAGAACAAATTTTGTGTTTTATTATGCATCAAATTGATAGTGAAGGGTACAGAGCAGTGGTGATGTGTGCTCTGATCGAGGTACTCTTAAGATGATCAGAGCAGCTGTGTTTTGAACTCTTGGAAGTTTCTGGAGTAGATATTGTGATGAAACAGACAGAACTGAGTTACAATAGTCCAGTCTTGAAAGTACTAATGAACACACAAGTGTTTTAGTGGCATCAACTGAAAGATATTTGCGAATGGAACTGATGCATCTCAGCTCAAGATATGCAGCTTTGCATATGTTAATGACATGTTGCTGCAAATGTAAGAGTACTGTCTAGAGTAACAACTAGGTTTCATGCTGACTGTGTGAATTTAATGTTGGTGTTGCTGATATTTATTGTCTGAGGTAAAGGATGCAAATAAAAAAGTCTTTGTGTTGTGATCAAAATGGCCTCAGTTTTATCATCATTCATCTGCAGCTTGTTACATGTCATCCATGATTTCACATTAGAAATGCACCTCTCTACTCCATGGATGGTAGCATCAACTTTAGTTGGGTGGCTAGACTTGTATATTTGGGTGTCATCTGAGTACAACTGGTGACACTGCGTGATGATCTATGACACTTGAGAGCGGCTGAGTGTATAGAATGAAGATAACAGGTCCAAGAACTGACCCCTGTGGAACACCACAACATAGATCAACTGGGCTGGAATGTATTCCATTTGCAGATACAATTTGCATCCTGTTGACTAAGTAGGACTTTAAGCACTGAAAGGCTATATTCTGAATGCCAAATACATGCTGGAGATGATGATGAAGTAATATATCATGGTCTATTGTGTCAAATGCTGCAGACAAATCAAGGAGGACGAGGACTGTAATCTTTCCACTATCCAAAGCTGAGAGAATGTCATTCAATACTTTCAGATGAGTAATTTCAGTACTGTGGCAAGGGCGATATGCAGACTGTACATTGCTAAGAAGGCTGTTTTAATTCAAATGAGATTTAAGCTGGGTTAGAACAACTTTTTCTAAGATTTTTTTATATGAATGGGAGATTAGAAACTTGGCAGTAGTTCTTTAATTCATTATGGTCAAGTGTTAGTTATTTCAGCAGAGGCTTTACGATGGCAGTTTTGAAAAATGATGGGAATTCCCCCAATGCAAGATATTAATAACATCAGTTAGTGAAGGCAAGATTCGGTCTAAGCACTCAAGAAGCAGTAATGTTGGAATTGGAACAAGTTCACAAGACTTTGGTGCACTCTTCATCATGATTGTCCATACTAAATCAATAGAGACAGGTTCAAATGCTCTTAATGGTTGTAGCTGAAATTCTGTATTATAACTGTAAGATGACAAGTCAATTGAAATTGTGTTGTCAAGTGAATTTCTAATGGTTTGTACTTTGTCATGGAAGAAATTTACAAACAGGTCTGGAAGGTCTACTGGAGAGAAGGTAGTTGGAAGAGGTGTACATTAGTTCCTTGACATTAGTTTGTTAGTTATCTCGAAGAGCTCTTTGCAGCTGAAACATTCCTTGATCTTAGTACCATAGTAGGATAATTTTGCTTAATGAACTATGTGACGTTCTTTTTAGCAGCTTCATATATTTGTTTATGTATAGTGAGTCTGGTGGAAAGCCAAAGCCTCTCTGCTTTTCGGCAATGTCTTCTGGCAGTGTGAAGCTGGTCCCTAGCACTGCTATACCATGGAGAACACTTTTTTTTATTGATACTCTGCATTTGGTGGCTAGGGCATGTTTTTCAAGCAATGAACGCAGGCAGTTATCAAGTTGTTCTGCTGTAGGATGTAAGTAAGATATTAGGTTTTCTTGGATGTCATGCATTAATTTGGTTCTATTTATCATACGGAGGTTTCTCTTAGTAGCAAATAAAGGTGGAGGGTTAGTGACTGATAGATCGAAATGGTATATAATGCAGAGGTGATCTGATGCAAATTTGTGGGATATAAGGGTGGATTGCATAATATTATCATCAGGTCTATAAAGAAACCAGTCTAAAATGTGACCAAGTTTATAGGTGGGTTGGTTAACTGACTGTTTAAGGTTGAAAACATGAATGGAATCTAAGAGTTTTGATGTGTATGGGTTTCCAAGACAAAGTGAAAGTTCAAATATCCAAGAATAATTAGGTTGCCACCTATCAAATTTCCATATTCCAGAAGATTCGGAAACTGCTCCAAAAAGAGAGATTCAGTCAGCTTGTTTTTTCTACTAGGAGGAGGGTCGTAGAGACAGAAAAAATGGACTGACCTTTGTTCCAGTGTGAATGTTGTTTGGACTAGTTCAAACAATGTGTGGCAGAAATTGAAGGTTGTGTTGTACTTAAGACATTTTATCATGGAATTCTTTGTGATGACAGCAATTCCACCTCTGCAAGAGTTGCTGGGGAACGACTTGATGGAGTAATCAGTGGGTGTTAAATCCGCACACTGATGTTTTTTAGCCATGTTTCTGTCAGGAAAAAGACATCAATATTCTGGTTGTTGATAAAATTAACTATTTTTGTGCACTTTTCTACTGATTGGGCGTTGAATAATGCAATATATAGTGATATCCCTGGGACAGCTTACACAACGGTTGACGATCTAAGATGAATTTGAACCAGGTCATCAAAGTTATTGGCCAAATTTTTTAATTGTTTATCTGTTACTGGCAAAAGGGAGATAACTGGAATTCTTCTTCCTGTCCTAACCAAGCCAGTTTTGAAACGTTTCTTTTTTTGCTTCCATTTACATTGAAGTAATGATGAATATAGTCCTAGTTCGTTTAGTCTATAGCACAATGTAGTATTAAGAGCCAAGGTGTGGTCATTAAATGCAATTAATTAGGGTCGATCATAGTGTAAGCGGGTTGACTGGTGATGTTGTTGCATACAGGTAAAGGTTGTGAAACCAGTTGGAATATTGTTATCAATTTTTTAAATGTTGGGCATCTTGAAAGTAAATGTAATTTATATAGAATAATGAACAACTTCATAAGAAAAAGCATTTTATTGACAATAAAATGAGTATTCAGCCAATAAACAGACCAGTTTCTCCCACCCCTCAGTTCTTTTGTGCAATGGGGATGGCATAACTTTTTATTTCCCTAAGTCCCTCAGTAACTCACGCTCTTGCTTACAGTGCAGTCTATTTTTTTTGGACACCATTGTGCATGAGTTACCAAGGAAGAGGTGTATCATGGAGTAAAAAGCAATAACAATCCAAATACTGACACAGCCATTTGAAAAATTCCCCCTTTACCCAAGTCAGCTTCAGGGTTTAAATGAATTACTCGCCATGATTATTATTGCAAAGTAAACGACAAATCCACCCACTATAAATGAAGGAGATACCAAAATAAACTGCTTGCTAATGTCTGGAAAAACTTTTATTTTGTTAAGCCAAAATACAAAACTAAAATAGATTGATGATGATCTTATTCAAACCTTTGGCCTATACTATGATTACTCTTTTATGGACATGTAATAATAATAATAATAATAATAATAATAATAATAATAATAATTAATAATAATAATAATAATAATAATGACTTTATTTAAAGAGGGATAACACAATTAGCTGAAGAACTAATCTACCCTGAGGCCCTCGTGCAAAGAAAATTTATTTACTGTAACTGCATTTGTGAAGCCACTGGATATGTTGGGTTTTGAAGAAGGAAATAGAGTGGGCATTTTTAATCTCATCTGGAATACTATTCCAGAGCAAAGTTCAAGAGTATTGGAAACTTTTTAAAAAATTCCTTATTTGGTTTGGGAATTTTATACTCTTTGGTAGATATGGATCGCAAGTATGGACTATTGCCAGGTAACCTATACTGGAATACTGTGTTTGTAAATATTCAGGAGCACTATTATTGGATATCCTGTACATTAATTTGGCTTTTCTCAACTGGAATTAGTCTTAAAAAGATACTATTTTAAACTTACCCTCTAAATCTTTCTTTGCTCTCTTTCTGGATTGATATTAGCCAAAATGCTCTTTTTTGAAGATGTGTTAGCTTTGCTATCATTTTATCATTTGAATTACCCCATACTGTATTACAATAGTCTATATAGAGTTGTATGTAACTGTTATAAAGTAGTTTTCTGTGCCTGTCAGAGAAGCCATAAACTTGAATCTACTTTTTTTTACTGATATGATTGGTTCAGTCCATGAAAGGTCTTTTTATTTCCCATGTAAGTGTCATGGGATCTAATGAGATGGAATTGGTCATGTGATGAGTAAGTGAATGGTCCAGCATCATGGAGTCAGTACTGTTTCTTTTTCGAGCGTTGTCTCTTTCACAGCTTTGCACAATGGAGGAATCCGGACAAAGCCAAAGGTATCCTGTCAATACGGGGCATGGACTATTGCACAAAATATTGCAAAATAGAGCCAAGCAGCGTTTAGCTGATAAGGCAAAATATTTCTGATTCGCAACAAAACACAATGATTACCAAGCAAGAACAACTATGCAAAATGATAGTCCTGGACTAGAGTCAAAATCAAGGAGAAATCTAGCAGCTACAGATAAAGAGACTATGCCATTAACAACAAGTTTTTCATAACATGACTGTGAAATCTCTTGAGAGTAGGTGACTGAAAACGTGACATCCGCACAATTTTCAAATCTGATCTGATTTGATTTAGTGACCCTCTCTCACTGGCATCATTTCCACCTACTGAAATAATAATTTGGTTGTTTTTGGTTAGGTCAGTATACATTATTCTGTACGTGAATTTGTTAATTTTTGCACATCTAAGAGTCTGTACACCTGTTTTAACTTGGTATTATACTTTTTCAAAAATGAGGAGCCAATTATCAGTGTCCTATCTTTTCTGGCTTGTGATTTCATGTATTGGACTCTGGTTTGTATTTCAGACACATCTCTTTGAGAAAGGGTTTTTGGTGTTTCAGATGTGTGAATTAATCAAGCTGAAGTTGACACGTTTGTCTGAGCAGTGGAAAATTCAGTTGTTCATGCATGTGACAGATATATGAATATATGCTGGTTATATGCCTGATACAAATTAAATGTATCATCACCTTGTAGGATTGATGGAAAAACAGTAACTCATGAGTGTGTGCATCAAAGTAAATAAACAGTGTTGTATGTCAAGCTGAAGTGTAATCTAGAAGAATGCAATTTAGTAAAAACACTGAATAATGCAAAATGCAAAATCTGTATCTAATATTGTTTTGGAATATACATGGTGGTAAGCACAATTTGCACTGTGTACATACTGTAGTACAGCCTGGTGTCTCAGGTAAACTCTAACACACCTGTGTATTCTGAATTCCTTATTACCTGTATTTAGTTTCATGCTGGAGAAATCAGAAAATATGCTATGCACACGCAAAATAATAACAAAATCAATCACTGTAGTTAAAACAGTTTATTGACATAGTTATTGAGAGAGCAGGTCATTGCTGTGTGACGTGTGGATCTTACCAATTTTGTCTTGACATCTTTTTGTGCAGTACGCTATAAATAGAACACCTGTTAAAAATTTGACTCCATACACATAGGCCTGCCTGTTAACTGTTAAGCAGTGTAGTATATGTTATGTTTAACATCAATTTTAACCATTTTACATTTTTGGTATACATTTATTATGTATAGAAAGATTTAAAAGTAAAATCTGATCATTATAGATGTGTATATTTTTTTCACGGATTAATTTTTTATGTGCTTTAAAATCATGAGAGAACTTGTTCATCATCAAGTCAGTGAAGCTGCATGACCAACAGTAGCTGTTTAATAACTGAATAATAACTGTTTCAATTCATTTATTTTTTGCACTTGTAAATGTGAAAGTTTCTGGTCTAGATCTTTCATAATTTCTGAATTACAAAGATTTGTCATTTCAATATCAATAGAATCTGATGATATTCCTTTACTAAGTGGGACAGGTACAACTAAAATAATTACAGGTTTAACATGGCTATCTCTTTCAATATACTCTTTTAGCATGTTTATATGGCAGAGTTGCTTTTGTTTGCGCCTACCAGGAGTATTTATGATGTAATTTAAGTCATTAATTTTCCTGTCAACTGTGTAGGGACCATAATATTTGGCCTGAAGACGATTTTGTGGCATTGGTAAGAGAGCCAGGACTCTATCACCAGGCTGAAAACTCCTTTCCTTCGATTTGTTATCATATCTTGATTTCATTTTAGATTGAGCAGAGTGCAGATTTGCTCTTGCGACCTCGCAAGCCTTTGACAACTTGTATTTAAAATCGGAAACATAATCAAGAAGATTGATCTCAGTATCTTCATTAGAGAGAAGTTTCTCTTTCAATAACTTCAATGGTCCACACACAGTGTGTCCAAAAACCAGTTCAAAGGGACTGAAGCCTAAAGATTCTTGAACTGATTATCTAACAGCAAACAATAGTAAATGAATGCCTTCATCCCAATCTTTATTCGTATCAAAACAATATGATCGAATCATATTTTTCAAAGTCTGATGGAATCTTTTCTAATGCCCCTTGGCTCTCAGGGTGATAGGCAGAAGATTTGAATTGCTGAATGCCTAATTCATACATAACTTGTTGGAAAATTCCAGACATGAAGTTTGAACCTTGATCAGACTGAACAGATTTAGGAAGGCCATACTGAGTAAAAAACTTTATCAAAGCTTTTACTATTGCTTTAGATTTTATATTCCTCAACGGAATTGCCTCTGGAAACCTTGTTGTCGCACACATAATGGTCAACAGGTATTGGTTACCTGACTTGGTCTTGGGTAAGGGACCTACATAATCTACCATAATTCTACTAAATGGTTCGTCAAAGGCAGGAATTGGTTGTAGATGAGCCTTAGGTATCTTCTGATTGGGTTTTCCTACCATTTGACAAGTATGACAAGATCAACAGTATTTGGCAACATCACTTTTGATTTTTGGCCAATAGAAGTGGGTCAAGATCTTGTGATAATTTTATTAAACCCTAAATGACCAGCCAAAGGAGTTTCATGGGCCAGATTAAGTATTTCCTGTCTATAAGGATTTGGAACTACTATTTGATAGTTCACTGACCACTCATCACTAGCAGGTACCTCGGGAGGTCTCCATTTTCTAAGAATTCTATTTTTAATAAAATAACAGACAGGAACTTCAGTGGCTTCAGTCTCACTTATGGCCCTTTGAAACAAACAGGAGATCTCAGGATCATTATCCTGTTCGACGACAAGTGACTGTCGTTTATCACCCTGATTAGAATAAAGAGAATGAGTTGTTAAAAGAGGATCACTATGATCAATACCTTCTGATTGATCCAAACAAGGAGTAAAAGTGACCTCATCAAAAGCCTGACCTATACACGTGTCAGCTAAAGGTATACTGTTTTCATCAACATCATTCTCAAGAGCTTTATTTTCCATAGCTCTGGTAACTGCACAAGCTTGAAATATATCAGGGAATTCTTTTTCAATTGGATCAATTTTCTGATCCAAATCAGGCTTGTCAGTTACAAGTGGATTAACCACAACCCTGTCTCCAGCTAAGTCGTTGCCTAGCAATAAATGAATGCCCTCAATGGGTAAAACTGAGACTGTTCCGACTGTCACAGGTCCTGAAACTAAGTCTGATGACAAATTTACACAATGGACAGGAACATTAACAAAGCCACACTACTCCCTGAATAAGAACACTTTTATTAGAAGAAGACTTCTCAGAAAAAGGCAAAGTACCTGACAATAAAAGACTCTGAGAAGCTCCTGTGTCCCTTAAAATTTTAATAGGGATGGGATTGGCTGAATCACCCAAGAGTGATATAGAACCCTTCGATATGAATGGTTCATAATTCTCCATAATAAAATCAGACTGGGATTTATTAGACCCAACAAATGTATTGCTTTCAATACATGACCGTGACCTCAACCTCTTAGAAACAAGAGCATTTGGAACAGGTCTGCCTTGATTCTGATGCCTATTTTTCAATTTGTAGCAATCAGAAATAACGTGTCCTTTCTTTTGTTGAAATAGGTACACGTCGGAAGAGACAAGGATCTAGAATCAAGCTTCTCTGAAGTTTGATTTTTGAAAGTTGTGCTAGTTTGAGTTTTAAAAGGGCTGGTAATAGGCTGAAATACTTTTCTGCCAGAAGACTGATGAGTAGAAGTCTTGTTAACAAAATGAACTTTATGTGTCAAAGAATATTCGGCAGCAGCTCGAGCAGCATTCTCCAAGGTTTCAATCCTATGCTCATCGAGTTAAGTTTTAACGTCACTATGGACAGTTTTTGAACTCTTCAATTAATATCATTTGCTTGAGATTTTGATAGTCTTGTTCGACTTTCTTGGCTAAGCACCATCTATCAAACAACTGCTCTTTTTCTCTAGCAAATTCGACATGAGTTTGTCCAGCTTCTTTTCTGTAATTTCTGAATTTTTGTCGATAAGCTTCAGGGACTAACTCATAACTCCTTAGAATGCATTCTTTAACCACATCATAGTCACCACTTTGATGAACAGACAGTGAAGTGTAAATCTCACTAGCCTTACCAGTGAGTACCGTATATACTCACGTATAAGCCCGTTTGCGTATAAGCCGACCCCCCAAACTGAATCGGTAAAATTGTTATAAAGTGCATGATCCGCGTATAAGCCGACCCATAATTTCTAGACTACCTGTACATCACAAGATGCACAGAGTGAGTTCTGAATATGTTTATTTAGGCAAATCACATTATTAAATAAAATGAAATTAAGAAAGCTAATTTATATGTTGAAATAAAAACAATTCTAAAGTGTTAAGTCTTAATGGAAATATAATTAATCCTCATTCTAAATCATGAATTATAAAAGTTCAATAACTTTTAGAATCCTTTAAAATCGGGCTCTGTATCAGAATCGCCAAACAGTTCACGAAACTTGGCTTCTGTTACAGGCTTGCTTTCATCATATATGTCGTCATTGTCATCATGGTCATCTGATAGTCCGGTTCTTAAAATGAGAGCACCAGCCGGCAGATGCAACAAATTTTGAATCTGCCAACTTATATTTATTATTTCTCGCCATCTGCATAGCACGTAGACGAATTGCCGCCATTCCCGTACTTGCTTCTCGTTCACAAAAATTTGCGTGCTGCAGCACAGTTATTTGCTTCTGCATATTCAATAATGTTAAGTTTGAATGCTTCATCATACGCAAACCGCTTTATTTTACTTTCTATACTACTCATGTTATCCGATTGAATTGAATATAAACTTCTAAAGAGATTAAACTGAAATAATTTCTTATAATGGTAGTGAAATATTTATATACCTTATCCTGTAATTATTTCCACAGTTGATTATCAATTTGTATTTGATAATTATTTATCATTGTTGTTTATTTGTGTGTTTTTAAACTACCGGTAGTGTAATTCAATTGATCAAAATATGACTGGTTTCAGCGTGGACATGATTCAAGTATTGTGACAGTTGATAACTTTGAGCAGAAACCATGACCACTACCATATCTCATTAAACGATACATCTGAGAGTCGGCATATTTTAGTCAAGTCATTGGCATTGTGCAAAAAAAAAACAACCTATTATCCCCGAGGCATTTACCACAGATTAAGCATATGGCAGCTATTGTGCAATACTCTACCATTGAGAAACCACTTTGCTTTACAAACAACCAATCAACAGTAGTATATAAACTGTGGCTGCTATTACGTCTAAAACACCTATCAAAGAAATCCAACAAATTATATTGTTTTACAATTATTCACGCTGACTCGTATATTGCAATGCTATTTACCCTTCCTAAGTGTGCACGCAACAAAACCCTATGGAGCCTATTGCTATTTTTTCTTTAAGACTATCGTACATGTATTTCTACTCTCGATCAAAATGTTTGCCGTATATACCTTCAGTATCTTAAGTCTTTTATTTTTTTTACGTAGATTCTTTTCATATTTACACTGAAATAGGCTAGCGTGCATTTCTGTGAAACTGTCGAGTTTAATTATTACTGATTAGCTAAGGGTTAAATACTTGACTAGAGATTATTAATATGGAGGTTCTTTTGGAAAATACACATATTTCCATAGTTCAAATAACATGTATGGCTGTATACCTTCAGTATCGTAATTCTTTTTATTTTTTACGTAGATTCTTTTCATATTTACCCTGAAATAGGCTAGCGTGCATTTCTGCGAAACCGTCGAGTTTAATTATTACTGATTAGCTGAGAGTTAAATATGTGAATAGAGATTACTAATATGGCGCTTCTTTTGGAAAAAACACATATTTGCATGGTTCAAATAACACATATGGCTGTATTTTCCGGTGGATGGACATCTGTCAAATAGACGTCAAGTACTTTAAAACATGTTTTTCATTCATTATCCTACCACTTATGTTAGAAGAAAAAAAAATTGTTTTACTTCACGACAGGACAAATCTTATCAGCCATGTGGCATCTTAGGCAAGTGATCTCATATTCGGCGATTGACGGAAACAATAAATACTGGAAATCGCGGGGAAAAAGCATTATAAATTTCAGATTTGGAACTTGACCCACAGATAAGCCGACCCCCTTTCTTCCAGGCCTTATTTTTTTTCCTACATTTCTCAGCTTATATGCGAGTATATATGGTACACATTGCAATAACTGAGTCCAATGCTCCCTTGGCCACTTTAAATTTTCTGCAACTTTTTCAAAACGAATGAAGTATTTGTCTACTTCTTTTTCTCTGAAAAGGGGCACTAATCTAATATTCCTTGCTAAATCAAAACTTAAATTTGGATTTGAAGTATGAAGGTGTTTTTCACTTGCCAGCTCTAATTCTTTCATTCTATATTGATATTCCCTTTCTTCCCTCTCTTTGTCATATTGTAATTGTCTTTCATTCTCCTCTTTGTCATATTGTAATTGTCTTTCTTTCTCCCTTTCCTGTCTCTCTCTCTCTCTCCTCTTTTTCATATTGTAATTGTCTTTCTTTCTCCCTTTCTTGAAATTCCAGCTTCTTCAACTCTAATTCCATCTTGAATTTAATTCTAATTTCTTCATTTTTATGCCAGAGTCTGATGCAGACTTACTGACCGAAATCAAAGCACTTTTTTCCAAAACATTTTCTTCTACCAAATATTGGATCAAAATCTTTTTGATATCTTGTTTCGTTCAAGAAGCCTGTACTTCAGAAAGATTATATTTTCTGGCAAGTTGAATCAACTCATCTTTTTTGAAAAGATCTAATTGCTCCTGAGTAGGATTAGAAAGAAATATTTCTACTTTAGATGTCATTTTAATACAAGCCTGTCAATCTCACTAAAGATTTTTTTTAAAAATTTCAAAACTAGGGGTATTCAAATTTAAAACAAAAGTTTTCTGAAAAAAAATTCTAGCCAAATTCCAATCTATCTCAATCCCGAACGAGCTCCCAATTTCTATGTTACGTGCTTAGGCTCATAAAAACAGTAACATAGAAAGAGTGAAAATAACAAGCTTGTAAAGCTTAATAAACAATTTATTGAGTACAAATATTTTTCAGAAAAGAAAAATAAACTTACGGTTGAAAGAATCAATTCCAAAATTAATCCAAAAATAATTCAAAATATTATCCACTAGAGAAATTTTTATTTATATATTTTTTTAAAGCACAATTTCTTCATTAAATGGCAATGCACCATACTTTTCATTTATTTCAATTGTTTATGCTCTATGTTAATAATTGTCAAAATAAAGGAATGGAGGAATAGTTCAATTGTTATTGAGATAAACAAATAATATTATATATAATAATTCTATTTTATTTAACTTATTTTAACGACTTATTTGTGGTATTGGTAATTATTTATAAATGTTGATAAATATTCAAGTTACTCTATGGGAACACTCGTCATCAAAACGGGAGTTATTTCCCTTGGTAACTACTGACCTAACCAATTTAATTGTTACACAAAATATCGCTAAATATTCGCAGTTTTTGTTTGTTTGTTTGTTTTTGGTCTTTTTGTGCTGTTGTTGAAATTTAAAGTGGGTATTATGTGAAGTTTAAGGTGTTCTTGGTGAGTCTTGGGGTGTCCTGGGGTGTTCAGTGAGACCCCAGGTTGTGAAACTATCAAAAGTAACTCTGTTATTGGTGAAAGTGAAAATATTGACATTCACTGAAAAGGTAACTGGGGTCCCTGTCGCTGAACATGTGTAATATTCGTTTTCAAAATCTTTGATCTTTCAGATTTAGTTTTTAAATTCCGATTATAATATTTTTTTTGTTAAATATCTTTGACAAATATGACTTTTTTAGTCAAAATTCGTTGTTTTTTTAAAAAAAACTATCTTAGTCGTTTCTGTATGAAGAAAAATCACAAAATTTCCGCCATTAAGAGGGACCAACCACACAGCATTTTACTACTTGATTTGGGGGGTTTATAATTTTTTGGGGTCGTAATTTCGTTGAAAAATTGCTAAAATTAATAACTTTTATTATATTTAACCAAAAATGTTAAATCATTTAGAAAAAAGGGGTTCTTGGGTTATCGCCCTAAAAAATTAACAAATTTGACAGATTTCCCTTGACAATTTTACACCCCCCCCACCCCAAAAAAAATTAAAGTCATCAGACTAAAATAAATCTGATTTCACACTGAAATTGAAAAGATCTACGATTTTATGTATGGATTTATATTAAGAAACTCTCCACGCAGGTGATTTACGTGTCCAGACTGGTGAGTAATTTTGAAATAAATTTATTCTTGTCAATAATTAATTATGACACCGTAGATAAACAGGAATGATCAATTCTTGTAGAATCAAATATCCACAGGAATAGGATTCCTAAAATTTTCTTGAGTTCAGTTGAACATTTTGATGTACATGATAGAAACTAATCTATGTTTGATGATGTATACTTTTTTAAAAAATGTTTTGAACCTTCCATAGGTCTTATCAGGTGGTAGCAGCAGACATAAAGTTTATCCCTATGATTTGCTATGGATTTCCCCACAATGTGTTTTTTGTGTGGTATTTTTGTTAGCTCTAGCTGAAGAATATATGTTGTGACTAGATCATGTGCAGTGTAACAAACTACTCTGTCAAATTAAAAGATGTTACCAATAATCTAGTTTGTATTTATAGCATCTGATAATGCACTTGACTTAAATAATATAAATTTTCAGTGTCGCAAAATGCTAAGAACTTGAATTACTTGTACTTAGCTTATACAAAAAAATATATATATTATTGCAACATTTCTCTTTGATTAAATATTTTTTAAGTCAGTGTACACTCAATTAGCTATGCTGTCATTTTGTCAAAGACTGGATATAGAATTTAATTTCTAGTCTTAATTATAGAAGTAGTATTAAGTTTGTTTGCTTACACATACATTCAAAAAGAATGTTGGTATCTTTGACTCTGCATTTATGCAAATTATTAGCAGTAAATAATTTGTCAACCAAATTTCTGCAGTTGGGATAAATATGTTTACAGTCCTACCCATTTATATTGACAAGCCTCCTATGTCGACAAAAAAGCAGAGTCCTAGTCCCTTGGTCTACAATTACTACCAAATTGTCATGCTTATATCAACGCTGAGGTAAAAGATAAATGTACATGTCGACAGAAGCCCTTGGTCCCAGCTTAAACAATACTTTGTTCAACAATTAGTTGATCTTGCCGCCAGGCTATAATTTTGCCAGCCTCATTGTTTATGTTGACCAGCTGCCACTTCCAACCCATACTTTGTTTCAACAAGTTTTTTTATCTTGCCACCAGGCTTTAATTTTCCTGCCTAATCTTTCATGTCGACCAGCTGCCAGTTATGACCCATACTTTCTTTAACAAACAGTTGATCTTGCAGCCAATTTAAATTTTCCAGCCTAATCATTTATGTCAGCAAGAGGCCAGTTACAACGTGGACTTTATTCAACAATTAGTTGAATTTGCTGCCAGGCTTTGTTGTCGTGGTGGGATACAAAAAAACAGCAAACAACAACAACAGGCTTTTGTTTGGTCCTATTAAGTTGGCATCTCGCGGCAACTTAAATAAAAGCAATGAAATCTGATCGATTCTTGCATTTTTCCAAAGTGACCGGTAATTAAAACAAGTTTTTTGTGCTGTGAAAGTTTTTAAGTTTATATTTATGATGGCTGCCAATAGCAGTGTAAAACCTTTGGCCACCTTTGCACACTCAGTAGTTACTATGAAACTAACTAAAAATTATTAGACCTAGGAATAATGAACGGCCAAAATGCATTGTCAGTTTAATGAACATTTCTTTTTGACAGAGATAACAAGTCACCTCACCAGTATGAACCATGTAAAAAAGTGTTTGATTGCTCAGTTTCTAATACTAGCCTTAACAGATATTGTATGAGACCAAAACTTAGATTTAAACAACATAGTTCTTTAAGTTCATAGGCTCTATATATTTATAAGCCATGAGTAAGGAGTCAAATTTAAAAGCTTTATTTGAAAAGTATTTTGACTTCAAGGCCTAATGGCTAAATACATTGAAATCTGTTTAAAACACTAACAACACTTCAGGCTGGCATTATTGTAAATAAGAAGAGTACTTTAAATGGTACATCATACACTTGTCATACGTTTAATAGTCCTTTATGTACAGACACCAGTAGGGCATGGTTGACAAACTGGTGCAAATGATCTTGAACTCGGCTTAATGTATACAGGCTTAAACTAAATTTAATTTGCAGAAACCATTATTTTCTCATCCAACATACTGTAATTCTGATGTTTGACCCTCAGACCCAAAAATCTTTTTGTTCTTTGGTCAAGATCTGTCTTTGGAACAAAAGGTACTGAGCAAACCCCATTTTTCAATGAGGAAAAATGACCATAACCTTTGACCCCAAATGAACAGGTACATACACTTTTGTCAAGGTCAGGAACATGAGTTATTACAGAAAAGAATTTTTTTCTTCTTTCTGTCCATGACCTTAATATTTGACCCCCAAACTAATAGGCTTTTTTGTTTTACCATGTGCAAGTCATTCACAAAGTTTGGCCCATTTCTGCAATATAGAACTACTGGTCATGTTGCTGTACAGGAATAAATTTCTTTCATCAGTGTATCTGACTCTCTGACCCCAAGTTTGGTATTTATCTTTTGAAAAATTCAGACATGGTAAATGATGGAAAACTCAAGTTATTATGTAGAAATGAAGTACAGTACATAGAGATGTTTGGACAAACATGTGGTGGTTTGAATTCTACTAATGTATCAACCCTGGTCAGTTACAGTGCTGTATTCTTGGACAGAACACTTTAATCCAACTGTTCTGACACTAGTGGCCTTCATTTCTTGCTGTGTTATAAAACCAAACTGAAATCAGCTGAATGATTGGCCAATGTACATATCTTCTTAATATGTATATGTCCATTAAAATCTGCATGAGTAGTTGCATTCACAAAAGTCTGTTTTATAATGCATACAGCTCTTAGTAAAAGTGCAAAAGCTCTTATTGTGCATCTTTACATGATATGAATAAAGAAATTGCAAAACAACTAGTGTCCACATGATGACCGAAGTAAAGCATTGTATTACATATAATGGACTTCACATTAAACCTTCAAACAAAGCTTATATGTTGCTTGAGTAATGTTATAATATGAAAAGATGTTTCATCTAATTTTAGGATGAGGCAAATACATGCACAAAGAACTCCAACAATAAAAAAATAATTATTCTTTTTGTCCACAAAATTTACATGTTTTACCACATACAATTAATGCTACAAAGTAGAATACTGACTGTGGTATCAGCCCGGCCTTCATGTTCATTTGACTGTTTAGGAAACTGGCCTCTTTCTGCAATTGTGGTTTTAGTTCTGACTCCCTCTGCTTCCTCATGAACTCTTGAGATTTGTAGCTCTGAAGAAAGAAAAAAAAACGGTCAAGGCAATGGTACTAATGAACATAAAATAAATACATAAAGATGTATCAAGAAAACTCCTTCTATCCCACCTCCCATAACAACATCCATAATAGAAATGAGTGTATGGCATTGTATCTATCCAAATAAATGTGACACCAGTATGCTCTATTTAAGATACAGTGTATCATAACTAAATGTGACACCAGTATGCTCTATTTAAGATACAGTGTACCATAACTAAATAAATGTGACACCAGTATGCTCTATTTAAGATACAGTGTATCATAACTAAATGTGACACCAGTATGCTCTATTTAAGATACAGTGTACCATAACTAAATAAATGTGACACCAGTATGCTCTATATAAGATACAGTGTACCATAACTAGTCGCAAAATGTTCTCTCGAGGTTACAAGTGGAAATTTCTTATGTTGACTTGTATGTGCTGTGATGTGACTTTTGTGACCAAAAATCAATAACTGCTTATTATTAACCTCTAAATATGGGCATATGCAATCTGTTGTCTTAATTTTTTATTTATCTAATTATTTTAATTTCAAAAGAGAAATATTATATCTGACACATTTAAAATCTTATGAGTTTAGATCTTAAAATATGTATCAGAAAGGATGTGAAACCAACACTTTACTTAAAATTCAACAAACAAGTTACCTCCCAATAATATAAAGTGAAAATTCAAAAGATACAGTATTGTGAATAATACTCCAAATACTGGTAATCCTAAATGTCATATCGCAATGTCCAAGAACACAGAATGTTACAAACAATTTCAATAGTCTTGAATGTCTTGATATCCCAGTATTGAATTTCATGATATCCCACTAGTATTGAATTTCCTGATATCCCAGTAGTATTGAATTTCCTGATATCCCACTAGTATTGAATTTCCTGATATCCCAGTAGTATTGAATTTACTAATATCAAAGTAGTAATGAATATCCTGATATCCCAAGTATTGAATCTCCTGATTTGTCTAGCTTTGATTTTCCTGATATACCATTCATGTAATCCAGATTGACTGAATGAATTTACAAAAATCCAATATATTAATTCAAATAAATGAGTTAAATAAATAATTCCTCTCAAATTATTTCTGATTTCAGCAACACAAATGTGAAATCAACAAATTCTCAGACTAATTCTAAAACAGGAATGAAACGATTGTTTAACAACTCAGTATTAATACAAATTCCCATTTGACTAATGACACCAAAGAATATTCTGTGAAATGAATCATTCTAATATGAAAACAAGGGCTCCGAGTGGTCTAAAGCACTCACTGTTACGGAACACTGCCACCTCACCTCTGTCTGTGTGAGTTTGAGTCTCAGATTTGGCTAATGAGGTTATATGAAAGCTTGCCAGTGGCTTCTCATGGGTCGATGATTTTTTTCTGAGGTTTTCACAGGTTCTTCCTTCATCATTTATACTGGCCGCCATTTATAGCCTATTTTGTGCTGAAAAATGGCGTTAAACCCTACAACAACAACAGCAATCAATATAAAAACTAGTTCAACTGTAAACAATGCTAGGCCATGACATAAAAATTTAGTAAACATCTTGCTTACAACTTACAATCATGGATAAATTCAGGAATGAAAAATCAAGGACAAAAATCACATAATAATAAGTACACATAAAGTTCAATTGAGACATCATTTAAAGTTGTATTGCAATATACATTGAAACCATGTATCATAAATAGTATTCCTTACCCCATGCTAAATAATACTTGTACAAAACCATATGCTTTGTAAGAAAGATACTCTTCAGTAAAAGAAATAACAGTCACGCGTAATAACAGTGCAAAAGTAAGAACTTACTGCATTTTTAATTCAGTGCTTATAAGAGATAGTTTTATAAAACTTTCAGTCTTTGTATTATTTTTATGCTTTGGTGATTATTTAAGGTCTATTTACAATGCACTCACACAGCAGCACTAGTTAATGCCAACTGGAGAAATGTATAAACCTGAGTTGCGCCATCTTCAAAGAGATTAGTGTCAAGCTTAAGGGCAGTGAGCTGGTCAACACTGATGATGCCAATATTTGGGGTGTTTAGAGAAATATTTCTGGATGACTAAAAGTGAGAGGACTTGTATGGTCTGCCATGGCATCAAGAATGTGAACATGATAACTGTATGTGATGGCAATGGCAATGCCACTACTGCAAATCACATGACATATCCATTGCTGCCACATCTTCACTATGCCAGCTCACCCTTGTCAATATCTAGTTGACACATTGTGTGCTTGCGGCTGTTTGCACCACTGACTTTGAACTTGCCCTATTACCTTGTCATCCAGCAAAAAGACCTTTCTCTTCTTTCTATAGGAGATAATAGCCTCAGTCATCTTGAGGTCTATGAGCATGAGAATCATTCACAAAACCTGCCACAGTGCATTTGAGGCCTAACCAGAGTCATTGCAGACAGTCTTGTTTTCTTTGGGTTTGTTGAAGTCAAGTGGTGGCAGGAAATGGCCAGATGACAGTTGAATACAAGGGTCAGGATTGCACCTATGTAAACACCATCAGATCTAAGCACTGAGAGGTCAGGTAAAAGCCACATGGATTATTCCTTCATGTGTTTACTCTCCCATTGCCCCAAAAACAGGTGGTCTCTGACACGCCATTGGGGCTGTTTAGAGTCCACAATGTCTGAAGTTAGATCATGTCACTAATTGCCCTTCAGCAGGTGTGACTCATTTTGTTCTCTTGCTATAATGGTGGTGGCAGAGGTTTTGCTAATAAAGGCTTTGGTCACTGGTTTCTCAGTGGCTTTGTGCATGGCTATGTACCCGCTCACACAGCCTCATAATCTGCTTGTGCTTTACTCAGGTCTAAAGCGCCTCCTATCTGTCACCATTCAGTCTTTTTTTGTTCATTTCTTTTGGCCTTTAGAATGGTCTTACAGACATTGATGAACTCAATTGTATGCACTTCCATAAAATGTATTTGGTAAATAACTCAAACCCCATGGCAGCCTGCTACACAAGGGATCCTGACATAGAATTTTTAGAATATTTTCAAGGTCAGTGATGGTTGCAACTCTTTCAAGAGTTAGGCTTTCCAAATCTTCCAGGTCATTTTCTCTTTTGTCACATTCACTGTCTGCCGCATGACACAGCATAGGTCTTTGTTCTTGTACTTCATAATGGCTATATATACCTGCTGTATCTGTTTTATGTCTCTTAATACCAATATAATGCCCCTGAATCTTTTATATGTGATGCTCCTACAGGTCAGTCTTGTCCAGTACATTCCACTCAACTGTATTTTACCTTAGGTGAAAAACTTGATGCTGATGAAAACTATTTGCCATTGGAGAGGGCCTCAAGGATGGTAATTGCATGTGTATCATTCAGAATTACATGCCTGCCCCACACCATGTAACCTATAATGATATTGATGCCCTTGAATCATATTCGATCATCCAACTCAATACAAAAAAATGCTAAAGATATCAACAGCCCTATCAACCTCAAATTCTAGCTTGACTTCTTGGAGGTGATTCTTGATTCAAACTACATATTTACAAGCTTATCATAGTGTCACATAATTGTCTCTCCCCCACAATCTCTTCATCTTTATTTATACAATTTATTAAAAAAACATGTTTTTAAAAACACAATTGTTGGCATCAAATACAATTTTCTTTATGTGACACACAATGACATGACCAGTTATCTTGTTCACAAGCACAAATTAACAGTGGGACAACAGAAAATAAACAGTCACATAACCTTGACTGACCTTAACCTTTACTGATCTGATTTTCCTCCTTACAATAAGCTTTGAAAATTTGGAATCTTTTGTGTAGTTTCCAAATGTGACATGAAATTCTATTTACCTTTGATTCTCCATAGCATAAAGCTCAGATTTTGTGACTAATTCTTCCTGTCTGTCAACAGGCCTGGAGATCATAAAATCCTTGAGCATCATCGATACTCACAAAAGGTCTGAGTGTCAGATTTTGTGTCAATTAATAATATAAAAATTTGCATTTAAAATGTAATTATTCTGGCTGAGAGTGAAATCTTAATATTAGGCTCACCTGAGATTTATTATCTCCTGATCAGGTTTCTCAGAATGTTGAACCTTACCTGTTTCTTTGCAGATAATCTCCTGTACTGCATCATCAATACTCTCAAAGATGTCATCTGTTGCAGTCAAAAGTAACCCTTTGTGAGATGAACTGAACAATATCTTCCCTGTGTGCATCTGTTTCCATTCCTCTAAAGATCTAAATATTTTGGTGGAAATTACTGTCTGATCTTTTGCCAAGGGATATAGTCTTTCTTGGACACAACCTCTGATGAATTTATCAACACCCTTTATTTTTTCAGACTTTTTAAAAAAGAGATGTATTTTCTTTGTTTGGTGGTTTGGTATCCAAACTATGGAAAGTTCCATGGTGATATTGTCAATATAGCCACACGTTTCTGGATAAGTGAAAATTTCAAATTGGCATCCTGGAGAAAAAATCTCTTCCTGGACTTCAGAAGATGCAGTTCCTAAGAGCTCCAAATAGTGATCTGCAGCTGGTTTTGATTGATCTCTTTGACCTTTTAGCATAATGGCAGGTTCAGTTTTATCAGATAGTATTGTTACACTTGGATATTTTTCACATAGTTTCTGCAGATATCCAAACGTTTTCATTACTTTTTGCCATGTATGGTCCACATGAATGATTTCTTCATGATTTTCAAAACATTCCTTAACCTTGTGTATTATTTCAGTAACCACATGATGTACCATGGTTTTGTCTTTCTCTGTACATATGACACATAATGCATCAAAGTCTTGCTGTCCCATTAATTCAAATCTGGCAATATCCAATTCTTTTCTCTGTCTCACTTCCTGAAGTACATCTCCTTGTATTCTTTGATCAACCAATTGGTTATCCACATACAAAAACTGTTGTGCACATTTATGGACACTGTCCAAGACAACATGAATCAATTGTTCTACATCTGATTCTTGTTCAAAAATCTTTTCAGAGATTTCAAATATAAACAAATCTTCATCTTCAGCAACAACAGTCACTGAACAATTGTACTTATTGAGAATTTCATGCAACATCTGTTTTCCAGGTTCTGTTTTTGTGTAAAAGTTCCAATATAGATGAAAGTTCCAGCTGCATGGTATGTTTTTCATAAATTTAATAAATTTCATATCTGGAGCCCTCTTATACTTGATGCACAGTGGAAGTGTGCAATTGTTTCCTGAAAATAAGTTTAGATAATGAGAATTCAGTATATTTATGGGTACCATGGGCATTGTCTAAAAATAATATGTTTGTTTGTACTTAAATTCATTGCCTTGCAAGGTGATTCAGTTTTTTCCACAGCTTGATATTTGTTTTGCTGGATCTTTAAATTCACGATTTCTATAAGCCATGGAATCTACAAAAATTGGTACAACCAAACATTTTTTAATCCTGGTTATAAAATAAAAAGATCCTTTCAGCAAGTTTACAGACACTGATTGGAATAATCAGTCAGAATACAATAGTTTCCATAGCTATCTTGATAAATTTTATGAATTAAGCAAAATCTGATTCAATCATGCAAAACAAGTCCACACAACAAGCATTTTTGTAACCTAATTTTATTTAACCTCATATTTTTCATGTCTGTGACCTTGATTTTAAATGAGTGACAAATTATGTCACAAATGAACTTTATTTGCTTCACAATAAATTAAAATCCCAAGTATTTACTGAATATAAAATTGATTTATGAACATCTGAGAAACTATTTTAAAAAAACACAAAAATGAACCCATATCATCTAAATCTGTGATCCATGATGCAAAATTTAAAATCAGGAGTGCATTTTTATATCAGTTTTACACAGGAAAATCACAAGCATACAAGCAATTGATTATTACCATAGGAATGAACTGTCTTTACAGTTAAAATTCCAAACTATGAAAAGAATTATCCAAGGAAATATCAGTGAATCTTGACAGCTCAAACATACAATGGACCAAGTTTTTTACTTCAAAAAGTTCAGTGTATTTCAGTATCATTGTACATTTTCTCCTATAGGTCTTAATTCATTCTACCCCAATCCCATTAATATGCATGATCTGATTCTGCCAATAGTCAAAGTTTGTTGACTGCATTCCATGGCCGATCTTGTCTTTTGTCGCTTTGTATGTGTGTCAGATACAATGTCTCTGAATGGTTATACAATGCTTTTTTTCCAAGAATCAGACACATATTAACCAATCGGAAATGATTTTACCTTTCTTTGTGCAAATTTGAATTTTTCATAAACCAAGGATTACTAATAGAGGGCAGTTTCACTACACATGTTATGTTCATGAAAAATCATAAATGATGTCGGACATTAAAATTGATGGTCGTGAAAGCAAATATCAGGAGTTTCTCTGGTTTAATCTAAAAAATATTGAGCAAAGAAAGAAAAAAATATGTTTGGCAGTTGGATATTTTGCAAGATTTAGATTCAGACATTGAAGTTTCTGAGACTGAGTCGTCAGAAGAAGAGGATGCTGATAGCAATGATGATATAGTTCTTGCTGATCTCACAGATTGTAGCGATCGTGTTAATGTCATAAATAGTGACTTAAAAAGTGGTAAAAGACTTACACAAATATATAAAATAATACATCACTATGTAGACAAATTCATTTGGAATAATTGGTGAAAACTTTGTGGATTTGTATTGGATATACAAAATTGGAAATTTCTCTTGTATTGGATATAAGAAAAGAAATTAAGGTAGAAGCGAATGTACGTACATGATATTTACAAAATTGTCTAATCAGATAAAACTATATTGGGCACATGCAGCTAGACACAGCTTAGTGCAACTGGGACAGAGCAGCAGAAATGCTGTTAACAGTGCTGGGGCTGAGTTAAGCACTAGTTCAAGAAAACTGGAGTGCTCAATTAATTCCACCATGTTTAAGGCATTTTAACCAAGAACTAAATTGCAGTCTCCTACTTCTGTGTCCTCTTTAATATGGTGAAAGTGTTGAATAGGTCTGCTGCAGAATTAAATTTCTTTCTTCTCTAGTGAAACATCCTAATGGAAAAAAAAGAATCAACCAAGCAAGGGAAACCTTTAACCCATAAACCTATGGAATAGTTGATGATTATGGAACCATGACTGCCACTTATTTTCTATCAATGTAATAAATTTTAAAAGGCACTAGTTTTTCAAGCAAAATCCCTCTTGATAAGTAACAGATATATCAAACCACTGAAACAAGCACACTGAATTGGAAATTTACCATCATTTTCTTGCCATTCTTGTACTTCAACAAAGTCACTTTCTTTTTCAGGATTACTGGAAACACTACTTGAGGTCTTATCTTTTGCTTGACTATCTGTGTTTTCATCTTTAAGAGTTACACTATCTGTAAAGCAAAGCATTACTTCATTACTTAATTAAGTATCATCTACAATACAACTATATAATGTTATTGACAAAATGAAAAGTACATTACACATAAGATTTCTGTAATATTTCTCATTATTCAGTTTACAATTTAAATTCTAATTAAAATGGTCTCTTTTGTGGTTTTGTGGTACCAAAAGATTGAATGGGATTCAGCAATCAACTAGTTTTAGAAGTTTCAATTCTTTTGCAGAATTAGATAAAACTTTCCTGGTCCAAGTTAGAAAACATTCCATTCATCAAAATAGCAAAGCTATAGTCAATGACATGACATTAGTACCAGTTTATTCTCTCAATGAGTCAATGACATGACATTAGTACCAGTTTATTCTCTCAATGAGTCAATGACATGTCATTAGTACCAGTATATACTTTCAAGGAGTCAATGAAATGACATTAGTACCAGTTTATTCTCTCAATGAGTCAATGACATGACATTAGTACCAGTTTATTCTCTCAATGAGTCAATGACATGACATTAGTACCAGTTTATTCTCTTAATGCACTGCTCTATATTAATTTATACAGATTTCAGTGTGCACTGAATTCTTTCAAGTCCATACAGTAAAAAGAATGCTAAATCGATTCATTACTCAAATGGCATACTCTGAACCCAAATCCATAAAATAATACTTCACCTAACTGGTGCATAATATAAACAAAAAATGGGATAATGGAATATACAATACATACTGATATATATATATATATATATATATATATATATATATATATATATATATATATATATATATATATATATATATATATATAGTGTCCTCACTATATCAGCCATCATTATAAGACAAATTCAGATATAACACAACCATGGCATTACTCTCAAAATTTCATATGCATGTATTTTCCTTGTACACAACAAAAAATAGTTTTATTCTTTAAAGTCTGAAATATAATGTAATGTTTCATTTTTCGTTTTAAGGAAGACATCATATGTAAATTCTAAAATAAAACAATCTTTTCATAGCTACTAAAATAATGGATGCTGTATTTCTCTTGTACATAAAAAAATATTTGTTTCTTCTTAAAAGCATGAAAAATAACATTTAAAAAAAGTTTATTGAGGGATCATCCTTGACTGGAGCATGCCTCTCCCTGTCCATGTCATTGACTCATTGAGAGAATAAACTGGTACTAATGTCATGTCATTGACTCATTGAGAGAATAAACTGGTACTAATGTCATTTCATTGACTCCTTGCTCTGTGCCCTGCACTGGCTGTTCATTCAGTATGGAGTCAAACACACAATTTGTTCTCTGTGCTGCGTTTCGCTGACGGACTCAGGTCCAGCATGATGTGTCCAGGGCCACCCATGTGTATACATCAGCAAGATGCTTGCGCTCCTCTTCTGACAGTTGTATGCTTATTGTTCTCACTATGAAAGTGATGTCATGTGGACGGCGTTCTTCTGCATGCTGGGGCCCAGCGATGTGGGGCGGGGCACCGTTAAGATTGGACACAGGGACACTGTAGTCTTTTTTTTTGTATCTTGTGTGTTTTCAGCATGTTTTTGTGGTTTCCAGTTTCATGGTTTTTGTGTTTTGTTTCTCTGTAGAGTAGTCATATCATTATAGCTGTTGTAAAGCGTTTAGAGTTTCTAAAGATTAGGCGCTATACAAAATCTTAATTATTATCATTATTATTATCACTCTGTGCTTTGCATATTTTGCTAACTGCCTTTTTTGTCCTTATGGCAACAAAACTTAACATCATTTTTCTTGTCACAACATTGTCAACTGTTTGAACTTTTCTTTGCAATCTTGGGTTTGGAATGCAGAAATTCAAATGCACCATGAATGGAAGTTGCAAAATTGGATATAAAATGAAAGTTTCCTTTTTGCAGAAAAAAACATTTATTCTTACAATCGCTACTAACAGTGGCATAAAATGCAAATTAAATTTACAGTCTTTTGAAACCATAAATAGTTGGTCATCAAGATAGTTTTTAATTTCTTCACATGTTTTCATTTCCCTATGAATAGCCTCATCCCTTGGGTAGCCTCAGCAAGATGATAGCTGTCTCCAGCTGACCAATATCTAGGCCAGTTTAAGTACATGTACATGCAAACAACTATAGCCATATGCTATTGGCAACAATATGGTAGTAAATTGTTTAGTGATACATGTTTGTTGACAATGGGATATACATCAAATGAGGACTACCATTATGTTCTATTTGTGTTTTCTAATGGGATGTGACTTGTACATGAATTTTATAGGATGTGATTTGTACTCAAACTGGAAAATACTATACTACACAAATGTAGGTTATCAACATACAAGTGTAATTTCAGACTAGTTTTATCTTCATTTAAACAAAAGCACATGTTTTTGCACCTACTGGTAATATCACCTCACCACACCATCTTGTTTGGTACAGCATAATTTTCTTCAGGCAACCAACCTGGTTGCTTATGACAATGTTTGTCAATAACATGGTCAGGGTCTATGGACCTCAACTACTGTATTATATACATTTACTGTATCTATGTATGGATACATGTATGTATGTGTATATATATATATATATATATATATATATATATATATATATATATATATATATATATATATATATATATATATATATATATATATATATATATGTTATTTTTTTCAGTTATAGGATGAACTTGTCTGATATGGTGTACATCAAGTCTGTGAGGCCAAGACATGTTAAGATGTAAGCAATAAACTTGTCCTTTTTCCAACAAATGTAAACAAAAAATTATATAATATATTTGTGTGGACCATTTTATGCATTATGCAGGATTTATATTATGTTTAATGTAGAAATTAGTCATTCAATATAGAACCCTTTTCCTATTTCTCAGGTATCTATTAGAGAAAAGGCATACCTTTATTCCCTGGACTGGACATTCTGAGGTACAGATCAGATCTTTTCCTTGAAGATCTTTGTCCCAAGCACTCATGGTGGAGATGGATTTCAAAATCAACACCACCCACATTGTGTGACTGGCCAAGAACTCTATCAGTAACTGAAAAACAGTTTAAACTTGCATAATCTGAAAGAGAATTCAAAATCAAAATGTTCCTTTATATAAAACGATATTCAGCATTAAATCTCTGTTTAAATAAAAGTTTCTTTTAAATATGCAAAATATTTGTTTTAAATAAAAACCAAATAAAATATATAATTCATCAAAAATAGCAAAGCCACCAAAATAAAACATCAGGACAAACAGAACATAATCAATGAACTGAATTAAATACATTACTTCTCTTTAGTATCACTAAATCTAAATCTTACTAAAATAGCAACTGTTAATTGACCAATACTTTTAATGATGATTTTATCCATAAAGTAGATTGATTGAAAGGCAATAATAAGCACACACTGATGTTTACAGAGCTGATTTGTGTTGATAAAGAGATTGCATTAATACCCATACTGGACAGGAGCATTTATTACTGCTGCTGTGGTACCGCTAAGTACCATTAAGCTTGAAAAATATCCCTGTCTCCTTCCACCATATGATCAGTTTTTTTATCTCTAGAGAAGCAATGCTAACTAACAATATGGTTGGCAAGATCTCTCTCTCTCTCTCTCTCTCTCTCTCTCTCTCTCTCTCGACATAGTTTAATAAAATTCCTAAATGTTAATTTACTGTTAATCAAGAAATCAAATTTTCCTTGATAATCCAGAATCTGTCCAAAAATAAGAAATTTGAAGAATTGTAGATGAAAATACAGTCTGTCAACACAGACTTACCAACACAAATTTGGAAGTGTGTCAATGTATCAAGGTCTGATTTGTCAAATTCTAGTTGCACATGAAAGTTATAAATTGATTATGTGACCATGTGTGTGGGAGGATATGACTATAATGTAAAATGTGATTCCTGCTGCTTGCTGATGTGGTTATTAATATTTAAACACACTGGGATCAATCATCCACACTTTAAGCATGATATACAGTAAATAGATTAAGCATCTCAAAAGGTCTCTTTGTAATTTACCAAAATATGTAACATCATTTGTTCACGGCTGTACAAATAAAGTTGATTGATTTAAATTGGGATGGTACAAAGCTTCATTTAAGCATAAAAAGCAATGTTAATTATTTGCTCATTTGCAGCTATAACTGTTGTAAAATACGACATAAACATAACTGCATTTTTATTTTAGTTTACCATAACATATTTAACTGTGATATGTAAGTTTGTATTAATGGTACATCTTGCATTATTATGGCAATAATATCAAACAAGCATAGAAGAGTAGTGATACCAGCCAGCATAAAATCTATGGAAACTGTTGTTTGAGTCTATGCTCTTAAAAAAGGTACAGAAAAGAGTGAAGACAACAAGCATTGCAAAATTTAACAAATAATGTTTTTGGCCTTAGAATACAAAGTGAACACAATGCGAAAAAGAACTTAGTTGTACAAATTAAATCTAAATTGTAATCCAAGAATTAAAAACCACAAGTCCTTTTAGTGAAAAGATATAAGTGAACCTCAGTTCAAATCCTGATGAAATTCAAGATGGCAGGCAATGACGTCTGTAATAATCAGCATTGTACTGATGATGATCTCTTGTTGAGAAAATGTTTTAGGTTTTTCATTCTGTATAAATTCCTTTAAATGTCTTTGTCAAGAATTATCAAAGCTCTTTTGTATTTCCAGGAAAGCAATCACTCGATTTCAATAATTTGAAAAAAATAAAAACATTATAATACAACTTAACATGTTAAATGTTAAAGAATGAATGATAATTCTTTTATCAGAACATCAGTCATAAACCTAATTAAGACACAAAACAGATTCCTGGATGGGGGTCAAAAGTTCATCCTTCTGAAAAAAATAGAAGTTTGTTTACCAATTGAGACATGCCTAATGCCTAATAGTCTAGGTATGACATTGACACAACTTACTGTTTCTTACTCTGAGAAAGATAATTTGAAAAAATAAAAAAGCTGTTTACCAAATGTCAATGACTTTTGAACAAGATCAGATACCAGATACAATGTTTCATTTACTCAATTCTGGACAAGGTAAAGTCCAGTAAGCAATGTTACATGACAACAGCACGTAATGGAATTTTTAAAAATTCAACCTAACAAACAAACAATTAAAATAATTATACATAAATAAATACTGTAAAGAATCATTGTGCATCAATTCAACAAGGAATTCAGTCAAACAAAGCTGGCAGATTTCAGTATATGTATACTTAGTAAATACGTATATATAGGCAGCACATGTATACAATATTTTGACAATAAAATGAAAATGTGAATGATTTTAATATCCTAAAAATTTATTAATCAAGCCATGTTCACTGGAAATGAAGGTGTCGGAATTAACAAGGTTCCATTGTATATGCAAAACACGTACATATATGTGTTAATGGGTGTATAGCCTTGTAAACTCCTTCCATCCTTTCTTAAAAAGTCCTACTTCTACACCTGGAAAATAAACATTTTGTATCAAACAATGCTTTTACAGTGATGGTTAACTTTATAAAAATGTATAAGGCACACAACGCTACATGTGTGTGTACATACCATAAGGATCCTCAAAATAAATCAGACAGTATCTCTCCTGTGTCTTCATTTCGATCCTCTCAATGTCTCCACCACCACTTCTCTTGTTCTCAAAGTAGTACAAAATAACATCATGTGATGTTGAAGGATGTAAGTTCTGTACAAGGATGCAGTTGGAAATGGCAATGCTTGCAACCTTAAGGAAAACTCCTTCAATGCTACTTTCTTGAAAAATTTTCCCAAGTTGAATAATATCTGGAAGAGATTTAACCTAGAACATACATAAACTGAAAGGATCAATGTATCAAAAAAGAGCTAAACTGGCTAAGGATTTTGTTAGCAAGGTCTTAAACGGAGAAAACGTGGGGATTAAAGCAATTACTCCAGCTTTGGATGAAATATTAGTTAACAAATAATGGCAGACGAATTTAACTTGAAATAAAGTAATCCATGGTACTGACGCTATAGAAACCTAAGTTTGAAACCATTGCCAATAAGAGCTATATAACACCCCTTACCAAATGTTAATAAAATGCTGATGATGATGCCAAACTTATAGCAATATCAAAGATAAATCTGGTAACAAATATCCTCAGTTGCTTTATGCTGTTGAAACAAAAGTGTGAAAGAACATAATATGGAACCGATCTCCATTAATCAATCACACATACAGCTGAAAATTAATTACATATTTGTTGCCATTAATTTGTACAAATGTGTTTACTGATTTCACTCAAACCCATTATTTCTAAGTAATAATGTTATATTAAAGACTGACAGTTAGAGGCCATTACTCTATCAATGATGGATACAACACATGTATTCAATCTATTTTTATATTTTATTAATATAAAGCAGTATGATTCCAATCCAATTATTCTTGGTTGAACAATACTACAAAAACAATTTATTTTAGAAAGGATCATAAACAAGGACCAATAACTCGACTAAATGATGAAAAATAACGCTGTAAATCAAGTACATCTAAGGGTTCATCAAATTATTATAGTTTGCATTGCAAACTAAATCTGCTTAAAATAAAATTATTTCTTGCTAAGTTCTATAGCGCAAACAAAATTTTATAAAAATTAACAAATAAGGGGTTATATATAAAAGAAATAAGGATTCATACAAGCTAACTCATCTAAGATCTATATTTTATGCAGCATATCAACATTTTGAATGTGTCTTTTGGGCAAGAACATTGTTCCAATTGTCAAAGCATTAAATAACCTACAGCTGACATTGTGTCATAATTTACCATACCAATCCAACTTAAACTTACAATCATAGGCTGTGGATACAAGAGTTAAAACACCATCTATAAAATATATTATCACATCTAAAACTGAATTTAATGATCTGGAGATAGGTCAGTAACTTTTCCGTTTTCTTCATATTTCTGACTTCCCTATGCATAGCCTCATTTCCCTATTGTTAGCCTCACTGAGTTTATCTCACCTGTTGATTCTTTCACGCAAGACTGGTTTCAACTGGAATAATCAGGTTAAAGTTTTAGACCTTTAATTAACATGTACATAGCATGCAAAGCCATGTGGCTCTTGTTTGCAATGGATATCATAATTAAAACAAGCATGGACTGTTTATTTAGCTGTGTCATTTGATAACAAAATATAGCAGTGTCTTGTACAGGAGTAAAATCACAAGCATGTTATACTGGTGATGCAATTTCATGATTGCAGGTAATATGGAATATCATACACTGATACCATTAATATTTATGAAACTGGAAGTTACTACTGTAAAATATGAAGCCAAGTTATTGACCTGGCCTTGTCTTATACTCAGAATCGATTTACATATGGACAAAGGATGGAACATTTATAAAATTAGTGAATTCGATTTGTACTATGCATTGACTTATAAACAGGAAAATACGATATGTAAGATTAGTTACTATGGACATATGCATATATCAGAGCATGGCTATTTGAATGTTTGCATACTTTATTTGAGTTGTAAGGTAAAGAAATGCCTCTGATTATCGTGATATTGTTTAGTATAACGGTATAAGGAATATGTACTGCTGTGACGGAATTTATTGATGTTTGTATAAGAAGCAATTGATACCATGTTGTATTATGTTTGGTTTACTATAAAAGAACATACGAGAATATCGATGTGAATGAATGGATGAATGAAGAAAGTTAATATCTGTTATCTGATAGGCTGTGTGTAGTGTGAGATGAGGCTAAGGGAAAAGATTTTAACGTCCATGTGTTTTCACAGGAAGCTTTTTAAGGGACAGAGAACTTCCTGTTCCGTTGGGTCCAAAGTCTTCAAGAGTTGGAGACGGAATTGAGACTGTAGCCAAACAGAAGTGTAGTCATGGGGGAGAAACTTGAGGATGAGAAGGGGTCTATAGGGAGTCGATGAGGAGAAGAAATTTGGAGAAAGGTTGGGGAGGAAGAGAAGTAATTGGGAGAAATTGGGGAGAGAAAGGATACAAAAGATGAGCAGAAATACAATCACAGGTGGAAGTCAATCTCAAACTGCTAATCAAGCGATGCAATAGGCTTATTAAAGGATCGAACAGAAGAAGTGTAATCATAAATTTGAATCATTTGGTTTACTGAATTATTATTCACTGAATTTCAATCTTTTTGTATTTGTAACCATCTAAGCATCTGCATTGCTGAATGGGGGTTCGGAGCTTTACATTATATCTTTCACTAAATTTAATTTCCAATGAAAAAGAACCTGGGTGGGACATCTATAATAGTTTCAATAAAAGATTGTGAGCACCCCACCCCATCTATATAGTATATCACACACACACACACACACACATCTGAGGAGTGATGCAAAGGAAATATCAATTGACAGAGATGGAAGAACAGCTAGATGGACAAAAATAAAATCCAAATATCCATTTATAAATTGACAATGCGGGCATTATAGTGAATTGAATATGGGAATAGGGATGGCAAGACATATGAAATCCAAACATAACTTATAAAGTAATATTGTGGAGTTCAATGTATTTAAGAAAACTGGTAGATCAATGACAAGCAACATGAAATACTGTACACACAGCTTCTTCAACTTTGTCAAGCAGCAAACTAATTAAAACATACGACTATTACCAATATTATCTGATAATGTCACAACAACATTTCCATCCTCCTCCCCATACAATAATTCAGTAACTTGTGCTTTTGTCTTTGTCTCCAGGAAGTTTCTCAGCAATTCTTCTGTTATAGCAATATTAAGCCCCTGGATCAGAACTCTGTTTTGATAGCATGGCTTTGGTGGCAATGGATGGAACAGTGTCACAGTCAATGTATGTCCATCCACCTGATGGTTACTGCGGGAAGCTACTTTCTGGGCAACTACAAAAAAAGAAATATTCATAAATTCTTTAACAATTATACCCACTCGAATGCAGTGGTAGAAAAAGATGCTTTGCTTAACAAAGAGATTTGATTTTTAATTCTTAGCAATAAATTCAGAGATACTGACCAGAATTTATCTGAAGAGGGAGTTTCCCTTGTAACCAAACAAAGGGAGAAGTGGGAGATAAATGGAGGGGGGGGTGACTATTAAGCTAACACTTAAATACACTGTGACCCTGTTATAGCACACTATATTATAAGTAAAATTCAGATATAAAACAATTCCAGTGTCGCTACAAAAATTTCATATGCACTGGAATTTATATATTGTTACATAAACAAATTCTCTGTTCATATTGACAAACCATCTTCATGGTGCATTGTTAAATTATCTGCTTATGCTGACATCTGGCATGAGTACTGGATGCTGATGCTGGACTAGCTACAACTGACCAACCTTTGAAAGCAGGAATAATAATACAATAAAGAGGACTTTGTATAGTGCCTAATCTTTAGAAGCTCTAAGCGCTTTACACCATCTATAATGATATGACTACAACAAAGAAACACAAATGACAAACACAATCAAATTGGAAAACATAATAACATGCTGAAAACATAGGATACAAAACATTATTTGGTCTCTAACTCTGTTCCTGCAGTCGAAAAAGTGAGTTTTAAGAGCACTCTTAAAAGGAACCACTGTGTCTTTATGTCTAATTTCAATGGGCAATTTGTTCCACATCACCAGGCTCTGGTATGCAAAGTAACGTTTTCCATTTGACTTAATTTTCATAGTGGAAACAATGAGTATACGATTGTCAGAAGATGAGTGGAAGAATCTTGCTGATGTATACACATGGGTGAGGCCGGATAGGTATGTTGGACTGGAGTCTGTCAGTGAAACATAGTACATAGAACAAATTTTGTGTTTGATTCTGTATCAAATTGATATGATAACCAGTGTAGGGTACAGAGCAGTGGTGAGGTGTGCTCTGATCAAGGTACTCTAAAGATGATCCGAGCAGCTGTGTTTTGAACTTTTTGAAGTTTCAGGAGTAAATATTGAGACGAACCAGACAGAATTGAGTTACAATAGTCCAGTCTTGAAAGTACTAATGAACACAAGTGTTTTAGTGGCATCAACTGAAAAATATTTACGAATGGAACTGATGTGTCTCAGTTCAAGATATGCAGCCTTGCATATGTTCATGACACGTTAGTGCAATGTGAGAGTAGTGTATAGAGTAAGACCTAGGTTTTGTACTGACAGTGAGAATTTAATGTTAGTGTTGCTGATATTTATTGTCTGAGGTAACGGATGTGAATGAGAAAGTCTTTGTGTTGTGATCAGAACAGCCTCATTTTTATCATCATTTATCTGCAGCTTATTGCGTGTCATACATGATTTCACATCAGAAATGCACCTCTCTACTCCATGGATGGCAGATCAACTTCAATTGAATGCCAAATACATGCTGGAGACGGTGAAGTAATATATTATGGTCTATTGTGTCAAATGCTGCAGACAAATCAAAGAGGGCTAGGACTGTAATCTTTCCACTATCCAAAGCAGAGAGAATGTCATTACTTTCAGAAGAGTATTTTCAGTACTGTGGCAAGGGTGATATGCAGACTGTACAATGCTAAAAAGACTGTTTGAATTCAAATGAGATACAAGTTGGGTTAGAACAACCTTTTCTAAGATTTTTTATATGAATGGGAGATTAGAAACTGGGCGGTAGTTCCTTAAATCGGTATGGTCAAATGTTGGTTTCTTCAGCAGAGGCTTTACGATGGCAGTTTTGAAAAATGATGGGAATTCCCCTGATGAGAGAGAGATATTAATAATATCAGTCAGTGAAGGCAATTATTGGGTCTAAGCACTCAAGCAGTAGTGATGTTGGAATTGGATCAAGTTCACAAGACTTTGGTGCACTCTTCATCATGATTGTCCATATTAAATCAATAGAGGCAGGTTCAAATGCTCCTAATGGCTGTCGCTGAAATTCTGTATCATAACTGTATGGTGACGAGTCAATTGAAATTGTGTTGTGATGCGAATCTCTAATGATCTGTACTTTGTCACAGAATAAATTTTCAAATTTGTTCGGAAGGTTTACTGGAGGCAAGGTAGTTGGAAGTGGTGTACATTTGTTCCTTTACATTAATTTGTTAGTTATCTTGAAGAGCTCTTTGCAGCTGGAACTCTCCGAGATCTTAGTACTGTAGTGGGATAATTTTGCTAAATGGACTATGTTTGTGACGTTCTTCTTAGTGGCTTCATAAATTTGTTTATGAATAGTGAGTCTGGTGGAAAGCCAAAGCCTCTCTACTTTTCAGCGATGTCTTTTAGCAGTGCGAAGCAGGTCCTTAACACTGCTATACCATGGAGAACACTTTCTTTTATTGATACTCTGCATTTGGTGGCTGGGGTATGCTTTTCAGGCAATGAACGCAGGCAGTTGTCAAGTTGTTCCGCTGTAGGATGTAGGAACAGGAATGACTACAATTGACCAAATTATGACTAATTTCTTCATCAAATTTACCCAGGAAAAATAGCTTTGCTGAAACTTCAAAGATAACTGATTATTTTGGAAGCACCAATTGTTCTGTGCAAATGGTAAGCAAATGAAAAACAAATTCTGTCTTAATCAACGCTCTACAATTATTATTATTACCACTAGAATAACAAATGTGCTTTTGTTTGGTCCTCCAAATTTGTTCTTAGAGGTGAATTCAATAACTCATGCACCCTTCAATAAAGCAAGTTTCTTAGTTTCTTATTTCTTCAGTTTATCTGAACCCTTAGAGTTCTATGTAGTTTTGTAGCACAAGATACTTCAGAAATGAATTTGTTTGCATAAAGACATTTGCAGAAGTCGACTTTTAAACAGTCTTCATTTGAATTAGGTTTGGTCTTGTATATTTTTCTACATTTAATTTTGAAATATGGAGTTAACTAGCATACCTAAACACAGTTTTCTCTGATCCTTCCTACTCGATTTAATCATTTTTGACACCTCAAAATATCTAAAGCAGACAAGAAAATAATCAAAGGAAACTCCAACTAGGGAACTCGTTTTGTCCATCCAACATGTAGATCTGATTTGTATTCAACATCATTTTCAGGTTCAAACTCACTCACTGACATTTCTAGTAGCATTTTAACATATCCAATAATCTGATATACTTCAAAACTTTAAAAAATAATTGTCATGATCATTTACAGATGAACCATTTTGAGAACCAGCCATTTGGCATTTTGTTGGTAATGTATATTTTAAACAAACATATGTAAAAGTTCCATGATAAATTAAATGTAAAGACTACAACAGAATGCCAATCAAATTTAGTTTAACAACCGTTCACGTGAGGCTGAAGTATCCCAGATGTGTAAACAGTTCTTATATATGTTGCAACAAGCATTATGAGACCTCTACTGGCAGAATGGCCTATGTGTCAACAATCACTTCAAGGAATAACAATTAAATCAAAACATTACATAATGCAAAGAGTTAATTTTAATATGAACAAATTTACACAGTTTAACAGTACTTCTCTTCAAGCAAGTAAATCTACACAAAGTTTGTGCAATTCGTACACTTGTGTGCCCTGGCTGTGCATCTCTGTGAATATGATTGTTGTTAATTTCATTGATAACATGTAAAACAAGCAATGCAATATCCCACTTGAAAATCTAGGTTTTTAGGATCTCATGCTTATGAAATGTAAGAGAAAATAATGATATGGAGACTGAATAGATTGGTTACTTGGCAAGAACAGTCTAGGATTTGTCTACTTTGCTGGATGACTAATTTGCAGGTTCTGAGGAAATATGAATCATGATTATTGATATAGACATAGCGACCTTCACTTTCTGTGGCAGAATTGTCATCAATTTCGAAACTTAGCGCAATAATAAATTTATGATCCAACTTCTTGATTTTTTTTATAAATATAAAGAATGGCCATATTTTCATTACATTTGATGAGCCAAAATTAGGTAATGCCATGAAATAGAAGATTAAATGTAGACAGATATGCACCTTCAGCCTCCTTAAAAGTAATGTAAGCAACATCATCTCTGATCTTGACCTCCTCCACAGCACCTCCTCCAGATCGCCGTGAATTCTCAAAGTACATCTCCATAAGTTCCTGACTTGTCTTGATTGAAAAGCCTCTAACCTCCACAGTGTTGCTAATTCCTCCATCACCTTCTTGCATGTTACCTTCTGAAAATAAAGAACTGCTTGTATGCATTCCTGTCATTCTTTTCTCAATCCACCTTTACCAAAATTCCAAAAGTACTGACTAAAATCAAATATTACTTTTATTTATGTGGTAAAGTCTTGAAAAATGACAGAGCAGAAAAGAATGAAAAAATTTCATGAAAAGAAATACATTTATGCAATGATGAGACCTTATAAATAAGAGAAAAGTGTTCATATAGTAAACTAAAACAGTTGCTCCCCCACTTATGTAGCTGAAAAACTTGGTAACTTCTCTGAAGAGGGACAACATATTAATAAAATCATTTAATTTTTAAATTAAGCATGAGGACTTGAAATTTTTATATATCATGTGCACAAATACTCCAAGTTATGAGAATCTGGCAGGACAGCAGCCGCAGAGCTGATGAGGCAAGCCAGAAAAGCATGTGCCATCAACCTTCCTGGAGATGTAGCTCTCCCCTGTCCCTTATGCAAACAAACATTCGGTGAAAGGGTTGGCCTCACCAGCTACATGTGCATGCACAGAACAGAACCAGCCCCTCCAACCCTCAGATGACTAGAGAGGTCCTTGTCAAATGGATGGACGAACAACAACACCATAGGCATTTGACAAGACCTGCTGCTTGTTATGATCCTGTGTTTATCATATATCTTCCACTGTGTACCCATCAACAACTAATTCTGTGACTTTACCAGAACACAATAATCTATTTTTGACCAAGCTTGGCAAGAGCATAATTGCATACTGGCAGAAGACTTTCAAGTTTATGTACAGATAGTACCAATGCCAAGTTACTCAATTGCTTGCTGTTTGCTCCCAGGAATCAGGGTTTATGTTGAATGCTTTTAATGCAGCTTTCAGATAATTTCTTCTGACCTCTGTGGGATCACTGTCTTCACTATAGCTTGCCACAGAAGGGTCCCGTAAGCAGCTGATGGTCTGGCATGTGTTCAACATGCCCTGCCCATCATAGCTGGCACTGCATCAGCATGGAGTGGATGCTGGGGACACCTGCTTGGGCAAGTACCTCAGTGCCTGGAACCCTGTCCTGCCAGATGTGTATTTTCTGAGACTTGCGGTATGAAAATGGTTCAGCTTCCTGGTGTGGCATTGGTACACCATCCATGTTACACATGTGTAAAGTAGTGTAGGGATCACAACTCACCTTTATTTTGGTCTGGATACTGATACCTCTTCTATTCTAGACAATGACATACAAAAAAAATCTGACAAAAGCTGCGCTGGCTCTGGCAATGTGAAGGTTCACTTCATCGTCAATAGTGATGCCCTGTGACAGTTAGCTGCCACAGATGGTGAAGCTGTTCACTACGTTGAGATCTTGGCAATTGATGGTGATGTTTGGCTGAACATAGGGCTTTCCAGGGGCCAGCCGATGCAGTACTTCAGTCTTCTTGGTTGTCTTCTTGGTACTGATTATGAGAAAAAAACTTCTGCAGGACCTGGAGAACTTCAATGCTGTATTGCAGGTCGGTTTCTGAACCAGCATTGAGGTCACACTCATCAGTAAATAAAAAATCCATTATGGTGTCTCTCATAAGTTAGATTTTCACTTGAATCCTCCGGGCATTAAAGTTTTCCATTTGCATGGTACCTGATGCTGCCTCCAACCTCTCTGTCTCTGAAAGCATTAGTCAGCATGGCGGAAAACAATAGACTGAACAGTGTCGGTGCCAGAAAATAACCTTGCTTGATGCCATTAGTTACTGGGAATGGCTCAGATATCTCTCCATTGTTCTGGACTCGTGCCTGCATGCCATTGTGGAAACGCTGCACCAAAGTTATACATTTTCTTGGGCATCTATGCTTGGCCATTACCTTACAAAAGCCTTCCCTGCTGACATTATCAAAGGCCTTTGTCAAGTCGATGTAGATGGAGATAAGGTTGGTGTTTTGCTCTTGACATTTCTCTTGTAGTGGTCTCACAGCAAACACCATGTTGATGGTCCCACATTCTTTTCAGAATCCACATTGGCTTTCTGGCAGTAGTTCCTGGTAAGGTGTGTAGTGAGGTGGTTCAGTAGGAATCTGGTGAGTAACTTTCCTGCAATTGAAAGTAAGGATATACCCCCAGTGGTTGTCGCAGTCTTGGCGGTTCTCTTTGAACTTATACAGGTGGATTATGGTAGCATGTTTAAATTCCTGGGAGATTGTCTCTTACTGCCACATCAGTAAAAACAGTTGGTGGAGCCTTTCTATCAGGACTGTGTCCCTTTCCTTGTAGACTTCAGCTGGGATGGAGTCCGAACCAAATGCTTTGCCACTGGAGAGCAGACGTAGGTTGGAGGGTCATCTAGGGCTTCACTGATGGGTAATTGGGGGGAGACAACTGATAGCTTCATCATTGATGGATGAAGGGCAATTCAGGACACTGTCAAAGTGTTCAGTCCATCATTGAAGAATCTGCTCTTTGTCAGTAATTAGTATGTTCCCATCTGTGCTGAGAAGGAGGGGATGATCCATGGGATGTAGGTCCATACACTTCTTTCAGGGGATTGTAGAAGCTCTTCATATCATACTGATCTGCGGTGCACTGGATCTCATCAGCTTTCTTGCTTAGCCATGTATCTTGCATACACAGAGCTATCCCTGAAGGAGTATGAATGCTTAGCCAGCCAGAGGTGTTACCCCCTCTCAGGACACCTCATACACCCCATCAGTCTTATGGTTCAACCAGGATGCTATGTAATGCAGTTATTTCTGAATAAAAATAAGGCTGTTCAAAATATGCACTGCTACAGAATGAAAAGTGCTCAACTCCACTCAACAGCAATTACACAAATATATGTTGTATGATTGGTTCACATCTTGGACCAAAAGGATATACCTACACTTATATAAGCCATCAATCACCTTGGTTTTAAAAATCTTCTTATTAGCCAAGAAATAATATATTTTCATCTCTTGGATATCTATTTAATAAATGCAACTCGCTGATCATTACTTAACCATGGAAGAGGCCGATGATTGGAACTATTGTTAACACATTGCAGACCAACTCTTAACAGAGACCAAATATATTGAGAGATTTTGTTATTGCTAAGCAATTATGTCGAATAATAATAATAATAATAATAATAATAATACATGTAATAATAGCAACAGTAATAAATCCTTGCAATGTTTCTGTAGCTCTTAACTTATGTACCTTTTGTCTTCCTCTGAGCTTTGTGACGAGTCTATGCTCTAAACATAACAGAAAAGAGTGAAGACAACAAGCTGGGTACAATTTAGCAAATAATTTGTTCTCCTAGATTACAAAATCAAAAACAAAGAACTTCCAGTATTGCGAATTAAATCCAAATTGTAATCCAAGAATTAAAAAACACAAGTCCTATCAATGAAAATTTGTAAGTGATGCACAGTTCAAATCTGGATGAAATTCTAAAATGGAAGGCAAAGACATATGCTATTGTTACTATTGTACTGATGTGAAAACAGTCTCTTGTTGACTGACCGAAAATATTACTCCAGTTTTTTTATTTTGTATAAATTCCAGTAAATATCCCTGTCCAACAATTATCAGAGCACTTTAGTATTTTCAGGGAAAACAATCACTTGAAATTGAATAATTTGAAAAATATAAAATTTTAGCCCCAATCTGGACACAACATAAAAGAACTTGACTTCTCAAGTGTTAAGGCACAACTGATAAAATTCATCTCAGAACATCAGTATTAAGATTACCAAAAATGCAAAACAGATTCCCTGATGGGGGTCAAGAGTTTATATTTTGGGGGAAAACAGAAGTTTGTTTACAAATTTACACATGCCTCACATCACGTAGTCTAGGACTCTAGGTATATTCTTGACTCGACTTTATGATACTTACTCTGACAAAGAATTTTTTTTTTAAAAGTTGTTTACCAAACTGTCACTGATTTTAAGGTCAGCAACTAGATACAACATTTCTATTAAGTATTTACATCAATGAAGTATATAAAAAAATCAATCAAGTCAAATATAACTGAACTTGATTCTATTTTACAAAAATCAAGTCTAGTAAACAGTATTACATTACAATAACTTATAATTGGAATAAAAATATTTTAAAATAGACAAACAATTATTTTAAATATACATAACACCATATTATAACAGATTTCTTTTTTTTAAAGTTATTTATTCTCTTTTGACACTCCCTTCCCATTATTCAATTATGACGGAAAACTTTGTTCAGCTAAAACAAAGGTGATCTAGTTGGTAATTTGCAATGTTTATTAAAGTTGGCAGATAAAAAGCTAGTTATGTTGAGCATATTTCCATGTCCTTAATGTTTTGCTAAATATTAAACCCACTGAATGCTCATAACATTTTTAATTTACATATCCTTAAACATTGTTAAATTGTTTTTGTTTTGTAACTTTATGGTGTATGTTTTTGTAATCATGTCATTGTAGATGTTTTTTTTCCTATTATCTAATACTGTAAAGCACTTGGAGCTTCTAAAGATCAGGTGCTGTAATACAACATTATTATTATTATTATTATTATTATTATTATTATTATTATTATTATTTTGCCAAAGTGGATCACATTTTTCTAAATAATTAAAACAGCTATAGATTTAGGGTTGAAAAGATGTCTTAAGAGCTTAAGTGCTCTTTTGACATGCTATGTCAATGATTTTTTAAACATGTTGGTTACTTTGAGGACTGCATTGTCCACTTGCTGGGAGATGTTGCAATGTTGATAGATGTTGTATACTCCAGAACAATTTTATCAATTTGGTATTTACTGAATGTGCAAAGAATAAGATGCTCAATTTAGCTGCTGTGTTTCACAAAGTCAAAATTTGTCAACCAGAAGTTTTGAAATGTAGTTTGCTGGAGCCATTTAAGGTTCAGGGGTATACTGTTACAATCAAATCTGCTACTCCGGTTTTGGTGTATATTTAGTACGAAGCCAACATTTATTTTTTTATTTAATAAATAAATATTTTATTTATTTCATAATTATTGTTTATTCATATAGGGATTATTTTATTTATTCTTACTTGTAATTTAGTATACGACTACATTTTTGTTAGAGTGCCATCTTTACTTGCACTCAAATGTTCTAAACCCAAATAAAGCTGAGACATATGAATGGATACCTGAGGTTAAGCTATATTATTCGCAGAAGCTTTGAGGCAATTGTACACTTCCTGCAATGTACAATTTTACTACAGGATGAGATGAATATCTATATCAAGGCTGCAATTAAGTTTGAATAGGAATTTCTTATTAGGAAATAATGGTGTCTAACTTATGCAGTTTATCACCAGTCAATAATTCTATATGAACACCTTACGTTTTTACCTTTCCCACCTTCTGCCATTGTACCACGAATCTCAAAAGTTTAGTTCTGACTGGGATCTATAAAATAAAGATGGTATGAAACAGTAAGCATATAATTATGCTTCTAAAATACATACATATTAGGAATATTTAAAAGTAGATTCTCAGGAACTTGAGTAACTTACCATATTTATCCGATATAATAATAATAATAATAATAATAATAATAATAATAATAATAAAATTAATAATAATAACGCTTTATTTATAGCGGGTGACTCATTAGTCAAGGACTATTCTCCCTTGAGGCCCTCTTAAAGATAGTATAACACTGCACATTATATGATGATAGCAATAATTAGTGCTTATTTTAACATGTTTAGTATTAAAATATTAAATTCCATTAACTGTTAGAAACACATTCATGCTCATCATATCTATTCTTAAATACTCTAATATTTTCAGCTGATTTTACATGTAGTATAAGCTTATTCCACAGAACTTTACCAGAGTATTGAAAACTCTTTCTGAATCGCTCTGTTCATAGTTTGGTACTAGAAGGTTTCCATGTGATATTGATCTCAACTGGTATTGTGTTGAAAAAGGCCTGAATAAGTCCTGAAGATACTCTGGTGCAGTTCCATGTAGACATTTATATAAAAGAACTGCCTTGTGAAAATGATCAACAAATGCATATAAAATTATATGTGCTGCTTGTTTCTGGAGTTTATAAATCCTGTCGAGCTCAGATTTAGCACTATTTCCCCATACATTAGAACAGTAATCCATTGTTGGAAGAATATACGACTTGTAGTATAGATTGCAAGTTTCCATAGGTAAATATTTCTTGATTCTGCTGAGAAGGGCAATTTTGAATGACAGTGTTTTACAAAGCTTATCAATATGGTCATTCCATAATAAATTATTATTATATGGACACCTACAAGTTTTTCATGTTTGACATTTTCTAATGGATGATTATTTATTGCAAGAGAGTTTTGGGTTCCCTGACTTGTGTAGCTTTTGTGATGTCCCCAAAATCATACATTTTGTTTTACCTTCATTAATTACCATCCTATTTTGTTGTGCCCAGTTTTGGACTCTAATAAGGTTTGAGTTTAATCTTGTTTGGATAACTTCAGTATCAGAACTAGATGCATACAAGGTTGCATCATCTGCAAACAAATCTGTATTTGTGGATTCATTATTTAATGGTAGATCATTGATATACTAAGGAAGTGGAGAGGGCCCAAAACTGAGCCTTGAGGGACTCCTGAATGAAAGGGCAAGTTTGAGAGTTCATATTGCCAATGCTTACTTGTTGAGACCTTTGGTTTAGGTATGATCTAAACCAGTTTAAAGAAGGATTTTCAAACCTGTATCAGTTCAACTTTTGCAGCATAATATCATAATCAACAATATCTAAAGCTTTCTTAAAGTCAAGGAAAGCAATCCCAGTCATATGTCCATTATCTATTTCTTTCAGCCAAAGATCAATTAATTTGGTAAGTTCTGTTTGGCACGAGTGGTACTCTCTAAATCCTGATTGCATTTTATGAAATAGAGAGTTTGTTTCAAAACATGTATAGACCTGAATGGCTACATGCTTTTCAAACAGTTTTGACAATACAGGTAGAATAATTCAACTAGAATTGATATTGGTCTGTTATTTCTTGGATCCCCCTTTTCTCCTTTCTTAAAGACAGGTGTAACCTTTGCATATTTCAGTGTTTCTGGAAAATTACCACTCATTATACTTAAATTTATGATATGCGTTAGTGACTTTGTTATTACTGGTGCAGCATTTTTAAGAATTTGTGGACCAATACCATCCAATCCAGAGGATTTATTAATATTCACCTTAATTAGCATATCAAAAACATCAGCTTCACTAACATTAGCTATTGAACAACAGAGCATAAAGTTCAATTGGGATGTTAGTCTGGTTCTGAATACTGGTACTGGTCATGCTTATGAAGACATTTTTTGAACATTTCCACAATGTCTTGTACAGGTGTTGCTATATCATCATTTTGCTTTAGTCTAGGGGAAGACAACTGTTCTTGGATGGGTTGAGCACTTTCAGATGCTTCCGCAATGTTTCGGTACTCTTACTTTCATTAACAGCTTGTTCATAGCAGTTCTCTTTTGCCTTATCTATCAGGTGCTTAGTTTTATTCCTCCACTTTATATAGCTTTTCATGTCTTTATTCATGTGGAAATTATCTCTTAGGTGCCTAGACTCATTGATCTCATGGGTAATCCACTTGGGTGTAATTTGGTGTTTAACCCTTTTGTTTTAATTGGGGCATGCTTATCTAAGGCTACATTGAACATCTGATACCATTTGTCTAAAGATGTGTTGACATCAGCTATATTGCAGACTGAATGGAAGGGTTTGCAAACTAAATCATTTAAGAACATTTCCTCATCAAACTGTTTAAAGTCCCTGCATTGTATTTCAATGTATTGGCTATTTTTAGATGATTTCGGAACATGTCTAGTAGTGGTCACTCAGTACATACACTGGCACATTAATTTCACTTATGTTTTCAGGTTTATTAGTACAGACATGATTAATGATAGTAGCACTTTTATCTGTCACTCTAGTTGGGTTGTTAATTGAGTAAATTTGTAAGTTTCAAAGTTACTTATCCACGTTAATGGTGCAGTTTTCATGTAGTCAATGTTAAAATGACCTAATATAATAGTTTCTAAATCTTCCTTTAGTAATGCTTTTTGAATTTGAGCCTCAAATCTATCAATCCAATCAGCTGTGGAACTAGGTGGCCTGTAAACTGAACATAAGAGTACTGGCATTGATTGGGCAAGGGTTACTTCAATCCCGATACTCTCTAGATCAACACGTCTGTTATAACTAATGTTGAAAGAAATGATAGCCTCCATGGGGGTGGGTGGGGGTATTCTTCTCTATGTAGACAGTTCCATTAGTTATAACAGATGTGTTGATCTAGAGAGTATCGGGATTGAAGAAAAGAGAAAAATACCCCCACCCCCCATGGAGTCTATCTTTTCTTTCAAAGTTGAAGTCCTGTATTTGAAGAGCCAAATCATCAGTATCATCGAAAAGAAAGGTTTCACATTGACCTAGAATATTGACTGATCTAGTTTGCTGTAATGTTAACTTTTATCTCATTCAGTTTAGAGAGGATGTGTTGAAAATTTAGGTTGATTACTTGCAGACCTCTTTTGACATGCCCAAAGACATGACAATTTTGATCAGAGGATTTATTTTCAGACAAGGCAGTATGCCATGTATTGTTTTTAGACTTGACAGATTTCTTTATATTGCCCTGATTGTTTACATAAACACATGAAGAAGATAACATACAATATCCATCTGTTGTACAATGACCACATGTATGACTGATCTATATACATACAAGAAGACATTTACATATTAGACACTTGGGAAGCCTCTGAGGGATAAGTAACTTGAACAGTATCACATAGTTGTTTACCAGTTAATCAGCCGCACTTTGCACACAAATCAAATAGTGCCTGAAGCCTGTTTACAGAATTATAATTATTACATTGAAAAGTATACACATATTCTAATGCATTTTGTTGCTGGATGTGTGTTGCATAGGCCTGTACATCACAGCCTTCTACCTACTGGTATGTGCACAACTTTTGCTTATGTCCTAGTTCGTTACAAAGATGGCAACGAATATGTTTTCTATGCAGACACTGCTGTGTTACATGACTGTGCTCTCCACAATACAAGCAGTTTTCTGACTCATGCCTAACCCCTATTATAAGTCTTATGTATTGGTCTATATTCCTAAGGAGCAAGGCAGTACCTCTGTTGGACAAGTGGATTTGGTCTCGCTGGTATTATTGTTGGTTCACTCAACATACTTAGGGTGTCATTTAGTTGAGTCATAAGTACATGACATCTTGGCAGTAGACCTGAGATGATTATTTTACACTGTGTTTTTGGACTTAATGGCATACAACAAGCTTTCATAATCATCCTCAATGCCCTTCGAAGATTGGCCATTACTGTAATTATCCCCACCAATATGAAGAATTACAGTTTGATATGATGACATATCCATTTCCAATATTTTTTCTGCAATAGTGTTAATAGTTGCACTCTATGGGTTTTTATGTCAGTTTTATATAATCCACTTGTTCTTTCTCCTTTGATTATTGATGATCCTATGAAAAGAGATCTGTCTTTAACTATATTGTTAATTTTGGCAAATGGGGGGGGGTCCAGATGCAGTGGCGTAGCTAGGGGAGGGGGAGGGGAGTCCAAATTCGAAAGTCCCTCCGGGCCCCCACTTGAGGGGGGCCCCCAAAGGAGTGTCAGAATTTTTTTTTTACATTAAATATTAAATATTACGCCACCACCATGTAATCTTGCTATTCACGTTGTTATATAAGTTAGTGACACATGTATTCCACACAGATTAAGGATTTCAAAATTACATATATCAACACGCGCGTAAAAACTGGTAAAAAGTTTACTAAAACTGTCAATACATAACTCCGGTTTTTGTAAAACACGTTATCTTGACGGCATTTTATCGGTATCTTCTATTTTATGTCCATGCTATAATCCATCTGTCCATAGACATAAATAGAAGGGTAATATTTCGTATATTTATGTCTATTCGTCTGACGAAATTTCACAATCATGGCGGATGAAACAAGTATATATAATTTTTGTATATTTTTTTATTTGTGAAATTAAAAGAATGTTATTCTTTATAGGGGAACTTCACCCATGCCGAAAGAACGAGTTTACCAGAGTGGGGCTACAAAACGGAAAAAGCGTGCTGCAGAAAGGCAAGAGGCTGCAAAATCAAGGAAAGTTTTTGAAGGGTTCTTTAAGAAGAAACCTGATAAGAGCACTGAAAACAAAGGAGACCATGAACATGGCGAAGAAGAGTATCACCATTCAGATGATTCATACAAAGATACAGCAGTCGAAGAGACTTTAGAAGTGGAAATGCCTCTTGATGAGAGAAGTAGTGCTGAAGAAACTTCAGGGGGGAACTTTTTACCACAGTCAGAGAAAACATCTGAAGTAAGTGATACAGACGATGAGTCAAGTGATGATCTTCCAAAATCACTTTCTCCAGAAGTTGAAGAAACTGTAATTAAGTACAAAGACTTGGGATATATCCGGCCTGGAAGTTTATCTGAGGAACTGCGAGCAAAGATTGTATTAAAGGGTAGCTTATTTTTCCAAAACAAAGATGAAGAGTACTTGTTTCCAACAGAGTTTACCCAAAATAAATCACGAAGTTTGACATCATCATAGTTCACCAGAAAGCTTCCAACAGGAGAAATTTGCAACCGATCTTGGCTCCTCTTCTCTCCACACTTGGAATGTCTGTTTTGTTTTGCATGTGTACTGTTTTCTGAGGCACCAGAAAAGACATCTAGTGCATTGAGCAAACCTGGAGTTGGTTTCACCAAATGGAAGACACCTGAGAGACTGAAAGAACATGAAGAAGGAGTCCACCACAGACAAGCTTTTTTGAAGTGGAAGTTAGAAGAAGAAAGGCTTAAGGCAGAACCAGATGAGCTGTCACATATGCTTCATGTGCAAATTTTGAAAAATCAGCAGTATTAGAGAGAAATTCTGAAGCGTGTAGCAGCAGCTGTCAAGTACTTAGCAAAACCAACTCAAGCTTACGTGCCCACAAAGAAAAACTGGATTCTCCCAATCCTGGGAACTTCCTCGCATCTTTGAAATTTCTTGCAGAATTTGATGAAGTTACGAAACACCACTTACATAGAATTGAATCTGGGAAGACACATTATTTGTCACCAGAAATTCAAAATGAGTTCATAAACTTGATGGGCAATAAAGTTAGGGACTCAATTGTTGGGAAAGTCAAGCAAGTTTGTTACTTTTCTCTGATGCTTGATTCCACTCCAGATGTTTCTCACCAAGAACAAGTATCCCTTATAGTTCGTTACTTGGATGTCGAGAATTTCAAAATAAAAGAGTCATTCCTTGGTTACTTTGAAATTGTGAAGCCAGATGCACAACATTATGAAGAACTTGTTCTGAAAACTCTTAAAGACATTGGACTGGACTTTGATCTGTGCAGAGGTCAAACCTATGATAATGCAGCCACAATGAGTGGCCGTCTGTCTGGTCTGCAGAAACGTCTCTTAGACATAAATCCAAAGGCAACATTTCTGAACTGTGATAATCACTCTCTCAACCTGGCAGCTCTTCATTCTGCTGAGATAGATCCAGCAATTGTCACCTTTTTTGGAACTGTACATGAATTGTTCAACTTTTTTTCCAATTCACCCCAGAAATGGGCCAAACTGAAAGAAGCTGGAGCCGGGAGTCTAAAAAAGGAGAGTAGTACAAGGTGGTCCTCAAGAGAAGAAGCTACGTCGGCAGTTTCCTTGCATCTTGACAAAATCATCAAGCTGTTGGAGAGACTTTCTGAATCAACAACTGAAAGAATGGACACTAGAAGCAGTGCACAGAATCTTCTTCATGCAGTGGAAAATTATGATTTTTTGCGTATCTGGAATTCTGGTCAAATCTCCTGCGCCCAATCAATATAGTTCAGAAGAAACTACAAAAGTCTGGACTGCACATACGGGAAGCTGCTGAAGAGATTAAGACCCTTTCATGCTTTCTGCAAAATGATGAGAAACGGACGAAACTGATCACCCAATCCATCGAAAGAGCAAAAGAAGGCAGTGAATGCTATGGATTTCCTGTAAGCAAAACAACCAGAAGAAAGAAAAGACTTGATGGGGAGTTGAGTTCTGATGTAGGACTGTCAATAGAACTGCAATTCAAACGAGTTGCGATAGAAGTGCTGGACAGACTTCATATGGAGATGAAGGACAGATTCCAAAGGCTGGAAAACCATGTGGACACCTTTGGGTTTCTTCTTGAAAAAAGACACCTGTTGGAGTCTGTGGATGATGACACGCTGATGAAAAACTGTGTTACTTTTTCCTGTTTGTATGATGAAATACAGGCAAATCGCTTGTTCAATGATGCCATTGATGCACGAGCACTTTTCATCAACAAACCAGTACCACAATCACCAATTGATATATTGAGGAAGCTGGCTTCATTTGGCAATGATGTGTGCTCAAACCTTGCAACCTCCATCGGAATACTGCTAACTCAGGCCACTTCCATTGCATCATGTGAGAGATCATTCTCAAAACTCAAGTTAATCAAAAACTATCTCAGGAGCACAATGACGCAAGAAAGACTTAGCAGCATGGCTTTAATGTCAGTGGAGTCAAAAATACTAGACAGCATTGATCTAGATGATGTTATAGATGCCTTTGCTGCACAGAAAGCACGACGTGAGGCGATATGAATTGAGATTTGTCACTTGTGCATTATCTCGCCAATAAACAACGGTATTATTCATTAAAAGAGTCTTAATGATTATTTTTTGTTAATTTTACTGATATACTGTACCAATTTGAATTTAGACTTATATATTTATTAAGTACATTATCTCATGTCATGATGTCGAATGTCAAAATGCAGGGGCCCCCAAAGAGGCCAAGCCCCCCGGGCCCCCAAATCCCTAGCTACGTCACTGTCCAGATGCATTGCTTGAACTTCTTGTTTTCCATGACTGTTTGGTAACTGCTGCTGTATTTAGCTTTTGTATTTAATTTTAATTTTAATTTAGCTTCCTGCTGTGGGTAATTGGAGGTTGTGTTTAGAACAGTTTCTTCTGTGCCTGGATTTGATGGTAAGTGAGACACATGATGGTCAATGTTTACAAAATGTGCTTTAGCTAATTTTTGGCTATGAACATCTAACACCTATAGAAGAAACTCATCTTGTTTAATTTGTATGGCTGCATCTGTTTGTGTGTATACTGATTTTTTTTATTATAGCTGGTTTTGGTATGGTTGAGTGCCCTGACATGCTCATGTTTTCGTCCTTTGACATGTTTGTATCTTGTGTTGTCTGGGTTTTCTGGCACACTTTTGTTGCCCCTGGTTTATCCATTTGAACACTGTGTAGACTCTTTGATTTTAGTGCAGAGATTTCCTGTTCTAATCCTTCTACTTGGGCCTGGATAATACCTATCACTACTAAGCAATAGGAGAAAAAAGTGCCTTGCCCAATGACACACCATGGTAGCTGACCAAACCTGCCCTCTGATGGTAGGATTTGAACTTGCACTCTTTTGGTCAATTGTATGTCATGCTAACCAAAGACAGTCACTATGATTATCTGACCCAAAAAATCAATGTCTTCTATCTTATCCAATGTGTAGTTATCCACAAACTGGGGTAGGAGCAAATGGTTAAAAACTTATTTTTTGTGTAAAAATTAGTTTTCAGCTAGTATCCTTGACCTTGGACCTTTTTAACCAGATTTCTTCCTCATGTGTTGGCCACAATGTTAGGTCCTGGTATATTGTCAGAAGTTATTTTTCTTCTTTCAGCCACTGACATTAATCTTAAAGTTTTGGTAAATGAACATGGTGAAAAATAATAGTTACTCTTTGGAAATGAAGATGGTAAAGAGGGACATCACATGTTTCAACTTGCTCAGATGTATTCATGAATTACTAAAAACTGCTGTGGCAATAAAATTATAAATATGATCTGCAGAATTTGCTAATGCCACTGAGATAACTATTAAGCAGATTATTCATTCTTTAAAATATTCTTTTGTCATTTTGAAAATGTAGGAGCAAGAAGACATCAAACTCCTTGAAAATGACATAATATATATAATTATGCAGGTTCAGTATCAGGATGATCATCTAAGTATAACAATATAGATTATGGTCATTTTCTGTAACAACCACACATGGATCTATGTACCATAATCAATGGTCTTTGACAAGTAGTCTTTCAGAACAGGCAAGTATAAGGGTTGATTGAAAACAGGAATGTATATGCAGGCAGTCAGCAACAAAATGTAGTCAAATTTAAACAACATATATATCTGGTGCATGTAGCTTTTGTGTTGTCAATGTTTTATAGAGACAGTCTTCCCATTATAGGTTTATACTGACTGATGCCTTTATCATTTTGAAACTATGTATACCCTGTATCATCTAATGGTCTACTATTGTTGATGGTAGTTCTTCATTTATCATTTTGACTCTCTATCATGAATTTCATACCTTATATTAAAAAGCATACGGCTACCAGTCAATATTTCAATTGGCTTTCTTCCCTACTCAATAAGCTTTTCCAGCTCATTTTCAGGCTTCTCATTAAAGGTCAGGATCTTAATATATCTCATATTAAGCATACTAACAGGGAAGATAACAATGATAGTAATGTCTGTGACAATGACATTGATGATGGTGAAGAGGGAAAGTAAAGTATGGCTTCCATACCAAGCTAGATTTCACAATGAAGAAAACATTTGCATAGTATAACTGTACAAATCATTATGGTAGCTATCAAAATTGGGTATCTCCAATATATTCTGTACTTCAAATAAGAAGATAGTCAAAATTTAAAATTCCTTAATTATTTAGGGTCAAGCCAGACTCTTCACATCATGTTGTATGTATTGTATATATAGTACATAACAGATAGAAGGCCTCAAGGTAGAATAGTTATGTAACTGAGTTACCTTCTCTAAATAAAGTCTTTATTATTATTATTATTATTATTATTATTATTATTATTATTATTATAAAATGCTTGTATATCTGCTGTGAGTTATGATGATTTTTAGGTCACTGTTTCTTGTGATTGTTCAACAAACAGAATGCATATACAGGGTCCATGACACATGCAATGGTTTCAAAACTTTATTATATCATTAGCAACTCTCAGTAAAAAAAAAACAAATTCCAGTATTTACACCCCTCATCCAATAGCATTGACACCTGTTAACTCAGCAAAGAAAAAACAACTCAATTTACAATAAAATTAACACATTTTTAATCTTTGCTTATTCAGCAAAAGGGGTCCCTAGTGGCCGAGTGGTCTAAAGCACTATCCGTTACAGATCACTGCCATCTCACCTCTGCGTGGTTTCGAGTCTAAGATTCGGCTAATGTAGTTATGTGAGAAAGCGAGTGGTTTAAAACACTCTCCGTTACGGATCACTGCCATCTCACCTCTGTCTTTGTAGGTTCAAGTCTAAGATTTGGCTAATGTAGTTATGTGAGAAAGCTTGCAAGTAGCTTCTCGTGGGTCTGTGGTTCTTTTCGGAAGTTTTTCAATGTTCTTCCTCCACCAATAATACTGGCCACCATGTATAGCCTATCGTGTGCTGAAAAATGGCGTTAAATCCTACAACAACAACTATATTCAGCAAAACAGTGAGGATTCCCGAATACAAGTACAGAGAGACTGTGAGTTTGCGGTAAATTTTGATTTCCCAAAACACAGAGATTGTCATTCTAAGATAAGTAAACTACATGACACAATCACAAAGCCAAATCAAAATGCATCAAATTCAACTAAGCAACATGCTGGAATCAAAGAGAGACCTGAAAGATAACTGTGTTCAAACAAAACCCAATACATGTTCCACTGGAAGTTTCTTGATGACAGTTAAGGTGAAGCATATTTAAAACAAAGGACTGAATAGATTTTGGTTTTTAAAAAATGAGCAATAAATATTAAAACAACAATCAATGTGCAAACAAAACCTGGTGAATTTTATGATAGCAAAAGGTATATCTACATTTATCCCTGGTGTTATTGATATATCCAGAATAATCTGAGAGATGGAAATGTTTACTTCCAATGGAAAAACAGACAAACATAATAAACAAACAGAAATACCCTCCCATATCATTTACCAGGACAATATAACAAGAAAACCAAAAGACATAAATTTGTAACCAGACCATTATAAAACTTGTTTTCAAATTTTATCATTTGATGAAATTTTAAAAGTAAATATCCCTGCACATTTAGAAAAAAGGGTGGCTTTCAAAGCTGGCATACGAATGGGGGTGGTCTGTACATTGAAAAAGTTTTGAAATTCTGATATCACCCTTAGTTAATTGTGAAACAGTGGTTGACGAGATTTTAAAATAACTAAAATGTTTTCTTAATTATCATAAAAATGTATCTGAAAGTGGGTACAAGTCATCACTAAGGTCAGGGCAACAGCCTATTCCAGAAACCAAGTTACTTCTCTTTTCCCGTTAAGGTGCTGTAAGCAGTCCCCACTACCAGTGAGTATTACATGGACACGGTACACATTTCTCTGATTTCTACCAAGGATGCCCTGACCAGGTTGTGAACATAATGAAAGGTCTTTATACTGACACCATCAGCTGCCTGTGAGCGGATGGTGAAATGTTCACAATGGTTTAATATCCATTGCAGCATCAGAGAAAGAAATGAATTTTCCCAAATGTTTTGCTGCTAACAAAAAGACTGGACACAGGAACAAATGGCATGGATGGCACAGCTCGGCAAATCCATAGGTCACTAGGTTTTTTTTCTTCAACCGTTATGCTGATGACATAGCCCTACTGAATTGCTACAGATCTTACCACTCAGTACAAACATCGTGCAGTTATGGAAGCAATAGCTTTTGGCCTTGATACAAACTGGAGTAAACCAAACTCCAAAAGACCAGTCCAAGAGCCATCAAGACAGCAAAAACACCACAAAGGCACACGATGAAGATACTGGACTTGTTTATGTATCTCTGCTGCTCACTCCACTGCTGACAGGAAACAGCAAACCAGGTATCACAAAGAAATTACTTGTGACTACATGACAACCAAGGATAGGTAATATCTGGTGGAAAGATCTGGCTCTATTATGCATACATTCTATCAGTTTTTCTTTACCATCCAGACACATAGACACTTAAAGAAGTAATGACTATTGACAAAAAAGCTTATTGCCTTTGATCAATGTTACCTCTGCATCATCCACACACATCCACCATTTCATGAATCAACAGATATCAGAAACAGAACAAAGCAACCACCAGTCACAGATAACTCTGATATGAATCACAATCAAAAACTTAAACTCCTAACTGGAAAACCACTGTAGGGATAAATGTATCCAGTTTGAAGTCTGACAAGCAACCCACTTCCAAATAATGAAGCAACACCTTACTTCAGATTGTAACTTTTTTACCCTAGAAATCATAAGTTTTTGAGGCCTGAAATTTGTGCACAAATAATATACCTCCCCAACATTAAATATTAAAATTAATCGTTTGTTCCCCAAAGTACAGTATAACCTTTATGTATTCAATCCCCTCTGTCCTTTTAGAGCTTGTTGTTCTTATGGATATGAAGGTGAAAAGCACATAACCCATTCATAGATTGGTTGCTTTTTCATTGCTATTGCAAAATATTATTCACTTTTTGTGGGGTTGGTGACTGATCAGTCTTTGTAGTAAAACTGGTTCATCTGATGCAGGCTTATTCGCAACATTCAATCATATCTTTGAGATGGGATGGTGAAAGTTCTACCCATTAAGAGTACCTTAATATAAAGTTGGTGACTGAACCTCAAAATGTATCACTATCAGACTGGCAATGTATTTGTGACTATGTCACTCTACCAATTCTTCATGCAAGTATGGGAACAGTAGCACATCACAACATATCACAAACATATGTATGATTGCATTAACTTGATACTTTACCGTTTGTACTCAAAGACATGCTTTCTTACCATAGGAGGGAAAAAGTGGTTGACACAAATGTCTTGAGGGAAACTGAATAAAGTATAATGATACTCAGATGGTGATATACCTCGGCACAATCCTGAAATATGTACATATCAATCAAGATCAGCAGTGCAATGTGTCTAACTTATCTCATTCTACCAAATGTAAAATCTGTCTCAAAATACACATGTATCTAGCTAAAGTCAATGTAGCATGGCCATATGCTATATAAATTCCTGTCTACATATAAATCATGCAAATTCAAACATTTCAGTTTTAAAAAAAGCTTAAACGAGCTACAAAAATGTTTTTACATGAAGAAAGTAATATCTTACTGAAAGCATCTGGTTCTCTCCCACCTTCAGCCATTTCTTAACCTGCAATTAAAATTAAGATCTTAAGAACAGCACACCTATGGAAATGATAATCTACACTGGAAAATTACATTTGAATTATGGAAATGATAATCTACACTGGAAAATAACATTTGAATTATGGAAATGATAATCTACATTGGAAAATTACATCTGATTTATGGAAATGATAATCTACATTGGAAAATTACATCTGAATTATGGAAATGATAATATACATTGGAAAATTACATTTGAATTATGGAAATGATAATATACATTGGAAAATTACATCTGAATTATGGAAATGATAATATACATTGGAAAACTACATCTGAATTATGGAAATGATAATCTACATTGGAAAATTACATCTGAATTATGGTTCAAATTTTCTCTGAACAATATAAAATCATGCTGACATACATCTCTTTCCCTCATTTGTATTCAATTAGCTACAGTGACTGAACTGAAAGTACCAGCTGTTATATTTCATTAGCACTGTTTGTTTCTTAGGATTTTCTTTATTTTATTTATTTCATGATATGCTGTGGGTTATGCAAAGTTGCATTTTGGAATTAACCATGTTCAAAATCAAGTTCATTTTCCACCTGAATCGTTGATATTTTCTTCTATTCTGTAAACAACTAATCAATAGCTAATATTTTCTCTATAAGTATAGGTTTAATATCAGGATCAGTATTAATAGATGTTTACATATTTATCTTGGTCAAAGACACTGTGTTTTCTATATTCTTTATTATAATTTAAGTAATAGACATTCTAATTATAACTAAGATTTTACCTTGTAGACAGTCAGAACCTTCCAGAATGAAGTTTTCCCCTTTTCCCAGAATGATATTTATTTTCCTATTCTGTAAACAACTAATCAAAAGCTAATATTTTCTCTATAAGTATGGGTTTAATATCAGGATCAGTATTAATAAATGAACACATATTTATCTTGGTCAAGGAAACTGTGTTTTCTGTATTCTTTATCATAATTTAAGTAACAGACATTCTAATCATAACTAAGATTTTATCTTATAAACAGTCAGAACCTTCCAGAATGAAGTTTCCCCTTATGTAATAGTTTTTAGAAATTCTAATTGTGACCAAAGGTCAAACAGAGGACTATATAATCTTGTTTACCTAAAAATTATTTATTCATGCTATAAGATCTCAGCTGTATTATTGTTGTATCCAGCATTTCATCTGAGCTGGAATTTATTTATTCAAATTATTTAATTCAAGTTATTCTTCTTTGGAAATACAAAGTAATTAAAAATAACATTATTGTAAATAGAGACATGGATTTATAGGGAAAAAAAATAAGGATATATTTTTGGATTGTATTATTGTGATCCAACAAAAGACTTTTGGTACATTACCACTGTACGGGCCACCACAGGCACATCAACCCTTCAAGTATTGGATTTATTTTGGAATACCACTAAAGTTTATTCAGAATTTTAATCACTGGGATTTGTGTTCAAAATTCTAGAATTACATAGGAGCTTTTTTCAAGTCCCTAAGTTCTTTTTACATTGTGTGTGTGTGTGTGTGTGTGCTTGTGTGACACTGTGTTTGTGTGTGATCTGGATTTTTAACACAGCTTTAACAATTTTTGGTCATATTGCTACAATGTCTGCAGTGTTGCAGTTTATATTGATGTCTAGCACTGGGGCATCATGCAGCAAACATACAGCACATGTCCCACCCAGTCAAATTATCCTGACACCAAGCCAACCAGTCCAAACACTAACCTCTTAATGCTGAGCACCTAGAGAGGCATCTGTAAGTACCATTTTAAAAAATCTTTGGTATGACTTGGCCTGGGTTCAAATCAGCGACCTCTCGCATCCAAGGCAGATGCTCTAACCACTGGGTAATTGAAGCGGTCATTTTTCACTTTGTATTCAAGGAAACTAAATTGTTATTTTAAATTCACAAAACTTGTTGGTTCTTACTCTTGTTTATTACTTATTTTAAAAACATAGTCAAAATACAAAATAATCAGTGATATCATAAGTCCCTTGAGTTAATTTTCATGGTCAAAATTATATTTCTTGACCTATTCATATGTGTATTAATACATAAATGTAATGTGATCTCCTGTCTTACATAATGCTTGAATTGATTTTCATTGTCAATGTCATTTTTCTTGAACAACAAAATGTCTATTTGTACAAAATACATGAATGATCTCGTTTCTTATATTTGCATTCTTGATTCATAATGATATTCAGCTTATGCAGAATGTACCCTTAGTTCTTAATTATTTTTGGATTTTGATTCTTAAAACCGTGGTTTTTTCCCCATTTTTTCATTGTTTTTCCAGGGAAATAAATTATTTGTTAAATTTTACATGGCTTGTTGTTTTCACTTTTTCTTTGTTACTGTTTATTAGAGCCTGAACATATAACATGACAGTACCTTGTATGACACTCAAATTATGAACTTAAGATGAACTTAAAACAGCTCTCAACAGACTTCAAATATGGTGTAAAGAAAATTGTTATCTTCAATATAGACAAAACAAAAATCTTATTGTCAAATACTTCAGAAAAAATTCAAGATTATGATATACTACATGTTCTCTAGATCTAAAACCTGCTTTGATAAATTTCTTAGGTTATTTATAGACAATAACTTGCAATGATCTCATCATATAAGTTATATTTCAAAGAAAATAAACTCTTATCTCTGGCTCTTAAAGAAAATCAAGGCCTTCATTCCATTATACAGAGGCACATTTTACAAAAGTTCCATTCAAACTGATCTTGACTATTGTAATAGGATGTAAAAGAGACTCTAGAAAAGGGGATATATTAAAAAAAATTCTTGATCAGCAAACATACATTTGTCGCCAATGTATTTATATTTTCACAGTTTCTCTCTCATCAGAGGGCGTATTGGTGCAGCTCATTTCCGGATAGTTTGATAATTAAAGATGGCAGACGTAGATCAAGAAATTGTGACTAAATGACCAGAATTTGCAAGCAGGATCGATATCTCACTATCTTGAAAAGAAATCTATCAATATTTGATCAATTGTTGTTACATCTTTTATGTTTTTCACTAACTTGTGCTGCAGCCAGCTTTCAAATAAATGTTCTCTGCCCTTTTCAGATCTTCATTATCTTTCCATTACTACATTATGTACTAGTTTGTATTATTTGATTGTGCAAAAGTTTTTCGCTGAGTAAAAAGTTCTCACAATTTATCTCGCTTGAAGAATATTGAAAATATGTTTATTTGTTTACAGCTTTAATAAAAGCAGTACATTAAGGTTGAACGACAACGATACAAAAACTACCTTCTTAAGGTTCTTTAATTGACTGATGCATTTCTATTGATGTTAATTATATTTTTCATGAAATAACTTGAGTTTCTTTCCAAATGCACAAATGTCATCCGTGCTTGAACAGACAGGTGCACATACGAGTCTCCTCAATGATTATTTTAATTTTATTTTCTTGAATAGATGGAAATTTTAGAGTATGCAATTTGGAGAAATATCTATGTTAGACACACTATGCATGTAATGGACATTTGTGGCTCTCACGTATCTGCCTGTCTGTCTGTATGCGTGTCTGTCTTATTTCATCTGGTGCATGGGTATGTATATCC